>JAHXMU010000099.1:1437242-1697299 GCA_019455685.1 Philornis downsi | reverse complement strand
TATACAACTTAGCCGATTTGGCAAAAATTAATAGTTTCTTTAAAATGCCTTAGCGGAAAATAGCAATCAATTTTAGCATGTTACAATTTTGCTCCTTTCATTGTCCGTTAGCGATATACTACATCCCTTCCGGTACTCCATACACTTTTCCGTTCACTGCACTGAAATTTCTATACTGGTTTCTTTCTGGACCCCGCCACAAATGCAACAAAGGGAATCTGGCTACGATTACCCGCCAATAAGCCAAAACATCATTAGAACAGCGAAGCATTTCACGATAGTTGGTAATTAGTTGATAATGGTTATGCGTCAGTTGCAAGCACGAAAGTATTCGAAAGTTCGATGATTGCATTCTAAGCGTGTTATGTTTTGGATTCAACAAATGATATGCAAGTTTGGTCCTTTTGATATAAAGTTTTGGCATTTTAGATGGAAGAATAACAGATTGAGTACTACTCAAACGATTTAGTTATAAAGACTTCATTTAACAAATAAAAATCCTGCAGAACTAAAAATACTGGTTCAATTTGACTCGTAGTATGACGCAGAACTGTGAATAATGACCAGATCAAACATAAAATCTCAATGTAAACACTTGGTAAAATGTAGGGCTCATCGTTCATCTACATTCATTGAATGGATTGGCTCTGTTACACTACGAGTTTCCACTTGTTGCCAATTTGGCAACACCGAAACAATTTGGATCCGCGGCGATCAGGAATCCCATATTTTTCGAAGAGAATTATCCTGTGCGAAACGGAAATTCATCGTTATTATACAACCTCTCCTAATTATATGATGATGGTCGAATACTGTTTGTTAAACTACGAGTAAATTTTCTAAAAGAGACCACAGACGCTAAAAGCAAAACTTCATCGGTTTGTAGGAATTTGTAAGTTGGGGAATATTCGATGCTCTCGATGTTATAGTTGTTGCTGTTGCTATTTCTCATTCGTTTATCTTCGCATATGTTTTTGTTTATTATGTCATAACATAAACACACAAAATCAGTCAACCCATACAGTCAAACAGACAGGCAGATACGTTGTTGTTAACAGCTTCAACATAACAGCAGATGCAGTGAACAACACATGTAGTACAGTTAAATGCCACCACATCCATCCCAGAAGTGAACATCCCATACCTTCACATATTCACTAACACATGAGTTGGTCGTGTATTTATGGGTATTCGAGATTGAGGCTTTATAAGATGCTTGCAATTTTTTCTACAGTCTTGTAACCTGTTTCTGATGCTTTACTCCAGGTGGGTACAATACCTTTTGTTGGTAAAAAAAAAACAGATTCCTTTGAATTCTCGCCATCACTTCCATTCTTTTGTTTTGTAGTTTCCGTTTGTTGAGGTTTTCGTAAAACTGGGATCGTAAATTTACAGTTAGTTACAGTTTCGACATAGTGGATGCTTTTAGGGTCGCCAAAAGTGATAATTCAGGTTAATAAACATTGAGGCATATAAGTTGTTCAAAATTCTACAATATTTTATAATGTTTTTCGTAATACAAGAGAGAGCCGTGCGATAACAGATAATATTACTTAACGTAATTTTGTTATTGCTAAAAGGAATATGATCTTGAAACCGAATGATGAAGAAAAATATTGTTTTATATTGTGATACCGAAAGTGGGATATTTAGTATGGGAAGCTCTCCCACATTCTATTTAAGGAATGCAATTTGATTTTATAGGAATCTATTCATTTGATGACAGAAATTATGCATTAAAAAATTCACTAAATGAATGGTGCATAGTAATAAGCTTTGTCTGTGTGAAATACACGAATTTTGTATCAATGGTAAAGTTATTTTTAAGAGGTTTCTTGAATTTGATAACTTGGATGCTGTTTTCAATTCAAAATCAGAAATCAACAACCACACTGCATATAAAATTATCATTTTTCGTTTTCAAGTACAATTAAATAAAACACACACAAAACCATGATTTCAAAGATATTTGTATTTCATTATAATGCTTCGATCTTATTATTATGTACAATATATATATTATATACAATGTAATTTAAATGACCGCCTCTGCATTAGTTGCAGCAGTGGATCCTTTTGAGGTCCCTCCTGCGTCATTTTCGCCCAATGACACCTCCAATGGCTTTTCCACAATCACTTCTGGATTCTCCAAGTCCCAAATGCAAAAATTTTGATTGACGATGTAACCACCGAGTTAGAAATGAGCTTCATCGCTGGAAAAAATTCTGTTTGATTAAAAGCCCACGTTTGAATAACTACTCTTGCTATTTGTTATTCTTCGGCTGTTAACGAAAATGGCTTCTTCCCACACATAATAATAGATTTATGTTATTCTTTGGTATTATACAATAACCATGACTGCAAACGTATTTAAATTAGGATGGTTCCTTCCTATGTCTTTCATCTCCATCCATTACATTTTGTAACACCACTAATTAACAATATTAGACAATTTAATATTTATAATTTTTCTGAAACTGTCCGTTCCGACTTCTGTTCCGTTCTGACTGTTCCCAATTGGAACATTTGACAGCTTTGACATCGCGGACGCCATACAGACTTATCGCCATATAGATGAGAGTTTCGAAAAACTGTCTTCTCATACATAATGTATGGACTTTAACGTTTTTCCATTGAAAATTCATATTTTTTAGTATTTTTCAACAATCATGCCCAGGGTTAGGCTGGTGCCTCAGAACGTTTATAAACTGGGTTAGTCCTTACTTCAAAGAAGGATCCAGTCTTGTACGCCTCTTATGCCAACTGCGGCCTATAGTAAACGTGCCTGCCAGATTAGTATAATATAAATCTATAGGAAGTGTAAGGTGATTGATCGAAGTGTAAGGTGATTGTTCGCTTTGAATAAAATCAAGTTTTTAATAAATTTAGAATAGCAAAACCGAAAAGAAATTGAATTTTCCTTCCGATTTTCCCGATCTTTGGATGCAACACACTTTGCAAAATTTGGCAAAAAAAGTGTAAATGAAGCATAGGAAATTACTGCACAACGTGCTCATATTGGTTATCATTTAGTATATTGACTGGATTTAATATATCTTAAAGACCATCTCTGATCGTGTACAAATGTTAACGAATATGAAATGCAAAAAACCCTTAAAAGAAATGTGTCTATTTTATCTTTGAGGTGAGCATATTTCCGTTTCCAGTGAGATGACACCAATACAATTTCTTGCATAATTATATTCAAAACATATTTTTTCTTAAAAGTTATGTTTTCATATCACTTTTAATGGGGATGAATTACAACGAAAATCTGATAGACGTCGGAATAACCACAACAGTTGCTGAAATTTAAATTTTGTTCTGTTTTATGTTTACAGAACTGATTAACATTTGCCTTGATAATTGTATTGTGTGGTCATGGATGTTAGGTAATAAATAACAAAATGTCATACATCCATCACACCAATCCCCCACTATTTCTCAGTCAATACGAGTTCAAACCTTCAATTTGTCACTTTGGATTGTAGAGTTTCTTGCCAATTATTTCACAGCCAAATTTATCAAATTTATTTAGGTAAGATTGCATTAATTTTCATGTGTATTTTCAACTATAATATAATATGTCTAATTGCTCTTGGGTTGTGTGGTCTAACAAACAAACAAGTCTCCTGATTGTCAGATGATTTTAATAGTTGTCGCCATCAAACAACTTTTGTGAAGAAAATGCAATCCGAGTACTATGATTTATGCCTATACTAAATTAAATGCTAAGCTAGTTTCTGGCATATTCTTGAGACAATCATAAATAACCAACTGTTTCGTTTTACGAAGAGTAAGAATTTTTGTACGAAAAACCTTCTACGATCTTCTTCTATCACCCAGTACTCATTACTATAACAAATTTGCGAAAATCCACCAAACTGATGTTGTCATCGTCAAAAGAGTTGTAAATTTGCCATGGTACTCGTATAAAAAATGCCGTCCTTCAAATTATATTTCATTTTATATTAGCTAATAGAGTGATGATGATGATTGAGTGACGCAAAATATTTGATAATTTGTAATTCGACTTTATTTCGACAAAGTACAGCAACATATTTTAAATTCATTTCCATAGGTAGACCCCCAGAGATGGGTTATTGAAAGCCATGTGAAATTTACCAGTATTCGAGCAATGATTTTGTTTTAGATTTTACAAAATATTGGAAGATTGTTCAAGGATGAATACGAAACAATTCCGATAAAGAGATATAAAATCTCTGTATACTACTACTGGTTGTTTACATAGTTTTGTGTTTGTCAAAATTGATTTTCACGACTTCCTGTAGTCCCTTGGTAGCCTACAGCGCTCAAAATGTACGCACAACGAGTATAGACATTTCAGTCAGGTCAGGTCAAAGCCTTCCGAATATAACATTTTTCATATTTTCCTAACCTATTTATGTTCATAATTTACATGAAGCAGATCCGCAAAGGACCTCTTTTTAAGTTAACATTTTGTGGCGGAGGAGAGTGACAATAATAATTTTAAAATATATACATATATCTTTAAATGTCGACTTTCCGTTAATTCACGAGGCTCATAGATAACTATAAAATTTGTTTTTAGTATTCATAAGTCATTTGACCAAAAAACAGCTGTTGTACGCAAAAAAAAAAATTAAATACCATAAAGTTTTTGTTCGCATATCTGTTGACATGGATATATTTGTTGTTTCCGATAAATCACTGTTTTTATAGACCGCTTTCGCTGTAAAGAGTATTTCATGTAATTATTATATTTTCCTACCGAGATAAGTGAACGTACCCATGAGTTGTTACCCCAGTCTTGTAGATTAGTAGTACCATTTTTGTGTCTCTTTTTATCTGTTTTATCTTTTAATTGCACGAACTCCATAAATACGCTGTTTATCCCAGTCCTAAGCAGTAAGATAGTAACGTTTTTCTACTAAGATGACAATAACGGTAAAAACATTTCTATATATTGTTGTCGGCAAATACCGATTTTCCCTGAATCATATTCTGAATTGTTGTGGCGACGTCCGTATGACCATATATGCCCACAATCCTGTATTTTCATTGCAGTTGTTAACAGATTTCAACAAAATTAGAGCTTCTCCCTTTGTATTCTAGTCCCGCTGTTGCGAATATCAGTTAAGGTCATTTTTTTTACAAGACCTACCGGCCCCCCCCCACTACTCGAATTGTTAGTCTATACATCAAGATGTTTCGGTGCGTTAAGACAGCCTCCTTAAGGAAACATTCAAGCTTTGTTTTAACGTTACCAAAATCCTTGGTTTTCATCAGGTTTCTCTTTTATTGAGTCTTTTTATGTATTGAGCAAACAACGAACTCCATTTAGAATGGATGCTGTTGGCCAAAATTCTGATAAAGCCCATAAAACAAATGGTCCGTCCAAGTTTAGTTTCATCACCTACACATGTCACAGCTTTTGTCATTGTTATCATTAACACAGACTCGTATGTTGTGTTTAAGGTAGAGGTGAACCCTATTGAAATTAAGTCATACCTATCCAAATTTCAACATAGCCACAAAAATGTACTGGCACAGTTTCGTTTGATCGCTTCCATAGTTTTTATCGGAATTTAATCATATTGGCTGCGACTTGAGGGTATTTATTTCTCTGCTGAAATTTTATTGTTTGAAGTCTTTGAACTTATCGTTACAAATGAATATAAAAAAAACAATCGGATGAATTTCTAAACTACTACTACTACTAAGTACTCGTACAAGTAACAATTCGTTCCGTTAATTCAACTAAAGTTTTTCAAGGCCTCATGGAGACAATCGAAATATAAGGAGATTATTGTACATCCAGTTTGCTCCAACATATCATGCCAAAATCACTGTTTTCAATTCTTCGGAAAATAAAAGTTGGTTCGATATCGCACGATTTTCTACCTCCTCGTAGTCAGTTCTAAATAGTCTATGATCTGGCGAAGAAAGGAAGATGCAAATCTCCCAATAATGCGTATATTACATAGTTTTGGCTGAAGAAGAATTTTCTTAAATATAGGTTTTATCGATTTTACCAATTAGGATTAGAATCTTTACTAACCACGACCATAATTGATTAGAGTGGCTTATTATCATATCAGGAAATTACCAACAAAGTGGCGTTTTAGGGAAAAATTGCTTACTTCTTTGCACTGAATTATCCATTAAAATGGTAACCATATAATTTTTTTATTTTGGGAAAATTGTTGATGTCATGTGAAGAACGTCGCTTGTATAAGCCACTTTTGGAGGTCAACAATTGTGTTATTTTCGTGATTTGATGATCCGTCTCTAAGTTACACACATATATGTATATATTTCAGCGATTTCTTCAGGAGCTTCCCAAACATGATGTTATTTCCACGATTTGACCCTCCCTTTTCGAGAGATGACAGTTTTTCCCTTTTTTTTTTATATTTTGAAATAGAAATAAATATGTGCTAGCCATGGGTTACAAAAACTTTGACGAAAAATATTCACTTTGTTACATACAAACATGAATACCTCTACCCAAGGCTTTTATAGAGTATAGTATACAGTTTAAGAAAGGCAGAGGCCTTTCAACATATTTTTCCAATTTTTACTACCCCATAACTCATGGATAGCACCCATCACTCAGTTGTCATGAATAATGAGTAGGCGGCTTCTTTCATTTCCTACTGCTAAATCAGACGTCGCACAGTGAAATAAACGGGAAACTATTATGCCACTATTTAGCGGTTTGACCGGCTTTGATTAAATTTCGCAGTGATGTTTTTAAAGTATTTTGCAGTATTTTGCTCATGTGCGGAGACTCAGCTCTCCTGGTATGAAAAGAGCTGCACAGATGTAGAGGTATATCAGGTTGGCAAATTTGTATTGTGATGCCAAAACCTGGTCCGGTAACAACTATGTGTAAGTCGTCGGTTAATGCTTGCAAAAATTTGCTAAAAACATTCTTACATGACCCGATTATACTGGGAGATACCCGATTTAGAATCTCTTTTTTCTTACTCTTTTTTACATTCCTTGGAAAACCATGTAAAAAATCGTGTAAAGGAATATATGAGACATATGGTATATTTGGGGCTATGCTTTACAACTCTAAAATAATCGTGTAAAATTAAACTGAAACGAATCGTTCAATTCGTTTGTAATGCAAACGAATTTGTGTTCGCCTTTGTAATTCGAATAGAATAAATAGAATTGAAGAGCTTTTGTTTTTGTTAAGTAGAATTACTATAAAACTACTATGTTTGTATGAAACGTTATGAAGAAATGTTAAAAAAAAATACATAATGATAACATCGTTTTTTCGAAAACTTTTATAGTTGATGAAAACTTGCATACCTTTTATAAAACTCTCTTATGAACGCTTTTGTTCATACCCGATTCGTTCATTGAACCTTTTATGGAAACAGGTTGTGATGATAAAATCCATATTGCATATTTTTAATATATTACATTATATTTTTTATTACAAAAAAAAATAATAATAATAATAATAATAGTAAATTAGTGTACAGTGAAAATGCAGTATACATGTAGATATTATAAGCTATAGATATTCACTTTTTGTGAGCTTATACGCGTTCTATTTTCAGAATCGCTCACTTTAGCCTATAGGTGCCTGCAAAATATTAAAATTCCAATTGAAATCAGGAATAAATCTAAAAAATAAGTATAATAATTTGGACTTCAAATTTTGCAACTTTATTGAAATTATTTATTGCATCCTACGAACTGAAATGCTGTGTTCAAGCTGAAGTACAAGAAAATAAAGAAAAAAGTAGTTGTAGAATTCAGAAATTTCAAAATGCAAAATGAACAAGCCACGAAGTAGACTAAATCGATCATCTTCTGATTACACTGTCAAAGTTAAAATTAAACACTTTTTTTTTTTTTGAGTTCGTGCCAGAACGAAAAATTCCTGTAAAATAGTATGTTGGTGAACCGTGTTATTTCAAAATCGTCTAAAAATGTCCGTGTAAAAAAGAGGGTTGGGGGTAAATTTTTCAAATTTTTCCTCTGACTTTTTACAGTTTTATGCCAATTTTAAAGCTAATAGAAGTCCGAGTTACTACAGAAAACATGTTTTCGAGCGACAACAAATTCGCAATAAAATGTATGTAACCTGTAAAAGTGACGGCTGCAATTACTTGCAAAGTTCCAATTCAAATTTGCCGAAATAGTTATTCAGGAATGTATAACTTGTTTGTATTTATGGTTCTGAAAGAAAACAAAATTTTAACCACTTTTAAGTCAAATTTGTTTTATTAGATGTTACAATTGCGAGCACAATTTGTCTCAAATATATGATATTTTTGAACGAAAAATCAAAATATCTTCAAATTCACAAGTTCTTTCTCTTCCGATTATTTAAATGCAACATAATTTATAATTGAATCTGCTTAAAATAAATATTCTAAGTGTGGCCACCAGTCATCCTTAACCAACAAAGAAAGTAATTTGTTAAAAATTCAATTTTTGATGTTTGTTTGGGAATTAGAAGGATTCTTTTCAGGAAAACTTATTTTTTTTATTACCTACTGTAGTATATGAGTGTAATTTCTCTAAGTGTATATTCTAGAAAGATCATCAAAACCGCGCATAGAACATGTAAGTATGTGATATGTAATCTCTTTCCTTCTTTATCTGTAAATAGGACTTTTCCAGAGTTACGTTTACGACAGTAAGTTATGTTTGTTCCTCTCACTCCCATTATATAGTCTATTGTTGTCTCCTTTTCGCTTGTTATGTAAATAAGAATATTCTAGAATTAAATCTATGACAAACAACACTATTCTGTAAATATGTTTATCTTTGTTGCACTTATTATATAAATATGTGTTCTCTCTGAAATATCGTAGCATTTTCTAGAATAAGTCATTTTAGTATAAATAGAGCTTTGTATGTTTAAATGAATTAATAAAGTTGACGTTGATGTGGAAATACGTTACACGATACCAAACTAGTTAGGTGGAGACTGAAATAGAAATCCTTGTCCACTGAGTTTGTCGTCTAAAACTTTTTGTGCTGGAGCATTTGGGTCCATCCGTAGAATATGGCCCAGCCAGTGCAATCGCTGTATATTGATGCGCTGGACCAAGTGGATGTCGGTATATAGCTCATACAGCTCATTGTTCAATTTCGGGAGTACTTTCCTCTCGAATGCTCAGAGCACGACTTCATCCGCTTATGCCACAACTCTACGATTAGGCCATCTTATAGCCAAAACTTCATTGCACTCACATATAAATATTGTACTGCCTTTTTATTTTTTAGAACTCGTTCTGAATGAACGGCTTTCTTAAAATTTCATAGGTAATTACCTTTCCAGCGATTCCTCACTCTAATGTCATTTGTATAAAAATTGCAGCAGGATCGCCAAGAATTCTACAGCCTAGATACAGGGTGGAGCACGAACTATGATGCAAGCACAAAGGTAATAATAATAATAATAATAATAATAATACTAATGGTAGATTTTTTTACCCAGAATTGCGCCAAAGTGGTATCCGTTTCGACATCATTTGGTTCCAGCAAGAAGGACAAACTGCACACATAGCCAGATCGGGTATGGCGGAGCTCCAACGAAAATTCCCAAACAAATTAATGTCCTGAAACTCCACCTTCCGTTGACCCCCAAGGTCACCTGACTGCACCAGACTTTTCTTAAGGATTATGGGTAGCAAGAGGTATACAAAACGAAAACAAGGAATTAGATTGAATTGAAGCTGTCCACTAAAACAATAATTGAGGTGAAACCAAACTCACCGTTTTAGGTCGCAATGGATAATTTTCTGACTAATTATCGCATATGTGAATGAGCATGGAGATCATTTACGGTCCATCATCTTCCAAACCAATTAGTTATCTATCTATATATATAAAAATGAATCGTGGTTTGTTCCGATGCTTAAAACTCCAGAACGGCTGGACCGCTTTGCATAAATTTTTGTATATGCGTCTGGGTGGTG
Source organism: Philornis downsi (assembly GCA_019455685.1). Lineage (NCBI taxonomy): Eukaryota > Metazoa > Arthropoda > Insecta > Diptera > Muscidae > Philornis > Philornis downsi. The sequence goes on along the minus strand of JAHXMU010000099.1, from coordinate 1,687,358 downwards.
CTCGGGATGGTTTAGATTTACAATTCGGTCCAATTGGACAAAGGGGCGTGGTACCTCCCATAAAAACAAAAAATTAAAAATCAATTATTTCTGCTCCTGCTTACGGTATTTGAACCGAATTTGGTACATCGGTTTGGTGTACATATCTTAAGTGCTGCTGCAAATATGGGTGGGATTGGACAAAGGGGAGTGGTACCTCCTATACAAACCACAAATTAAAAAGCAATTATTTCTGCTCCTGCTAAAATTTGAAGGCAAAGCAACGTTTGCCGGATCGGCTAGTATAAAATAAAATTTAATTTTCTATATAATAAAAAGAAAAATAAATGAAATGCATTGATTAAAAACAAAAGTAATTTGAATTTTTTATTGTAGCACAATTGGTGGGCCACCCTGCATATTGATTGCCCAATTTTCCCAATCCACATGCCTAAGCAGTATGTCTGCCAAACGTTTGAGGTTCAATTCTCAATATCGGCGCTGGTTTATATGGCTAAGAGTAATGTATTTATTTATTTTTATGGTTCCACATTAACTAAGTCGTTCTCAAAATTACCACAAGGCAACAACAGCGTCTTTTAACCCAAAAGTTCTCAATACGAAGGAAAGGTGGAGAATGAGTGGAGAAAGCAGCAGCATTGAAAAAGTGAAACAATTTACTGAACATCTGGTAGAAATATTTACTCATAACAATACAATCTCTCGTATGACTCCAACGATCATTAGCCCAATGGTCACAAATCCCATGAAAATAAGTCTATCTCTCTTAACTCCCCCACAATTAATTAATTAATTTTATTTATATACTCCACATGGGATACTTTCCTCCATCCTGGAAATTGTCTGAGATGATAATGATCCCAAAGCTGGAAAGGAACTGTCAAAAACTACATCCTGTCGACCCATAAGTTTACTCTCTATTTTATGTAAACTTTTTGAAGAATGTACAGGTTATATTCTCTCTCAGACAGAACAATTGCCCAGCCCTCATTATTCAAGGTAGTACCTTACGCGTTCATAATCATGTTAAGTATTTGGGAATTCACCTTGATCGACGTCTCACCTGGAAAAATCACGTTTGACACAAAAATCACTCAGTTGAAATTAAAAATGGCTCAGCTCCACTGCCTACTCGGCTCCCAGTCTACTCTCAGTTTGGAAGATAAAATCATCATCTATAAAACTATGTTGAAGCCATATGGCATCCAGTTGTGGGGAACGGCATCGGCGTCTAACATAAATAAGCTGCATAGAGGACAATCAATAATGCTGCGGCAAATTTGTGGTGCCCCATAGTAATTAGGAATGATAACATACACAAGGACTTAAACATTCGTTATATTTTAGAGGAAATGAAAAAATTAAACAAGCCATATACTCGTATATTGTAGTTGCCCTCCCAATCAAACCCACTCGCTCAAAACCTTCAACATTTCCCCGATCATATCCGGCTAAGAAGAAAGGACACGCTAGATTTGGTCCGGAGATACAAACTTCGACTCACCAAAAATAAGATCCGCCAATGGCAGGATACTTCAGTTTGGAATAGGATTAAGATTTGGATTCTTATTGTGACATTCTTTTGAAATTCAATAAAGGAAAATGACTAGAAAAAAAAAATGTCCTCGTATATAATATTTTGACTTCATCCCCAATAGGTAGGCTGTAAACGTTCATTACACTATCATGCCTAATATTATTTTGATACTGTGCTTGGCTATAGCTCATATTCGAGTAGGTATTTCTTGATACTAAATATCTCGGATAAATCAGAGCTGTTTACACGACAATGGGTGGTGGTGATGTTGCTACCAAATTTGTCACAGCTAGACAAAACATTCACACAATGATTGGCAGCGGATGCTCCCTACCAAATATGTTTGCAAACTGCAGTTTAAGTGACCGAATTGTTCAGAACCTTTTTGCTCTATATTAGATAAAAAAAAGTCACCCTAACCGATTATATGGATTGATTCTCAAAAGCCAATAATGTCATTTGCTATTGGCCCTTTCATCTTTCATCATGTTTTACGTATGGATTGATTAAGGCTTTTATAAAAAAATATAGCTGGAAAACGAAACCTAAAATAATTCATATTATGAGACAAAAATTGTGTTGAAAAGGTAAAAAGGCTAAAGAGGCGAAAAGATGAGATATGTAATCCGGTATGTGTTATATACTAGCATTGCTTTGTTTGATAACGTAGTGTTATAAGCTAGTATGGGTTTTGTTTTTGTTGCTGTTTTTTTTTTTTTTTTTTTGACATTTGCATCATTTCTGTTGGCCATACATAGCCTAAGATCGAGAAACCAGCAATAAGCCCAATAATTATTACCACATACTACATCAGTCACCGCCAGTCGTAGGTACACGTACGTGTACGTCTGAATGACAGTTGGCGGCGTCGCACCAGCTGTGGCTATCCATCCAGTTACAGCGAGGTGATGGGCGACTGATGGAGCTGTGGATCAGCTGAAGCGCTACAACAACAGCGGCAACACATGCTGCAGCAGCATCACCCGCAGCGGCAGCGCATAATGCTACAACCGCTGTCATAAGCTTGAACTTTTCGCCAACGAAAAAAGAAAACGGCTTTTCAGTTCACTTTCGTTTGTCGAACCATTTAGACGTAACACTCTCAGAGCCACTAACCAAGCAACCAGCCCAAAGAGCAGACAACCAACATTCGTAGCCGAAACTCGAATCTACAAAAAAACACAAGAAAGCGCCAACTAATGAAGGTCTACTAATGAAAAGCGTTTACGCTTTTTGGTCGTTTCGTACCTTAGCTCTGCACCAAAAAAAAGCAACGTTCGCACTTTTTGAATGCGTCGCGTGGCCCCGATCCAATCAAACGTTCGGCCGTTTTTCTGCCTGTGTTTCCTCTCCTTGCATTCATCTCCAGCGGATCAAAGTGATCTCTGCTTGTTAAGTAGCGCGGTCGCAGCTGGTGTATCAGTTAGTGCGTGTTGAAATATTTAGCATATTTTTATAAGCGCTGAAGACGCGCAGGCGCAATTTATAATCGTGCGATCGCACAAGTCGGTCGTCAGTCACTCTGAACGCGCTTTATTACAGATTTTTTTCTATTCGTTGTCGCCACTTAACGTTCGCTTTCGTTTGGACGTGAGGGCCTGAGCGTAGAAACGTTTACTTACGCTTAATTTGATTGCATTGCATGCAGAAAAAGGTGTTCTGCTTGCACACAAACGGAAATATTTGCTCAAAAAGAAATTGCTAAAGCAAAATTCCTGAAATAACGTTCACAGTACAGAAACAATTAATCATACAGTTTAGAAAAAGAAATTTCATATCGAATCGAATCTCCTGAATGGTGAATTACTTGTCGCAAAATTACATAAGTGAAGTGTGAGCAGATTGAATAACAAGGAAAAAGATAAGAAGAGCAAAGTCGAATGTTGTGAATAAAACAAATAATTTGTGAAAATATTAAATAATCCGGCCAAAGTGAAAGTTAACATCTTCTCCCAATCGACTGGAATCCCTATTTTTTGCCACTTCTCTTTTCGTTACGACGACGTTCAAGTTGCAAGAAAATTATTTAAACGAAAGAAAAAACAACAAACAAAAACCAAAAAAAGTGAATTTACATAAAATGCGTGCAGTTCATTCAAGCCCCTGGGCTAATCTATTGCTGCTGCTACTCCTGGTTCAGACCTCAGCTTTGGGGCTTGCGGCCATCAGCAATGGCAATGCCGGCGAGATGACAAAACTCAATCTCTCCCAGCCAATGAGCAGTGGAATGCCCCTGAATTTGCGTTTGCATATGCAAAATGACACTTCCGCCATAGTGACAACGGATACAAACATCGATTTATCGCAGCCAATGCGGCTCAAGGATGTGCTGAATGTCTTCGATGTCAGTTATCTCGCTTCACAGTGGATTAATGCACGAAGCGATTTCTCAACGAATTGTTCCAAGGATATGTATAAATACTTGCAAGGATTACAAAACGCTCACATGTGGGCAATGAAAAGTAAGTCTGCGTAGTAGTGTGAAAAGACATTTTCAATTTGTTACGCTGAAGTGTAAAATAAAAGTGCAACCTCGATTATGATTTCGGAATATGGAAAATGTAATAACTCAGTAATGACTTGCGCTGTATGCGATATTGTTACGCATCAGAAACACATGAGATTGAAGATTGAATTCTAAGCTTGCAGACTGTTGTTTTCTCAATATAATTTCTGTGCAATAAGTTGGACTCCAAACAGTAAATCGAAATGATTTTATTTCCGACAAACACACATTTTCCGGCATGAGAAATTCAAGAAAATTATTATATTAAATTATTATTATTTGCAGTAGAAGCAGGGACTGTAACAATTAAAGTCCTTAAGAATATGAAAAAAATTTTTAATTTTAAAATATCTGCCCGAAAATAGCAATTATTTGTGAAATGTATTAATTCGTTCAGAAATAACAATTATTTTGGATTTACATTTTTCATGTTCTTCGACATCAACTATTGAAAAGTTGTTGATATAAAAATCGGAAATAAAAATCAGTCTATGATATAAAGTAAATCGGCCAAACCGAAGCTTATACACCCACGACTATATTCCCGAAGCTTACATACCTGCGATTAACCCATCGACTTGTACTGTTCCCAATGGAAATTAGTGCTTTTATGTTTTATCCAATAACCATGGCACCTTATAAACACTTATGAAAAACTTATGAATGAATTAACGAATAAATTGCGGAAATTTTTGAAAAATTCAGAAAAGGTATAATTTTTCAAAATTTCTTATCGTACTAATTTGTTTCAATTGTGCGATCCATAACAGAGCGAACAATGTATCGACTCATAACCAGATAAGTGGGCGTGTCAAAAATTTCATCTTATACAAATTCTACCAAATTTTCCCGTTTTCCAACGAAAATTCGTATTTTTGTAGTATTTGTCAATAACGACGTTCCTTTAAAATGTTTGTGAGTGGGGATGTTGCTTTCCATTACTGATTAACTTAAATAGCGTTAAAAAAGATATGTATATAAAAATATCTATTATTCTAAAGTCCCACTGAGATCTGCGAGGTAAGTTGGCTTGAAAGGACTTCGTATCATATCACTTTTGCCACTCTTTTCAGTGAAAATAAATATTTTTGTTTTGTATTTTTTACTAACCACGCCCATAGTTAGGCCCATTCATTACAAATTTTCTGAGTCTTTAAGGTCTGTTAACAACAAACATATGTATAAATATATAAAATTAATATATGATAGAAATATTATAGCATCGTTAGCGATGTACCAATTCATAACCTAGTAAACGGGCAAATGCCACAATTGCTGAGAAAACACTGAAAGTGTCCATTATTAAAAAAACCTGAACTCGGCCCGTGTATGAGCAAATTTTTTCGTACTGAACGTTATGCAAACTTCTCATCAAATTAGTAGGGGTGTTTATTTTTCAGTATTGTTGTCCCACAATCAATGTTGTTCCTTCAAAAAGTTTATGGACTGATATGGTTCTTTTCAGTATCTACTCAAATAAACTTTTCTTTCAATTGTCGAACAAATTGCTAACGAAAAACCTAACAATTCACTTTTCAATAGGTTGGCTTCCGTCCTTGTATGCTCAAGTTTTTCCTACTAGTCTGATTTTGCCCAATTTCTAATCTAACTTTCCTATGAATATCATGTACAATTATACCAAATTTCAGCCTCCTACATCGAGGGGTGCGACCTCTATCGGAATGAAAACACGTCAGCATCCCCAAAGAGTTTTATTTTTCCGATAAAACGCAAAAGCCACCAGAAAATGTTAAACAGAAATAAAAGTCTTATACCTTAAGCGATGTTTAAATGATTATAAGTTTACTCCAAACTATTTGCAATAAACTCCTAGATAGGCTGAGAAGGAGGGAAAGTGACAGAGGAATCTACAGCTCAGAGCGATAGAAAATCAATGTTTATAAATTTCGCTGACCGCTTATCGTGACTTTTATAGTTTGTTGGGATAAAAAGGAATTCTTCGACAGGATTTCTCAGTCCCATTGGGTTGCGGAGAAATTAGGCGCTTTAATCATATTTTATGGGGTTATAACATAACGTCTTGGTTTAATGCTGTTGTTTGTAATACTTAAAACTGTAAGAAATTGTCCCAAAAGAGTGTAATGAAAAAATTTATTACATTTATCTATTATGTCGGTTTGCTTGCAGGTCCGTTTGTTTTTCTATACTGACTTTTACAATCCTTCGATGTTTCACCACCACCGAATTAAAACAATAGAACTCTACTAGAAGCATGCAGACGTACAGGGTGTGTGTCAATGTGTCCCTTCCGTTGTGGTGGAACAGCTGATTATTCCTTGGATGTCTGGATTGAATTCTAAATTAATTCAGTTATACTATGCGAGTGGTGGAGTGCAAATTAAATCATTTCAAAATACGAGCATATCAAAGATATCCAGGGAATATCTCGGCAAAATCGGTAATAGGAGTGTATGAGAAACATATAAACCCGGATTATCTATATATTAGTTTATTACATATAGACTTTATTTTTCCGGTTCATCTGATTGCGACGAAATGTTCTGAAATAACTTTTAGAGTGGTGTATCGTATGAACAACATGGAATTTTGGAATAGTGTTTAGATGTCTGTAAATGCATCTACATATAAATAAATATCAACGTTCTCTTTACTCTACATAAGCCGATTTTTCTTGTGAACCATTTGAAACCCCAACTTTATCAACGGGGTTCCTATTTGTTAATCGACGATTTTTGGGAATTTAATCTCGGATTTGTTAGGCAGAGGATATCTCGGCATTCTTTGAATTGCGTATTGTAAACTTTTCGACAAAATTTGTTCACCGAAGTCTTTCTGCAACATTATAAATGTATCCGCAACAGAAATTCCATTTCTAAATGCAACCCCTTTGCTTTACGAAATCGTATTTTGTAAAAATCACCAAACTCACTTCTCGCAAGTGTAGCTCAAACGCTAGTAACATTTGCGACGTGAAATTTGGCTTGGATGTATGGTACAGCACTTTGAAAACATATTTCTGAGATTCGATATAACCGCTTAAACTGAAAACTGACTTGTCGAATGCCCGACCACGCGAAGTGTTCATTAGCATATCGATGTGACCGCCTTTCAAAGAAAGATAGATGGCTGCAGCCAAAGTTTTTACTTAGAATGAAACTTGGTTATTTTTTCCGAGGACACTAATTTGGATCCAACGTCCCACATTGTAACCATCAAAGGTGAATATTTTGTTATACTTTATTGAAAGCGTGCCTTCTATATTAACATCCGATTACACTGTTTTGCACTCTCGAACCTGATTAAAATCCACAGAAAAATATGTATTTGACAGATATTGGCAAAGGATTGTCTGAAATATCAAAAACTCTGACAATGATTTCTACATAAATATGCCGAAGAATTGTCCTATTTTCCTTAAATAGTAATAGTTTTAGGACAAATAGCATACATATTATTAGAATCTGCAAAGTTTAACATTAAAAAAATTGTTTCCATGTAATTAAGTGTCTCTCTACCGCTCATTTTACGAACATATGTATAATGTTATGTGAATACAAAGAGTAATTTCGGAAATGTTACACTCTAATTTTATTTAAAAATAATTAAAATCAACATTATCAAAACTAACAAATCATCCCGCCAAAATTTGAAAAATAGTTTTTATGTTCTCTGCCACGGTTTGTCATTTTAAACAAAGAAAACAGATATTTTTGCTTTCGCTCAGTAAAAAAGTGATTGCATGAGATGTTCGATTCCAGAAAAAGGCGGTCTGTTTGCCGATCCAAAACGAAAAACGTTTTTCAGTACGCCTTATGTATACAAACATTGAGAACAACAATCCATTTTTCTTAAACGGCTGTCATCTGGATGGTTTTCAAGTGCTTAGTATAACCTTTTCAAATTTATGTTAGTTTTTTTTTGAAAAAACAAGAGGTAACATTCACTGATTCTACAAATTAATGCGTTCACATTCGGTGAGTGAATTAATACTATTATTGTTATTATTATTATTATTATATGCACTCATTGCAAGTGGAAAGCTCTGCCTCCCATCATGGAAGTTATGTTTATTTATATTTGAATTTGCTTAGAAGAGCGTTTCCATCTGAATACACTTATCGAATAGCTATTTCTATTCTGATTCCTATTTGGTCATTTTATGCATTCCGTGCACCATAAGAGGCATTTGTTAAATGCGGGAATTCTGTCGATTCGAAAGTTACATTTACATTTATTCAGCCGCAATAAAGATACAGGCAACTCATAAATGGTATTTAGTGATCGTTTTGCGACAAGGCAATTAACGTTTGATACAGAAGATGGAGTGAAGAGATTTTTTTTTTTTTTTTTGCCCATTGCCATCATTACAGAGTAAATCACAAAGCCATCATTATAAAATAAAATGTCGTGGGTCCTTTCGATTGATATGATCACTCCCAACAGAAATAAAGCGGATTCAGAAATTTGTGTAGGACATAATGAATTTAATATCTACTTGTCATACTAGGGATACCATAATTTTGTGCTGACATTTCACTTCTCAGTTAGTTGTCCACTAAGTAATAAAACGTGATCCACTTTAGTAGAAAATATTTGTTTAATATTATTAACATAATTTTGGCATCACTGAAAATGTTTTAAAACAACTTCCATGAACTGTCAAACTTAATAGTAGAACGCAGTTAAATGGCATATTTTTCGTTAATTTTTCTGGCCCCTCCACCTTAAAGACAGAAAAAAAACTCTGTAAGTCAATTTTTAATGAATTTTGAATTTTGTCAGTTTTTCTGTCATACACATTTCAACCGGCAAACTTGAGGTAAATGAAAAATTAAAAATTGTTTATGTTTAACATATTTTTTTAACTTTTGATTTGTTTATTTTATTTTATTTGCTATTCTTTTTATTATTACTTTTTATTATTTATTTATTTTATTTTTATTATTACTTTTTATTATTTGTTTATTTTATTTTTATTTATTTATTTTTTTAATTATTTAGAGCAGCATTTATTTAGAACAAAGTTGTACGTTTTGTTTTATTTTTCTTTTTATAAACGAAGAAGCATTATAAGTATTTTTTTTTGCAGCATGCATGAACTTATTGTTTGGCAGGATTTCCCTCTGAAGCGAACCCCAATTTAAGTGAAAGATTTACTTTATAATCTTTATAAGTCAAATCGAAATAAGTAGAAATTCCTCACAAGTGTAATAAAAAATTGGATTCCATGAGTATTCCACTTATTTAGTTTGATTATAATTTCATTTTCACTTCTAAAAACATTCCACTTCTAACAATTTTCGCACCCAAGAAATTGTTTTGAAACATAAAACTGTAAAAACAAACTTTAGACGTAACAAGAAGTTGTTTAAGGAGTTTCTATTGAACAGTGGGTTCCACTCAATAAGTATAAAAAGAGAAACGCGTGTAAGCTTGCTTAATGTGAGAAAATCTCTCATATTCCATCATCATTTATATATCTAACACGCTTGTACGGTTGCGTTTAAATTCAGATAATTACTTTCTGCCTAGTGCAAAGACCATTAATTTCTATGAATCCGATTTTAGGATTGTTTCAAAAAACAAATGTTTGTTCATACAAACATAAAATACAAAGAAACTTTTCATTATCATTATCTTCCAATAGCTTTTACATTTTTAGGAATAACAACTCCCTCCCTCCTGAGGACAAGATTTCTTGGCACACTTTCTATTATATCTTAACTCTTATTATTTTCACCGCCCGAACGATCATCTTCTGTATGCTGTCGACAATTGCTGGCAATACTTTCGGGCATTGTAAAGAGTGATGAAATTAATACTATATATTTTTATAGCGTCGTAACTTTTTTTTGAAGTTTCCAACCAAGTTTTTCGTACTGTTTGAAAAATTCACAATTGCACAGCGCATAGAAATTGATCAAATTTATTGCAAATATTAATGAGTCCAGTCGGGGCTTTGGCTTCGCAAATAAGAAAAATTGTAGCCTTTGGAGGGGAGTAGAGAATAAATTCCTAAATCTTTCGAGTAATGTCTTAAAAAACATTAGTAATTTTTGAAGCTGCTATAACCGATATATAGCTGGGTATTAAAAATGCTTTCATTATTCATAGATTTCTAACATTTAAATAATTTAAATTAATGATGTAAATCAGCACATGTTGAAAATTTACTCAAATGACTACAAAATACAACCCCATATTCCTAAATTTTTAGACAATTTTGAGGTTCTGTTGTGCAAATTAATGCTGTGCCACAAAAACGATTTTCTACGAAATGTGGTATAAACATTTCAGTATAAGACCTGCGATTTCTAGAATTGTCGGAAAATGCAAATATTTTTCCGATTTCCAGCGAAGATATGTTTTCTGAGTGAAGAAACCCCATCTGCTATACATGAAACACGGTCAAATCTGCTGTGGAAATAAAAATGGCATTGCAGTTACCGCATATGGAGATCGCAATAGAAATACAATTAGATGATTCCGACATGGACATTATGTGGCTTCATCAATATGGTACAAAATGCCATACCTCTCGTGGTACAACCAAATTATTGAGAGAAAAGTTCAAAAATCGTGCAATTAGAGAAATGTTTTCGATGAAGTAAATGCAGGTTTTTGTAGGAAAGGAAAACTACCTATACAATCCAATCCTGAAAACAATTTATAAGAAAATCGTGAAGGAACAATTTACAGGAAATGGTTTTATTAAAATGTAATTGGTAAGTCGTAAATCTGTCAGATTTCGCTTTAAGATTTTATTTGGAACTTGGCTTCCAGGGTTTGACGTAACAAAATAGAGGTTTTTACAACTACATAACTAATCATGTAGTAGTCTTACACTAACAAATAAATAGTTAATTTTTACAATTTATGCTAAATATCTACAAATTGTTTGACACAAAACAATTCAATGCAATTCAACGTAATTTGATGTAATTCAATTTAATACAATTTAATTAAATGTAATTCAATCTAATTCAATTTAATTCGAAATTCGAGGTAATTCAACATAATTCTTAGAAAATTCATTTTAATTCTTCTAATTCATGGAGGGGATTAACTACGTTCAACAGTTTCTAAATGCAAATTTTACGAACCAATATCTAAAATGAAAACAAAAATTATATCAATATCTCATATCATTCAGCTGGTGTAAGAAAAGATGCATATTAACCTCCTAAACTTGTCAGCTCCCCTGTCACATTCTTTGCACCTAATGGGATATTCTTAAATAGTATTTAGCCACACCTATTACGACAGTTATTTTCACAATTTGTCTATTTCTATATGCTATTAAAATGCTTATATATTTTGTCATCCCTAACAATAAAACGCAAAATAATTATGGCAATCTTTGTAAACTGAATAGCCTTCTTCTCTCTAATTTACGTAAATGCATACAAAGCTTTGACTTGTCGTTAGTCAGCGTAAACAATTTACTTAATGTCATCAAAGGCATACTGAATATCATCATGAAGTGTTCAGCCAAATCATGCGTTTTATTATTTCAGTGTGGAGAAAAATAATAAAAATTCTATAATAAATAACCTAGACATTGAGCAAGTGGCCAGAGGTTAAAAAGTTTCACAATTGCGATATCGATTTCTCGAATTAAACATCTACATTTAATTTCTGTGAAGTAAACGGCTGTTCTCAGGAGTCCACGTTTGCTTGCCAGGTATTTATTTGCAACACAAATAAATATTGATTGAGAACAAAATGCAACAAAACGTACTCTGAGTTTTCTTACATAACTTCGACCTGAATCTTGTAAATTCTTAATTGAGAACAAAAAATGTACAGTTTTTAGTCCAATAATATAATTTAGATTCTGATACGTAAATTAGTAAACACAACGTAAGATTTTCGATAAATTTCAGATTGAATATTGAAAAAGTGATTACTGGTCTGTTTTAAACAGGCTTTTTAATGTCATCTGCATTCATTTGCAAAAGAAAATTTTGTTTAACACGTTGATGATATTAGCGTTGTATCACAGGCAGAAATGATAATAAGCCATCGAACAGATGGAGGAAAATTAAACGTGCTACGGATGGACGGACATGCTTAAATCGACTATCAAGATTATGTTTAGTATACTTTGTAAGGTCTCAGATGGGGATTTCTAGTTATTTCAAACCAACTAGCAAACTTTGGATACCACCACCCCATGGATCTGGACATATCCTTTTATCCGATTCTTCTTGAGCTGAATTCAGCCATTATATAATGGAGTGTTTTCCTTCTGGGTCAATTTGTCCCTCTTTTAGTACCTGCTGGCCACAATATTGTGGAAGATGAACTGACTCATTGCAGGATAAGTAGGCATACCAAAAACGCGTTCTGAACTAAGAGCCACTCTATCAGATTAATATATAGGATGATTGATTTAGAAATAATTTTTTCAACAGGGAATTTTGTGATAGATCGATCTGCCATGGTTTGTTTTTTGATCGATGTTCATTACGGAAAACATAAATCGACATTTTGTTCGAACAAAAGACCATGATTTTAATGCGAAAATAAAGATTAATGCCATTATTAATTTCATTCTTCGGCCGAAAGATTAACTGCCTCCATTTAAAAAAAATAATCTAATTTTGGATCAAAATAGAATTAACTTGATCTCCACATGGCATCAAAATAAGTAAGAAAACGATTATTATATTACCATTATTATTATTATTTTAAATGCGTACTGTTTTCACGCATACTAAAATCAAGTAAAAGTTATTCAATTTAAGTTTCACTTACTCGTTTCAAGTAAAATTCACTTGCATTCAGTAGATTTGATTTACTTATTTTGAATATATTTTTAACCCAAATTCTATAATTGTTTTCTTTTGAGAGTGAGATCATATTGTTCGATATCGATCTTAACTCCATCCTCTAGTGAAGGGTAGAAAGAGATTGGAAAGTTTCCAAAAATAAACGGCGACTATAAAACGTAATTCACAACTATAAAGCTCAATATTACAAAAACGCTGAAATGCTGCCACAAATAAAATTGTAATTATGGTCAAAACTGACGAAATTCGATTGGTGATAATTTTTTTTAAATTTTCTTAAACTTGTAGAGAAATTTTACTTTTGTTCGATATGAAAACACAAAATAGAGTCAATACCCTCCTTGTTCATATTGAAGAGTTTCCAATTCCAATTCCAATGATGCCTTAAGGTTTTAATATGAAAAGAATGAAAAATTGGATTTCGGTCTTGTAAATACGACAAGTTGTTACAAACAGCTTCTCCAAACAGTGGACATGTGGAAAAATATTTTTTCGTTTACTCTGGTTTTTTAAATTTCTTTAGATCTTGTTTTGAAAATGTCAGATTTGCGAACGCAATACATATCGCAATATGAAGCCACTGGGTTTTAGTGTACTAAATCTCAAAGGTGCAGTAATATCAAAAATATTAAATTTTAATGTTGTATTATGAAAAAATCGCATCCACATCTATTGATGTTAATGTGTTGGGTTTGTGGAATATATTTGAATTTTCCGTTCATTATATTTTGAACAAACTAGACAAACTTTTGAGATTTGACGATGCTTTTGAATATTGTGACAAAAAATAAACCAGCGCTTGCCGTATTTGTTCTAATAACAAAAGAAAAACAAAAACAAAAGAAACTACAAAAGACTTATGCTCTTTTTAAACTCATCAGGAAAATGTACACATGACATTATGACTTATATATAAAATGTAACCTACCTAACACTTAAAAAATAATAAAATAAATTTATTCTGATCGAATAAGATTCATCAGTCTGTTGGGCCAAGCCCTCCTTTGTAGTTAACACTGCTCGCTAAACCAATTTCAACAAAACTTAACAAATGTATTTTGATTGCATCAAGGGGAAACCTTGTAGAAACTTTAAGATATCGATCCATATTTTAATACCGTGCCCATTCAAATTTATCGTCCAAGTCAAGTATATTAAGTTGTGCTTTTTCACTCTGCATTCATTAATCGCATATCAAGCTTATTGAAAATAAATTATGTTGATACTTTTTTTATACAGCCCCCATCACAAATAGACCTCCAAAGCTTGATGTTATTGCTTTCAAAAACTACAGTTTTTATTGAAGTTTGATTATTTTTGATGCCTACAATTTATTTAGATCAGTGTCTCCTGATGTTACATCTTACAAATATTTTGCAATTAATGTTTACCATCCAAATAGACGGAAGGTCTTCAGTATATGCTCAAATAACTTGTAAGCGCCTCTCCTATAGTACACAAAACTAAAACTGGCAAACAGATTTTTTGTTCGAAACCATATCCTATATAATATAACAGATAATTTGATATGACCTCGCATATCACCAGACCTACATCGACTGATTACATTTCTATGCTTGAGAATGCTTCAGTAATAGCTGGCATTTTCGGCCAGAGGTGTCTGTATCATCAGTGTTATGTTTTTTTTATTGAAATTGGCAGTTTTCTTTATAATCATCTCCAAAAATATGTTGAAATGAACGCACGATAAAATATTTGTCAAAAATATAAGCTTTGCAGGAATGCGAACTCGAACTGGAGAAGGTGGCCCTATCATCAACAAAAATTGGAATATGAAGATCGGGTTTTCTTGAGTCTCTTTCTGATTTTGTCATGCATCGGTAAAATATCAATAGTGAACAATCATTCACATATCACATTAGGCACAACCGGAAATGGAATCTGATCCCATTTACTACCATGTTTCACCATGTAGAGAGTTTTTGGACAGTTGGACTATGAACATTTTCTCTTCCTATTTTCACATTAAAATCTCCCCGAATCATCTTAAATGTTATGGCCACATGCTACTTCCAGATAGTCTAAAGATGAAACTTTGGTCTTATAATGTTTGTCCCTTAGCTGGCAGTGGGTGTACACAAACGAGTGTATCACGTTTATGGTGACTGTGGCTATCATTTACACGTTTAAACCGCAAGACAAAAAGTTCTTTTCAGTTCCATACCTGAATTCATGTCTTTCTGCATGGAAGCTGTAGCAGCTCCTTTTCATTACACTTCCCGGACTGCAACGATGCTAAGTTAATATTTGTCAAAGACATCCAACCACGGGTAGAAATGGTTTATCTGCAGGCGGCCCCGACATTCCAGGTGCATATCTTTAAACCGCTATCCATTTCTTTTAGCATTTTTCGCCCAATACATTCAATATACAAAAATCAAAACAGATTTGCTTATATAAATTAAATACGAGTACATCATCATTATCATAAAACCAAGAATTTAAGTTGTTCAAATCTAAAGTCTCAAATTATTGTTTGTACTACTAACTGCATGGTGTATATAGAAATAATTGTGTTAATAATATATCCAAAGACTACACATTTCCCCCATTCCACAATTCCTTCCTACATCCCCAAATACTTCATCACATCTTTTTCTAAAACTGGGCCACAGCTTTATAAAAGTACGCAAAATATTTCCAAAAGCAAATGCTATAAAAGAAAATACCAAAAAGTCAAAAAGCCTTAAAATAATTAACACTTTCAATTTTATTTGAAATGTATTAACCCAGATTTTGGACACAAGATTTCAAAGGGCAAATATTGCAGTCCGACAGCTACGGTGATTGCGATTGCGGCCATGCAGACAAGTGTGATGTTTACAAAATGGGTTCAAGTTTTTAATTATATTTTAATTACCTCAAGGCTCACAATAAAATTATTAACCAATTGCCAAAACCTAAATAAGCGGCCAAAAAAGCTCAGTGACATGACATGACTTCTACTGGAATTGCGAAATCGTGTAATAATGACTAATATCGCACGATTTCGTGGAGGACTGCGCAAACGTCAAACTGTTGTTTACTTCATTTAAATGGCTGCACATGCGCAGCAATAATTGCTGCGCCTGAACTCTCCATTTCGGCCTCTTTCCATTTCGGTTGTTAGAAGTAATAAAAATTCTTATGATATCAATAAAATGGAATTGTTAGCCAATGCAGTTGCATATAAATTACTCGCATTTCAATTCTTGTGACTCGGTGCTTTTGATAGCGCATATTACGCAAGGTTACTATGTATTGTTACTAATAGTCAGTCAGCACCAGCGAGTAAATACATCATTACTAGCTACACACATCATTGTAACACAATCACCGTGATTATGACAATCATCGTGATGGTGATCATCGAGCGCATATTCCAGACCCAATGAAAACGAAAAGTAGTTTCGATTTTACACTCACCGTCTTGGTAGTAATTTTGTCTGTCCGAAAGCGAGTTTTTTTCTCTTGTTCATTTCAGCCGTTTTATGTAGCACTTTTAATTAGCCAAGGCTTGAAGCGACCACACGTCCAACCCCCTTCAACCATTTGTAAGCGCACTGCCTACGTCACGCTTACGGAAAGTGTGTCAACCACTTTAGCTACAAGTATGGACCACTTGATGAAATTGTGTTAAGCTCGTCGTATTGTAATAATCACGTTCAGACCGATCTGTCCAGTTTTTTTTCTTGCGTTTATTTTAAGATGCAGTTTTAGCATTTTTACAAATAAGTTTTCCTAAATATCAAATTTATTTTGTATACAATCGTCTATGAATTGAATTCATATTTCGCTGTGACCAATAGCCAATGCACAAGATCAATGGTCACACGAACAAGTTATTAGCTTTAATGTGAGTTCAATAGACGAGACAACGCAAATACGAGTACATTGGAATATCAAGATATTTCAAGAACTTTCAAGAACAATACAAGTAAGATTTACAATTAGGCTTAGGTGGTATGAAATATTTGAAGTGAGTTTTTGTCGTCAAAGATATCTGTGTAATGTATTAAGAATTTTGTATCAAAATGTTCCGCTACTGGTTTCTCCTTTCGATCTTTGAACTGATGGAAAATTATAGGTTTAGCTTCAATAGCATAATAAATTTAGTGCATAACTGAAAAAAATAGTTGTTTTTGAATCCAGTGCAAGGTGTTGAGTGAAGTTTCAGCAAGTCTATGGGTCTTACTAATAATAATTTATAATGGATTTGGTATCCAAAATCGCATTCATAAACTAAAAATACCTCTATTAATCATTCTATACGATTGTAATCTTTACTGAACGTTTTGCCCTTTCATAAATCTACTTTAGCCAAACATATACAAAAATTTTCTGTTTTACTTTTATCAAAATTATTAACATTTTATTCATATTTTAACCATATATGCATCTTTGCAATAATTGCATTCGTTGTTATCAAAATTGTAAACAAAAAATCATAAAAATAATTAATTGTTCACAGTAATGAGCAAAAATTCAAAATTATATGGTTTTTATATCCCTCGGTATTGGATAGTTTGTGACAATTTGTCTGATATTACAACTTTCTTCCCATAATTGAAAAAAAAAATATTATCAATATTTCATTCATTTGGATAACATGTTTTACTTTTCGATATATCGCTTCTTGTTTACTTTGTTCGCACATCACAATCAGTTTACATTTCACCTAAACAGTGTTGGAAAGGGCAAAAACGAAACAAGGTTTAGATTTTTACTCAATAGCTAAAATAGTCTTTGTGAATGTGTGTTTTATGAAACTTTCAGCAATCACCAAAACGCTCAATGGAAAAATACTATTTTAAAGCACTTGTTGTGCTTCTTTATGAATAAGACCCTACGTAAGTAAAAATACCTTAATTAACAAATGCTACAACACAATTTTGGGTCAAGAGCAATATCAAACAAATAGATAGACGCAAAAGTCCTACGCCCGCCACTGTCAAATGGATGCCATTTCACTGTGTTTTCTAGTTAACATCTAGTTCTTGTCTACTCATCTAAGGAATTATAAAGGAAATATCTGCGATCCTGAGAAAAACGATTTAAGTGGAATTAAGGCAAGGTCGAGTTTGTTCTAATCGCTCTTACCAGACTCATATTTACGTCCAATCCCTGTTCCAAAATTCAATATAGTTCAAAAGTTATAGCAATTATTCAATACAGCGATATTTAAAAAATTACGTAATATCTCTAAATATTGATGCACGTAAGAAGATTTTCATACTATTCATATGTGAATAATATTTAAACAACCCGTAAATTTTTAATGTTTTAACAAATCAATTCATCAATTTTTTGGCAACCGCTTAATATCTTGAAATAATAAGTTCAGGGGTCAAATCGCTCTTCCTTATGAGCGCAGATGTATACATGATCACCCATCCGTTCGTCCATCCTTGTGTCTGTTTAAAGCATGATAGACCTTGAGACTTTCTAGTTGTACGCAGATTAAGCTCAGAACAACTGAACTCAATTGATGAAAAATCAGCATTTTTTAGGATTTTTCACAAAGACAAAAAATACTATTTTCTTCTTAACTAAAAGCAATGTACAATTCTAGTATTTAGACCCTGGAAAGGGCCAACACAACTCTTATAAAAGTTGTCCATTCTTACTGAAAAACGAGCTTAGTCAATATATAGGTATAATATTCGATATGAAGTATTATGTGATTAGTAAATACAACTTTCTCTACACTATGGAAGGCTGGATGGCATACAAGAGCTAAATCCAGCTTTTGGCATAAAAGACGTTTTCAACGTTTCTTTAACAATTATGAAATTTACTCTTTAATTAGAATCTTTATATAGTGGAACTTAACTACTGCACTACATTGCTTTTAATTAACGTATACACGTTAAACATATTAATGAATAGAATAGTTCTGACAAATTGATATTTCTTCAAAGAGGGAATTAGAGTCCCCGTATGAGAATTTCTTTTCCTAACAGGACCTATTTTGATCACATGTGACATCTTAGGGTCACAGCGTACCAAAAAACGTCCTCTGCCATCACTTATATTATATTATCACTTAAAGAATAATTTCACTACTACACTGGCTCCACTAAATCTCAAACACCCTCTTTGCAATGTTTACAAAGTCCTTTTGTCACATTTAAATACAATCAAATCAGTTGCTTTCACTAAAGAGATTTAGCTGGCAAGTCTTTCGGAATAGTTTAAATGGAGCTTCTCCAAAATACCCCAATTTTAAGATTACTATAAGTGAGTTGTTCAAAATATGATCGCTAATGGCAGACATAAAGTAATGTTGGCTTGTATAAATCGTAACCGAATAAAAATGTTAAACTTTAGTTTAAAGAAATGGATAGGCGGAAAGTTAAAGGATTGCCAAATGTTCAACTGTGGCTAATCTCTAATGCTCACTATCGTCGATCAAAAGTGAAATGGACGTTGCATTATATATCGCCGCATTTCGTTTCTCCAATGGAATATACGATATACTGGAATATATTTTCAGAATTTTCGAATTAGCATGCCGAAAATTAGAGTGGCAAAGTTAATAAGGATATAAATTGAAATAGATTCTTCCCGCGTCTACTGTTTCCAGCACATATTGCTTTCAATAGGATAATACAATTTAGGCAAATACTGAAAAAGTTCCTTTTTTCCCAGCAGTGGTTTCGCGTTATACGGACATGTTTTCTAATACAGCATCAATTTTTAAATGTACTAACGTCAAGTATCTTCAGTAACAAAGTTCACAACTTAGATGATTCCTCACAAATGTATTGCTCCCATATTTACCAGCTGCCACCATACATTGATTTTAATTATTAAACACTTGGTAAAAAAGGTGGATAATCTCTAAAAATGTTCTTTGTTACAAAGTTGGATTCAGTTCTTGTACGGACAAGTCTTTTTTATTGGGCCTACTTCGCCCGCTTGCGACTTCCGTGGTCCGCAGTGTAAAGAAAGATGACAGACCCACCACAAAGTGAGTGGCCGAGTTCAAAGCCTTTTCTTATATATATTATTATATATATCAACTTATTTCCCTTTTTCTAAGTGAAAACGCTTAGTTTAGTAACATTTATTAGGGCAAATGAACAAAAACATAATATTTTTAAAAAATGCTGAATAATATGAATTTTTCTAGATTTTAACTAATTACGAAATTAACTGTCTATGAAACATTTTTGTGCAAATTTTCAACCTTCTAGCTCAAGCGATGCTTTCTATAGATACGAGCACAGCTGGTAATCAAATATACACGTTCTGCCGAAAAAAACGGGGTATATGTGAAAAGTGATGCCCGGCCATGGCGCGATGGTGTTAGTACACTCGGCTATAGTTCGCTTGACCGCGGGTTCAAACCCGCCAGCACCCATTTACCTGTCATTATTTGAGTGGTGGTCATGTCGATATGTCTGACGAATACTTCGAGTAATCGAGTGAACAAAAAGTTTTGTAAATGTTTCTAAAACTATGACCTTCGGAATCGACATTAAACTGCAGGTCCCGTTGACTCAGTCTAAAAAACAATGCATTATTAGCTTACAGAATATTAAAAGCTCTTTCATACCTCATTAATGAGATGCAAGAGAATTTGTTTTTTTTTTTTTGTTTTATTGCAAAAAGTGGTCTTTTTACGATAGCGTTTTGGAGGCCAATTCAGGTCTTTTGGAACGAGTCGTTGTGGCGTTGCGTATCTTGCCAAAATTGTCAACCATAATCAAACGAAAGAACTCATGGAATGTACTATATTCTTGTGCCATCCATCTTAAGCTGGTATGACGATTTTCGAGTATAGCTGCCTTCACTTTTTTGAAGTTGTCTTCAGTCAGACTTATCGGCAGGCATCCAGAACAAAACAACTCTGTGGCGACTTATCGATCATTCTTGAAGGTTTTGCGGCACTCATATTCACGAGTTTTTGATAGTGATGAATCATTATATACTTTCTGCAATATTTTCAATGCGTCAGAATGCGAAATTTGAGAAAATATCTTTCTTCAATATTTTCATTCGTTATAAAAATCTGACGTCAAAAACTGTTTTAAACACACGAATTGAAAGACCTTACTCAAACTTGGCATCATAATTAAGGGCAGTTGTACCGGTCGGTTATTCTTTTGACTACCGCGATCAATCAAATAGATAATTCTGATACTTTTTTTTGACAAAATTTATAAACTTTATGAGGTCTCAGATGAGTGTTTCTGGTTGTTATACACGGAATTATAAATCTAGTGTACAACCCTCTCTGCATTCTGCGCTGGTGGGTGTGAAACTAATTTCACCATAAGATAAGCAATATTTAACAGGTTTCCTTCAATAAATCATTCTCTTTATCGCATCAAATTTTATTACTGTCATCTATATAGGAAGGGAGGAACAAAAGACATATTTTCATATACGATGAATTTTAGGCTAACGAAAAGGAACCTACTGTTTTTAAAGTCTACCTGAGCGTTTATTTAAAAGACTGTAATAAGTGAATGTTCTGGCATCATATGGACATATCCTTGCCTAATTTACAGGGATGCCAACTTCACATGTATAAAAATCGAATAATGTCATAAATTAACCAATCCCCGTTTATCAAAAGCATTTCAAATTCACTCCCGAGCCCGAATTGAGTTTTACAATGAATTTGAATACGAGTATACCTCACAAAGTAGGTTTTCTGATCATATGAAAGAACGAAATCATAGCATTCATTTATTGTTCATAAATTTTGTATGTTTTCCATATGCTTTTATGAAAATATCATATATTTTTAAGTAACTTTTCATCAATAGCATGCATTATTCTCTTTGCGCATTTTACTTTGCATTAATTTTGTTCTATCCATCGACTGCGTTATAATCAAACTAACATTGGCTCGTTGATTTCTTCTTCTTAATTTAATCAACATTTTATGTTTACACTGACAAACAAAAATGTGTGCATTTAAAGTATAACGCAAAAGGCCAAGGTACAAAATGTATAATCTCGTATGTATAATTACATCATTGAGTGCAAATATGTATAACATCTCTGTTTGTGTCTAATCATTTTTTTTTTCTTTTAAATTCGGGAGTGCTTGCGTGGACCAACCATGTGCAGTTCAAGCGAACAAATTGCTTTTACTGAGGTGAACTGGTGCAAAGTACAATAAACGTATTAAAACGACATGCGCGTTAATAATGTCTGTCTGTCTGAGGTTTCGTTTTTGGTTTATGTGGGAATAAAAAAGCTTAAACGAAAAAAAAGTATTCAATTATATAAGAATTTATTAATGAAAGGTACAAATGTGTCACCTCAGCATGAATGGGTTTATCTTGAAGTAATTAAATTAATTCATAATTATGTACTGTATAGTGGAATAAGATAGTAGTAGCTTATGCGAAAAAATTTAACTAGAGTTTATCTGTTTGCTTGAATCGTTTTTCATTTCAGTGATTCTGATAAATTCTTCAGTTGGGCGACTTACACGATTTTCGTCAAATGCATCGGACGGTTGCGTTGAAATTCATTTGCCAAATGTCTCTGCCAATTAAAATCTGTGAATTCCGCTATTGGTTTTATCCCAAAAGCTAATTTTTAACACTTAAACGACAAAACTTGGTTTAGGCTCAAAAATTATTTGAATAATATTTGAGAATATTTCTCAATGCAGTAATTTGAACTGTGAAAGCCGCCCAAAACGGGGCTTGATGTCTAATTTCTCTCATTCACGCCTGTGACATGAAATGACTCGACCCTATTTTAGTCAAAATTTGAGAAGAGAACAATGAAATTATGGGTGTAGGGTACAACATGTGAAAAATATAATTCCCTTGCATTTCATAAATGGGATATGGCAGAACTTTTCACGCATTCCATTTTTAGACTGACTCAAAGGGACTCAACGTCCGTTCACCAGACTTGTCGTTTACTCGATTACTCGAAATGCTCACCAGACACATCGAGGGTCATGGAGACCATGGTATAGCATGGTATTTGAAATATGTGGGATGGGAGTAGTCCAATTTATATGTATTAGGTCGTCCTACTTGTGGATATTGTGTGGATTATTGAGTTATATTCGGAAAACAAGGTGAATTGAAACATTAGGTGTGGGAAGAAGCCACCTTCTTATTTGTAGACTGTAATCCATGGTTGTGGGTGTATAAGCTTCGGCCTGGTCAGAGTTGTTACGTCTGTCCGATTTTACGGCTGTGAAATTGTTTAATTTACTTTTTACCACATCGAACATGAATTTTACAAGTTTTCGAATGAAATTGAAACCGCAGTATAGTTGAATAGAGTTTTCCAATTCTTTCTGCAATCTCTTTCGTGCAATCATAAATATTTATATTTCATTCGATTACGTTGTTACAGTTAATGCACTGTAGAGGGCGCGCTTGTTGTATCATAATGGTTCACGAGGGAGATTTGAAAATTTATAATATTATGTTGCAATTAAGAACTTATAGGCGACGCACGAGTAGTATAATAATATTTTACATTGTGAGGACAAGTCATTAAGTTCGAAGTAAAACTTATTGGACACATTTTTAGTCCTTCGTGTTTATTTCCCGCCATAGACTCCTTTCAGCTTTACACATTTAATCCAACAATCCGTAAACTTTTTCTAGCTACATGAATAGTAGAATTGGAGAAAAATCATCAGAATAAGTCACTCATTTATCTATCAGCCGCATTGTAAATTATAAATCCATTTCTCCCAACCATATCTTTAGGTCGGGAAATAGGAAATCGTAGTTAGGGAATAAATTTTGTAAAATATGCTGAGGGAGAGAAAAGACGTAGGGAATTTCATTGTAGTTGACCACTGACTCTGTTTACGCAAAAATTGGCGTGTTGTTCAGATGAAAAAACTTTCTTCTTTGCCAAAGTGGGATAAAAAATGTGCTAAATCTGGCAAGTAAGCTGGCCCGGAAGACAAATCGTAACGAAATTCGTCGGCGATATGAAATACGTCCTCTGTATTTCAGAAAAACTATGACCGACTTTACAGTCTTGTCACAGTGAGTAAATGCGGAATCCGTTTTGCCGAAGGCTTTCTATACCCAATTGCGAGTGCCAAATTAAAACCACTGAGATATGTAAAATATCTGTATATGTCTATTCATTTGTCACTACTATAAATTGTAAAGAGAACTTCTAAGTGCCAATTAATTATATACACATTTTTGAAACTTCGAAAGGCTATCTTAAAAAAGCACATCATATGTAGAGGAACGGCTTCGACTTCGATTTTTTTATTTGAGATTTAAAATATGACTTTATATAAAATTTTTTTCCTTTCATTTCGATTAGATTGGTCTCTGGACACGAAACATGAAATTTGGATTTTGAAATTTTCAAATATTTAATCCCCAGGAGTATATTCAAATGTCATGTAATTTTTCCTAATTTTAAATTCACATTCCCTCTAGTATATTTAAATGTAAGCGAGCACAAATCATCGAAAATTACTTTATTGTATCTAAAAATACTCTCCTTGAAGATCAATACATTTTTATCATACATTTTGAAACACTTTTTTTATACTTTGAACCTTTTCCTCAGGTGTTGAAAAACGTTGACCAGGTATTTGTTTTTAATGTGGGTAAATGAAAAAAAAAAATTTATGGGTTGCTAAAAGGGGACAGTGCAGCGGAAGACCATGACAAATAAGTGGAAGTGCTCCATTCCGAATTGACCACTTTTAATTTCTTTCAAAGCCTCGCGTTTTTTTCACACTTTAACTAACTTTTGAATAATTTTTAAAACGGTAAGAATTTGTCAAATTCGTCAATTTGTCGTCAAATCTTCAAATCTTTAATTGTATGTAGTGGAATTATCGCCCACGCATGCCTCAATTTCACGATAAGTCAAATGATTATCTTGCAATATCAGTTCCCGTACATCATTAATGTTTTGCGGCACAAAAACTAATTTTGGCCAACCTTCACAAAGGTTGTCCTCAATGACAGCCACGATTGAATTCGCCAAGCCAGCGGATTTGACTTAGATTACTTTCAGTCGATTTTAGATGACCTTCATGAAATTCATCCCGAAGCGAACAACGGCCACGATTAAATTTGCAAAACCATCGGAGCACAGTGAAGAGGGATAATACTGTCTCCTCAAAATTTGAAACAAACTGGCCGACATACTGTTATTGAATTAACTCACGTCGATAATTATAAAAAATCATCGCACGAAAATGTTCACGATGTAGTGCATTTTTCGTCCGACACGAATTTTTCATGACAAAATGTTGTGGGTGCGCGAGCATAAAAGCGATATTCTTGACGATGTTGTTATTACGTTTGGCGTATCTAAGCAGATATTGCCGATATCTGAAAATATAAATATTTACAAACATAAAAATACAATATTATAATTATTATAATTAAAATTGAGGAACTACACTGAAATTACTAATTACCATTTTACTATATGGTTTGGTATTAAAAAACGCGCAACCGACAAAAAGAACCTGCTGTACTCCTATGACCCAGTTTAAAATTTATTGAAATTACTCCACGTAACATTAAGAGGATACATCACTGGTATTAGTTGGCAGATGTTTTAGACTGAATACGTCATATTGTAGAAGTGTTTGCATCTTCTTCTAAATAAACATTTGAAGTTTAAAAAGTTCCAATCGCTATAGAAACGCTCAATTAATTTAACATTAAATTTTTTTGAATTATAGACAAACTAAACGTAACTTCAACTGTTAATTTATCAGGCATAATTGGGCCATAAGCATTTCATTAATAGTTAAGTGCCTTTGACTAATTGCGCTATACTGTATCATTCTTTGTATCTCCAAAATAATACAAGTTTATTTAAAAGGCTCGCGCCACCTATCGTTCATTAACAGCACTACGCTACGGGCTAGCGTGTTATTTACGATACTCCACGATATTAAAAAATAACACCTCCAATTAGGAGGCGTACACTAAATATTCAGAAATAAATATTTGACATGAAGTAAAAATTGTAATAAAGATTTAAATTTAGAAAATTGTCCTTTCAATCGAAATGTCGATTGATTTCGAATGAGATTGTTCTTACTTATGGGGGAAGTAATCATAACTTCTATTGTCAGTTTTATTCTTCACAAAATTAAAGAAAAATTCTGTATTTCAATTGATCAAAACATGAGGATCTAAATAAAACTTAAATTATCTTTGAAATTCCATGGAATGTCATTCAAATTCTAATAATATAAAAAACTAGGGCAACAACGATATTAAGAAAATTTGGTTGCCCTATTTTTTCATTTACAGAACAAGGAACTCATAAACCATTATTTAATTGCATTTGAAGCAAAACGCGTCTAAATGATCGAAACAATAAATGCCAATTTCCGAAACAAATGAAAATTGTCGCTTCACTGGCTTTGCAGCCATACAAAATTCCGTTAACGTAACCGAATTGAAAATGCCTCTCCATAGAGTCATTAATGAAATTTGCGATATTAAAGAAAGTTAAAATGTTTGATTATTTCTTCGGTCTTGTGGATGAATTCATTATTCATTAATGACTTACAAATTGACATAAATGCTCGTAAACAAAATGATTTTTATATTTTCAAGCAAATAAAACGATGGTATACTAATCTCAGACGTATAAATGACTGTGGTTTGCTTGAGCAAGTAATATTACTCGTATATCACAATACCAATCTTTGAATCTGCTCATTTTGAAATTCTCTGATGAGCGTCTAGCGGATCTGCTCCATTCTAGTCACATTTATTCATTCGCCCATTCTTGGCATCCAAGTACCTGATGCTTGTCAATAAATGATTTCTGTTTAAGTAACGAATTTGCATGAACATTTTGATGGGTTTTAACAATATTTATAATTGATAGAATCAATATTTACTGATCGGAATTTCAAGTGTGCGAACATTTTGGGAACGGTCTTAGAAAACAAACAAAGACCATTGTCACGGTGTAGCTTCCAACATTTTAAAATTCTTTTGCATGGAAACAAAACGAGGAGCTCATAAGATTGATTCTTCGGTGCTAGTTTAGCACTTGTTTCTGAAAAACTTGTTTTAAAATAAACCCAGGTATATTACACTAAAAAAAAAAAAAAAATTCAAAACTTATATCTTTTCTTCGTCGTAAAGATAATAATAATTTAAATTAAGACATTTGAACCATGAAGCATTTCTTTAATGTTAATTTTGTTGTTTATTTTGCAATTTATTCTTCAATCGACAAATTTCTTATTTCTTATTCAATATAAATTGAGATACATTCTGTCAAGAAAGTCCTGAAAAACGATCACTCGAAAAGTTCCCTCACAGGGAATTAAAAACCATCCTCTATATTGACACGGAGTCTGAACGCAATCTGTCATTTCATTTAGTAACAATGCTCGAATTTGTCAGTTCACCTCAAGCGCGGTTTGCAATTTTTACAATGAATAAAAATATCGAATAAAGTATTTATCTTAAATTTTGAATTGCAAATGGAATTTCGAATCACAGAAAATGTTACAGAAGACTTGTGGTGAATCGGCTTTATCTAAAAATACGTGCATATGAGCCGTATAATGCATTAAAAAGCAGTTGAAATGTTGTGGAAAATTTGTTTCGCACTAGTCGGCTATCAACGTCTTCAAGTGAAGTTAACATCGGTAAGGTGAAGTAAGTTGTCTGAAAATTGTCATTTAATTGAGCCATCTATGTCTTACGAATCAATTCATCCAATTTCACGGGATTCTTCGGGTTCGAAATTCGTCACTCAACTAGTTCTGAAAGACTCTACTTTTTCTAAAAAAAAGTCATCACGTAAAGGTCGCTGTGCTAGAAAGAGTCAATTCGATTCGGATTTATAAAAACCATCACAACTCGTGCTAAGACATGGATTTACAAGTTTGACATACAAACTAATCGTCAAGCTACGAAATGGCGGACTTTAACTGAACCGAAATCGAAAAACACGTCAAGATAATGTTGACCCTTTTCTCTTATTATCCCAGTTTTGTGCACTCGGAACTCTGCCAGAAAGTCAGACTGTAAATAAAGAATATTTCGTGGACGTTATGCCGTGTTTGAAAGAGCAAATTCGTCGAATACGGTCAGATTTGTGAAAAGAAAACTCGTGGATTTCACTGCATGATAAGACACCATCTCACAAATGTCATCGAAAAACCACCGTATTCACGTGATATGGATGCGACTGATCTTTTTCCTGTTCAGAAATTCAAATTATCACTTCCTTTTAGAAGAAGACACAAAAGAAAATTTGCAACTAGATGTGCCAGAGAAAGTGAATTTTAGGAAAAGTGAATTTTAAAAATGATTTGACAGTTCGTTAGCATTAGTGTATTATTTCGAAAAGTGCCTAAATTCAAGCCAATACATTAAATTTTAATAAGAAATAAATATTTTGTGTTTTTTATTGGCTAATTTCTGGTACATTTTTTTGGCAGAACCCAAATTTAGAAAAATTGATCTCCATGTGACGCCAAGTAACTTCTTACTCAAAATAAGTAAGAAAATTATTCGAGGAAATTCGCATACTTGTTTTAAGTACATACTATTTTCACAAGTACTCAATTAAAGAAAAATTTAGTCAATTTAAGTTTCACTTACTGGTTTGAAGTAAAAATCTACTAGTATTGTATGTTCATTTCAAAATATTTCGTATTTCCAACTGCTGTTTTTTTCTGAATATTGAAAAACTATTGAGAAATTTAAAACTAAATAACCACTTACACACACAAAAATAACAAAATTAAACATTAAACCTTATTAATACTAATTATAAGACAAGGCCACATTTCATAACTCCATTTTGGAGCTATCGCATTTTTACAGCCGTTTATGGCCACTTCGTTTATGGCCAGAACAGCCATTAAATCATATTAACGCCACAATCAAACAAACTTGAAGAAAGGTCCCATTTCCCTTAATTAATATTCAACCAAAATCAAAACATTCAGAATAATATTTATCAATATTTAAACATTTAACCTACTAAAAGATGACAGCCACCGTATAGTATTGAATAACTCGATTAAGCTCAACACTTTCACTGCACAATGGGCGGGCGTGGACCCTGTTGACTGCGTGTTATATATTACTCAATAGGGTGAAATAAAACGCTGAAAAGTGAATTAATAAGTTCAAGTTCAAATGAAATGGAAGTGGTTTTGAAAAGAGGCAACGTGAAGAAACAAAGTGTAGAAATGGGATAATAAAAAGAGTGGTGGGCAGTTTTACGAACAACGATAAATTTAATTATTAAGCAACGGAAGCTAAAATTGAAAAAAAAAAAAAACATTTGCATAATGGACGGGTAAAATATGTAGAAAATATATTATGTGTCAATAAAATGCTCAAAATCTTGCATTATTTGTTCGAATTTGATGAAAACGATTGGGGGGGGGAGTCTAAGTGTATAACTAGCCACCAAAAAATTACCATAAACAACATCAGCTTCCTAAATACAATAATAAACAGCTTCAATTCTTGTGAAAACCGTCACTTATTTGGAAACTACGGTGTAAATAATAGAAAAATTATTATATTTTTATTTTAAAACTGTACCGTCCCTATCTCGAACCAAGTTCATGTTATATCCATAGACTTTTAGCTTATTCGGTTAAACGCTAACGTACATTTTTGTACATCGTAATACAAAAATCAAAGCATAATTTTATTATGTTGTAGGAAATTATTATTATTAGAAATTATTATTAGGTTATTCATTTAAAATTCTTTTTTTTTAACTACTGCCAAATTTGGAAAATTACTTTACTTTGTTTACTTATAAATTCATAATACGAATCATATCCATGATTTAGAATAAGAAGTGGACAGGCGTCAAGAATCACATGTGCCTAAAGGTTTACATACCTATCAACAGGTGCAAGTCAAAAAAGCCATCTTTGCAGGCGAAATAAATCTATTTGAAAAGGAGAAAAGTAATATTAAGAAGAAAGCTTTTAAAGTTCCAAGTATCTTTTGACCAAATGTGTTTTATGTATGACTAGCGGGCTGTTGGCTCGACAATTGACGTAAACGTATATGAAACTTCTTAAAGTTTGGCATAACTTAATATTTTGCCTAATATATCATACCTAACATGCAAATTGACCAAATTTCCAAAACTCAGTTTTTCCTGTAAATTCTAATTCGTAAATTTACCCATACATTATTAGGCTCATATGTTTTAGTCAGTTACATTAACTTCAGTCGAATTTCCTACACGTTGTACGTTTGCTAGACCCAGGTCTGAAAACGAAAACAGAGTTTCCTCCCTTCGGCTACATCCCATACAAATTAGGTGATTTTTCGCAATTCAATTTTTTCGCTATAATTCCTAATTAGTAACCCAGCAGTAACCTAGATTTTTGTCTATTATATCGATTTGTAGTGCTTGGTAAAACCTGAAAAAAATCAGTCAAGCAACCACGTCTCGTCCTGCATCTGCATTACGAATGACCGACTTAACTTCATATCTTACAAGAAGATGTTCCGAATTCAGTCAAATTTGACGCACGTCATGCACATAATCAACTTAGTCCTGAAATTGAAAATGGACGAAATTGTCACACCTCTTCAACCATTTCCCACAAAAGTCTATCAATTTACTAAGTTGTATTTTTCCCCTGTAACAGCAACTCTAAGAGTACTGTAACTTCAAGTTCTGTCAATTGAATTGTGCTATAATGCTTACTAAGATCTTTCCCATACAAGTACCTTAATTTAACCGACGTATTTTTTAATGCATATCTTTCATGCAACTGCATTGAATTCAATACAATGTAGCACACATATGACGCTTAGTAAATTTAGTTCCTCCCCAACATTTGTCGCACCCCTTAGGGTACCAAACTGATAGATTGGCCAACCACAATATACAATTTCGGATACAATTTCTAAGCGTAGGAGAGAGTTATCACTTCTCTTCTCATGTTGAAAGTTAATTCAGAAAATTTCTTGAGAAGAACTTAACAATTTACCAGACCACTTCCAGCATCACGCACACTTGCGTCCAGCGCGAAAGGATTTTCTGCATTAGTTTTAGCATTTTCTACACATCTTTTGCTGTTGTGTCAGTTGTGTCAGTATGAGAAATATGTGATCCTCTGTCCTGTGGAAGATGTACCAACTCATCATCAGATAAGTGGCCATCTTGCATAACATTAGTATTCTTCAGTTTTTATGTGTTTTTCAATAATTTTATCCCCACGTTAGGTAGTCACTTGAAATATATATAAGATAATGCTAGATCAGGATTTGCTCTCTGTATGAGCAGGTTTTTTCTACCTGTGAGCGGTCTTTATATGCACCAACTTACCTGCGGATAAGTGGGTGTTTCAAAAAAATCTTACCAATTCTATCAGTAACTCCACCCACAATTACATAGTTTGGACAGTCCACCATAAACAAACTACTACTATATAAGAGTTTTAATCAACTAATAAATGACAATAATATTAGTAAAGTGCTGGGACATTCCCGTTATTTGAAATGAGAACTTAGTCCTCCTACAAACATATTTTTTTCCTGCTAGATCGATTTTCCCGCCTGTGACACTTGACCCGTGAACGATGTCAAACATATTATACAGACTAAGATCGCTTTTGAAATGGAAATTGTTGTTTTTTTTTAAATGAGTTTGAATGATTCTCACCGTAAATGCTTGTGCAATACCACCATATACGTATTTATTTTAAATAAGGAAACGTCAATAAATATTGACAAAAATCCCTTCAATCTTTCCTTAACTAAGGAAAGGTTGATTCAGTTTTCGTGTGATTAATTTCGAAATTAACCTGCCTATGATTATAAGATAATTTTGTGGCAAATGTCAGCCTCGAAGTTCAAGCGATGCGATTTTTGTCATGCTTTCAACGAACAAACGAGGCAAAATGGTGAAAAAGACATAGATTTTTAAGGCGGCCAGGAGTATACGATATATACTTTATGGATCCTGCTATGGGTATTTCAAGTTGTTAGAAACGAACTTAACTTATTTGGCGGTGAGTTGGTTCATAGTCAATGACGCTGTGGTAACGCCAATGATTACTGGGTATTGTGATCCCAATTTTCTTTCTTTTACAAGGCCTTCTTCACCTTTCATAATTTTTCTATCAAGAAAACTAGTAAACTAGTTTGGAAAATGGGATTGATCCCCGTTCGTGCCTGTTATTTTTTAAATAGATCGATTTGACTCACTTGTAGCATCTGACACATTATTCCTCACTGTAAACATATAACACTTAGCCCATAAAAATGAATATTTTGTACACATTTTTAATAACCACATCGACAATTACTCTGGCTCCTTAAGAAACTATATGAGTTTGAATAATTTTCCCCAGTACCTGCTCAATACTACTTTATGTTGCACTTGATGAAGGAATAAGTGCTGAAACGTTGGCAAAAATCTAAAAAATGTTAATTCAGTCATTTTCTTCCTATTGAGATATTTTTGTGTTAAATTCCAGCCTTCTAAATCAAGCAGTGAAGCCTCTATTGTGCTTTCATAATGAAATCACTATCGATTTTTGAAACGACGAATAATACAGGGGGACGCACCAATTGTGCTACAATAAATAATTCAAATAACTTGCTTTTAATCAATGTATTTCATATATTTGTTTTTTTATTGTGTAGAAAATTCAGCCTTATTTTATTTAACTAATTGGTATTGAAGATGATAGACCTTAAATGACATCCATGCTCATTCACGCATGCGATCAGAAAATTATTCATTGCGGCCTGAAGGGTTGAAGTCGGGATCGCCTCAATTATTATGTTAATGGACCGCTTCCATTTAATCAAATTCCACCGTTTCGTTTTGTACACCTCTTGCTTGACATAACTCCATAAAAAAAAACTAGTACAGTCAGATCAGGTGACCTTAGGGGCCAGCGGAAAGTGAAGTTTCTGGATATCAATTTGTTTGGGTCCGGTCTGCCTATGTATGCAGTTGCTAGAAGCAAATGCAATTAAAACGGATGCATCTTCGATGCAATTCTGAGCAAAAAAAACTCCTTTACCATCTTTAAATTTGGTCCCCGTTTTGTGTTTGTAGCACGATTCGTGCGCCACCCTGTGCACATGCTTTATGACACCTCAGATGATTTCTAGTTGTTACAAATAATATAACCTTATCCTGTGGTGGTTGGCAAAGCCGATATATTTTCTATGAGATAACATACGTTCACGTATCGATCGGCGAGTGGTTACATATCCGGGGCACCTTGATCTGCTCTATGACTATGACTACATATATATAGCGACCAATTTTCCTGCCCTCACATGGACTAAATCGTTTTCTCAATATAGACTTGCTGCATAATTTTTGTACCATTTTTACCCTTTATTCGTTAAAAGCCGTATGTGGTTGTAGATGTTTCCAATTATATGCATTTGTAAGGAGCTGTGGAAGTAGTGGGCATGGTTATTTGCATTTATTTATTAATTAAAAGTAATATATGTTGGAAATTGACGAATATGGTAAGGAATCATCCTAATACACAACTTGTATTAATGGCACCGTTTTGTTTGTGAACGTAGTTATTGAAAAATGCCAACAAATACATTCGTGTGGATGCTATATTGGGAAAATGGCTACGTTAACATATTATGGACGTGAACAGGACACTTTCGCTACGATGGTACACCATACATGATATCGCATCCCACTTCTTCCCAGTATCTGTACAACTGTTTATTGCTTTTAATCCACGAATAAATTGTGAAACTGTTGAAATTGCTGAAAAATTAAAATTTTCTTGAGTTGAGTCCTGAGTGCTGAGACTAATTCCATCTAGCTTCAAAATTGAACATATGAGATGATTTTCTGCAACATTTCAGATTTCTAGCTCAATACTCGTAATTCTTCGCTACTCTCCTCCGAATCAGGGCCCTCTCGCAGTTTGTAGAAGAATCTGTTGCAATTTTTTGAAAAGTATTTCCATTCGTACCTACTATATATGATTGTATAACTAAGCGGCACAAGTAATTAAATGCATGCGAACCCCATATTTGTACTATCATAAACTATCGTACGCACGGATACACAATAGCCCACTTTAAAATAATGACCCAAACATTATATAATTGTCATTTTGACGTCTATTGTCTTTTCTTTATTGCCAAATTGAAAAATGAAATTCCACAAAGAAAGACATCCCCATAAATATGATGAATGGTAAATAACGCTAATGAAAATAAAAGTTCATTTGGCCATTTGGATGATTGCATGTGTGTCACTCATATGTACATTATAAATATTTTATACTCGCAATATAAAACAAAAGAAGAAAGAAATTATGTTATGTTGCGTGACGTCAAACAACAGAAAAATGTCAGTTTATTGTTGTTGTCATTAACATTGTCTGTTAACTGGTCGACGTTGTTGAGGCCATCATCCATCCAGAGCTTATTTTATAACAGAGTTTCAAGTAGACGGACAATTAACACAAAATCGCTTCATTGTTTTCGTTTTCGCAAATTCGAGTAAATAATGAAATTTGCATAAATGAATTACTGTGATTTCGTTGCAGTTTGTGCAACGCCATAAATTGCTGCAATGAAGCAACTGCTGCAGTGCAACGAAAATGAAAATTGTTTTGCAGAAATTGATTGCAACGAAAGATATGCCCAACTGAAAGCAGCGAAACCACAAAATTTCTATTTCCTAGAAAAACCCAAAGACATATTGGAAAACAGCATTCCAAGAAGGAGGAAAATTTCACATACAACCATCATGCAATCGTCCTCAATTTGGATACTTAGAAAATAGGAACCGAACTATGACTTTACAAAAGGAAAATAAATGATGTTTCAAATAATATTTTACACAATTATCCACTTGAGCAACCAGTATTAGTGCGAATATCTATCGCTGGAAAGTTTGTGGACGGGCAAACATTTGCCTCAAAGATTCAGCAGATTTACTCCGGTATTCAAAAGTGTATGAAAAAGTACGATGGCGTTCCCAAAACTAGGCAAACTGACGCATAGATGGTGCCCGCATTTTGGAAAAAAAAAAAATTATTTTGGCGAAAAGTGGCAACCTTATAAAATATATGTTTTAAGTTTCAAGGCGCCACGTTGTTTAGAATTTTGATTGAGCCACTAAAATTAAACGATCTCAGTGAATTTGTAAACATGGAAAAAATTGGTCACGGTTATGTAATTCAATATTTTCATTTGAAAGGATTCAGTCCAACCAATATTAAATCCGAGCTAAATTCTACTCTGGGAGAATCTGCTTCTTCATTTACAACTGCAAAATAGTGGGTAGCAGAGTTTAAAAGAGGCCGTACGAGCTGTCAAGACGGACACCGTAGTAGTTGACCAATTGTAGTGTCCACGCTAGACAGGGTTAAGAAAATCTACAAAATGATATTGGATAATCACCGGCAGAAGGTGCGTGAGCTAGCTGGAATGGTAGGCATTTAAAAAAGTGTTATACGTCGTATATTCACCGAAGACTTGAAGATCAGAAAGCTGTGCCAAGGTGAGTGCTGCGCTTGCTTTAAATAGAGCAAAAACAGTGCCGTGAATATGTTTCAGTAGAATGTTTGGCGATATTTCAACGCAATAAAACCTATTTATAACCATGGATGGGACACTACTTCACACCTAAGGCAGAGGAACAGTCAAGGCATTGGACAGGAATGGGAGAATTGTGTCCAAACAAGGAGAAGACGGTTCCATCTGCAGCCAAGGTCATGGTGTCCGTTTTTTTGGAATGCGTATGAGATTATTTTTGTTTTTGATTATCTTTAGGAAAAACCATTAAGGGCGAATATTATGCTAATGTATTGCATCGTTTATGTGACGAAATTATGGAAAAATGGCCGCATTTGGCAAAAAAGAAAATACTGTTTAATCGGGACAATGCTCCAGTTCACACATCCACTAATGCGATGGCTAAAAATAATGAATTAAAGTTCGAATTACTTCATCACTCACCGTATTCGCCAGATTTAGCCCTCTTCGACTATTTTTTACTTCCAAATTTGAAAAAATGGCTCGGTGGTAAGCCATTTGCCAACAGTGAAGAGGTGGTCTGCGGTGTGTGATTGATGCTTCTTTAAGAAGTTTGACAGTTCTTACTATAAACAGTGTATAGAAGCTATTAAATATCGCAGAGAAAAGTGTATCGAGCTAAAAGGAGATTATGTTGGAAAATAAGGAAAAATTTTCCTAATTTTTTTGCATCTTCTTTGTTGTGAATATGATCGTTGATCGTACAATTTAATTCTAAATTATAGGATCAAATGTGATTCTTGTCATATTTTTGCTATTTTGCTATTTCCATGAATGGAAATGATTGTAGTGGAAAATCTATCCAAATACAATCATAGGCCAGGTTTTCGCTAACAACTACAGTGAGCAAAGTTTAAATAATTTCGTACGGAGATTTCACGTTTAGATGGAAATTATATTTAAGCGTTTGAAGGTCATTTGTAGACCGGATACCGGGGAAGGTTGAGCAAATTGTTCTAAAATGTTTTATCGCATTGAGCGATCAAAATTTCCTTTAGGTTGATCCAGTTTACAAAATCCAAATTACAAGTCTATAAGTGATTTTGCCGAAATGATCATCTCCTATGGATTGTGTTAGAAGGGTCGTAGCTAATTCAGCCATTTCCAATTAGAGTTCACTATATTATCGGCCGCGGCATGATGATTTGAACACGTGATGATATATATATAATGCGACATATCACGCATGATCGTGGGTTCGAGACTCGATACAGCCCCCTACCTCTATATGAGCTGCAGACGTGTCTGGCGAACACTTCGAATAGTAATAGTAATCGACAGGTCCAGCAAATGCTTCTCTAACTGATATTCGGAATCACCATTAAATCATACGTTCCAATTAGCGAACCAATCAAACAAAGAGATGGTCATAATCCAATCTTTCTATCGCCTAGAGCAATCCGAATATTATTTTATCATATAGGAAAAATCATTTAAAATATGAGCTTACACAGAAAAATGTCTTTCATCTCAAAATGGCTTGCAAACACTAATTTGATAATTGAATGCGATGGTCAAAGTAACTTTCTATATAGGAAAGTATATCCCAGGCAGAACTTCTACTTTTCATATACGTAAGCATATTCAAAAGTGGTGAAAGTGTATTCCAAAGTCACTTTCCATATAGGAAAATGTGCTCTAAAGTAAATTTTCGCGCAAGAAAATTTGTTGCAAAAACATATTCCATAGTATTTAGTATTCCTAAGTGCCTGCCACGGACCACATCTATGCAGCAAGACTAATTCCGAATGCACTTTCTATACAGGAAAACGTTCAAAAGAAAATGTTCAAAAACACACTTTTATGTATAAAATATTCTTCATATAGAAAAGCGTTTCCGTGTTGTATCCAAGGCTGTTCCTTCGTCTTTGGAAGCCACATTCCCTTTTGAAAAGTGTCTTTGGATACGCTTTCGTATGTGGAATGGACCCTACAACTATATTAACATTATGCATACTCGTATATAACTTTTCTATTCTTTCCACAAGGTTGCAAATTACACAAAGCTGTTCCAAAATGTGAGTCTTTAGAAGACACATTTCTGTGTGAAAGATATTTTTGTTTTTCTGATTGAAAAGTATATTTGGAAATGTGCCTCTAGGAGATAAAAAAGTCTTTGAGATCCAAATTTCTTTCCGCCAGAAAAGCACGTCTTTTGAAGACATTTCTCTACATGAAAAAAATTCCTTTGTGAAAGACTTCCCATAATAAAAGTAGAAAGAAAATTGTTCTTTAATAAAAATGTCACGAGGCGCCAGTTTTCTACAAGAAAAGAATCATATTCCTTTGCTACTTTTTCCTATCAGGAGAACATCTTTGGAGGGTATATTGTTATAATTGAAGTGTCTTTGGAAGACACTATTCAAGAACAAAAATATGCTTGGGAGACACTTTCCTCGAAAAAGTCTCATTGGAAGACTCTTTCAAAGGAACTTTCCGATATGAAAAGTATATTGGGA
The DNA here is from genome assembly GCA_019455685.1 of Philornis downsi. Lineage (NCBI taxonomy): Eukaryota > Metazoa > Arthropoda > Insecta > Diptera > Muscidae > Philornis > Philornis downsi. Next base: position 1,649,577 of record JAHXMU010000099.1, on the reverse strand, counting down.
AGGCACTTCACTGGAAAGAAATTGACTTTAGGAGTCACTTCCCTACAAGAAGAATGTCTTGGGGAAACACTTTCCAGGAACAAAAGTGCTTTTGAGAGACATTTTCGTGAAAAAAGTATTTTTGGAAGACACTTATCAGGATCTTTGGAAAACACTTTCCGATAAGAAAAGTGTATCTGAAGAAACGCTGTTTTTAGTCGCATAAATTGCGCAAATTTCCAGAAATTTACAAACCAAACATTTTTAAGTTTCTCAGTTAAAGCTAAATTTAGTCAGAACCCCAAAAACCCCCACATCCTGTCTATTGCCCCATTTTTCTAAAAATGTCTGTGAAAGGTTCTTGTTGCTCTTTGCTATATGTAAAGTGGCTTTGGAAGATAATTTGTATATGGAAATGTGTTTGGAAGATATTTCCCTACATGAAATAAACTTGTCACTTTGTTTCCTTGCAGAAACCCCATTTCTTTTACATATGTCTTCTCTGAAATTGAAGCAAGTTGGTCAATGAATGCAAATTTCTTTTTCTTTTTTCGTTCAGAAATGTTTGAATTTTTTCCTTTCCTATTTACAACACAAACAAACAAACCCTTATTTTGGTTAAATGGCAATTTGATTTGCTTTGCGGTCTCCTGGTACCTCTACCTCATTGTTGATTTGCAAAAATTAAAACTTCCGCGTGAGTGAGTTGAATTTGAAATTTATTTCTCCAAAAGCTGCTATGAATCTTGGAGTGGTGCACGTGCTTTTTTATGTTCGTTTGTTGGTTGTACATAATTTTTATCACGCTTTATGGCTTTTGAGGGTACAACAGTTTTGTTCAGATATTTGATTCGAGTGCAGGGTGTGGGAGGAAGTGAGGGAGGTGTGTTAGAGCGCCGACTTTACATTTGTTTCCAAGTCGGTAAGTGTCGTTGTTACTCCCACTTATTTACATTTGGCAAATGCTGTATTTAATCGGTTTCTTTTGTTGGCTAAGTCTATGTTTGGGGTTATTGACCAAAATGGAGGACATGTAATCGTGCCCGTACAAATTATCGATTCAAACACTTGTTGGCGGTCTTTTCATTGGCCGGCATACTATGGGTGAATTTGGAAACTGTTACTAATTTTAGAGAAATAGCTTATTTAAACAACATGCAAAATTGCCTGTTGGAAAAATTTAGGGGAAAAATTGTCACACAAAAAAATATATGTTTGTGATAACACAAAAATTTTAAAAATGATGCCCATAAGAATCCATATCAATCACTTATCAATGAATTAATACTATGGCCAATAGTCTGGTAAAGAATCGATTATTGAAATATTTCGTTATTTATTTGTGCCTTAATTATCTGTCTCTCATTTTCAGTACCTTAAGATATCAACAAGGGGATGTCGAGAATATTTACTAATTTGTTTTATATTAGCGAACAGGATGATCAAGGGTTCCAAAATTGAAAAGATATCAAAACGCAATAGAAAAATTTCAATCAGGTGGATGGACTTACAATTTATATGTACTTCCACCCAACATCCCCCTGCGTTAGTGAAAAAGTGTGTTGCCCTGATCGGGAGCGTCCGCTACAGAGAAGTTGCCCTTAGAAAATCTTTAAAACCATTTTTGACAAGTTCTTTTATTTGGTCCGTTTCTTCATAAACATATTTTATTTTTCGGTTGGCTTCAGCAAAGTGCTCTTTTTCACTCATTTTTTCCGCTCTTTAAAACTTTTTTTAAAACGCTCTAACCACTCACGACTAGAACGAGAACACAAATAAATAATAGTAAACAGTTTAGAAAAGAGGAAAAGGAGAGGAAGTTATAATAGTGTTTGAAGAAATTCTACGTCATGAGAAGAGACGTATGGCGAGCTAACGAATTAACCGAACGAACATTCCGAACAACCCAATATTTTCAGTACTCGCCGAAATATACACATTTCGAAGGCTTCCACTTTTCTTTCATACGTGGTTTTGACCGTCCAAACTTCTACCCCATATAATAGGAAAGAACCGGTCAATACTTTCTTGTATTAAAAAAAAACTAACTAAACTAACTCATTATATCTCCTCCTTGTTGACAAATCGCCTAATTTATATGTGAACTTATATTACGTGGCAATTCAGACTATTTTCATTGGCTGAACTGATTTCATCAAAAGCCTGATGATGGCTAAATTACACTGAGTTTATTGCAATTGAACGAAATACAGGAATCTGTTAATATATGGATTAAATTAGATAATTTGTATGGTAGGTACAAAGAGTGTCGTGGTTATCTTGTCTATTTTATCACATTTTTCCAATCAATTGATAAAACTTTCAGTCACTGCCGCCTACGAATTAGGAATTACATGGGAATAATTAAATTTGGATAAATCTGATAATTTGTGTGGGAGGTACGAAAAAGAAAATAGAATCGCTGTCCATTTTTATCCTCAGAACTGAGTTTATCAAAGGCATATTGTGTGCCTAATTTGACGGATTTCGGTGCGAAAGATCTGAAGCTGATGATATATGGGTTGAATTGGACTTTTGTATAGACGTACCAAAAAGAGAGTGGTTACTTGATCTACTTTTTTTAAGTTTTCCGTCTATCCATAAACAAAAATCTGGATTATTATAGCCTTTAATGGCAAATTACAGAGGTAAGATTGAATTTCGGAAAATCGACCAATTTGTCTCCCGTCCCATCCTAGGAGGGGCATAATAATTCAATTTATTTTCATTTGCAGACACTATTTTAGTAAACGCTTCGTGTGTATCAAGCTTTACTGAAGTTAGTGCAATTGAATAAAATATGCGAGCCTAAGAATATATGGGTTAAATTGGCCATTCGGGTAGAAGGTATCAAGAGGTACAATTCTCATTCACTGAACCTTGTTTACCAAACGTTTGAGGTGTGCTAAATTTGACTTAATTTCGTGCAAAATAGTTGAAAGATATTAAGCTAAAAAATATGGGTTAAGTCAATCATTTGTATGGGAGGTGCCAGAAGGGGCGTGACAGCTTGGATGATTTTCCTTAACGCCTTGCCAGGTGTTTTAAATCAATACGAGTACAATAGACATGAAGATTGGTTAAATATTTGTTATATTGGCAACTCATTCGAAATTACAGAGGAAGAACTGGTACAGCGAAGGTAGCCGAAGGAATGTGACAATGTAGCACGTTTTTATTGTGAGGCCGTAAGTTAGAAAACGTTTAACCTGTGCCAATTTCAACTGAATTTAGAGTGACTGTTTGAAAAATGCAACAATGAGAACATGTGGGTTAAAGCGGTCATTTATATGACCACGCGTATTACTAACCAGCACAATGAAAAGAAATTCAGGTTACTGCTGTCAATGAATTAGAATTTACAAGAAAAAAAAATTATTTATCCATATTTACATTTCCCAGCTACAACCTGTCAGAATATTACTTGGCACTTTTAAGAATATTCTCAACTGTAACATAGATATAGTGCCTGCCAACCTGCCAGTCTGCCAAACAGACTGACATCACTCAATCGTCATAAAAGCCCATTAAAACACATTTAGCCAAAATATACTTAGTACTTTAAATGCTTCCTTCTGGATGTTATAGTTTAGCCTCTCCTTCACTCCTTTTCGTGGAGGAATAAACATTTGTTTAAAAAATATTGTAATCTTTTTCTAATTAATTTCTTATAAATCAAAAGATATTGAACATTTTTTAAATATGGACATTTCGTTCTTGACAATATACCATTATTGACCAAGATTAATAATGTTAATGCATTTATTATTTTAGTCAAAACTTTAAAATTCCTTTAGGAGAAATAATCTCGCACCTGCCGCTTTTTTAATTAATTTTAATACAAACAATAAACTGATGGTAGTGCAGTGAATTTCTGAAAACGAAAATGAATGTATTAGGCAATACTTATATTGTCAACAAAAGTAAATGAGCTGCTCAAATATATTTTCACTTCTACATTTTGCATTCATTCATGAATTAAAGTTCATAATTCTCCTACAGATTTAGAAGTACTTTGGGCGATTATTAAAGTATTCGGCCAAAATATTACAGGCTGCAACCACAATGTAAATCCATTCTGATGGATACTGTAAACTATTTTAATTTAGGCACACAATTTTGTCTCAATCGCATCTCATTCAAAGTGCCGGTTATGGCACAAAGATAAGAATAAAAGAATATTTCTACCAAAAAAACGCTTTTGCTTTTCCACTTTCTTTTTTCCTTACATATACTTAAAAAAAACTACAGAAATGCATACACTTGTTATTATTGTTATTAATTATTGAACATTTCGTTCGCTAGAGTGTAATTTTTCACAAGTTTTCAGACATTTTCACCCCTATAATATAATACGATAATTTTTTTAATTTGGCTACGTCTACGCCATATATAATAAGAACCAAAAACTGCACAGGAAGAAAAGGATAATACAAGACATTTTTCATTTTACTAATCAAAAAGTATCTTCCAAAGAATTTTTCATAAAAAATATATTTCACAAGTTTCTACTTTTTATTCATTACAGAGGAAAACATCTTGCGATAAATTTTGTTGCCTAGAGAAGTGCATTCAAATAATCTATAAACAATTCTTATTATCGAAAATATTACTATGTTCAAAAAGTAAGATCAGTTTGATTTCTTCGAAAAATCTTTATTTATCTCCACAATCCATTGCATGGTCCTCAAAGTATTCCACAGTGCACAAAATACTAATGCTAGCGTTTTATTCACCTTAAAATATGCCCTTCACATTCACTTTGTATCCCTTCAATCTTCAAAGGGAGCGGGTTTTTAAGATTAGAAATTAGCCAGAAGTACCATAGGCAAAAACCAAACATTGTCTGTCCATTTTTGGCAACAGCTACGCACAAACGATGCCTTTAGAGTTTGGCCCGGCAGAAAAAACTCATAATAATACGACTATAATCGAAAAGAAGTTCATCTTAATTATTTCTGAATCATATTTGTTTTTAAATTGAGTTTACATATTCGTTTGAAGTGCCAACATCATCAGTAAGCGCCATAATTACTAATCGATGTGACATTTGCTGGACGTAGCATTTATGATATGAAATTTGGCATAGAAATTCGATTTGCGATAATTTAAATTGAAAACTGGTCCTAATTTTTTAATACGCAGAAATGTAAACTCCTTTGTTTTTATATTCTAATCTACATGTGGAACGGGGTATATTTGCTTAGCGCTGCTAAATACATCACTCAAAAATAGGAGTGATAGATCCAAATTTTTTGTACCGAACGGCTCAGAATCTCTGATTTGATGCAGCCAAACCGAGCGTAACAAGAATTGTGGTTACAATTTAACTACATTTTGTGCTTTGTGCAGAACTTCTTTTAACCCCGTGCCAATATCGTTAAAAATGAATTAAGTCGGTCCACTTGTAGATACAGCCCCCTAAGGAATAGCCGCTAAAGCTTCGGTTTGACGCTTCCAAAAACAACAGTTTTTATTAAAATGCAGTTGTCAATGAACATATGATTTGATTGAACTAAGGACGAATCCTATAGTGAATATAAAATATCGACACTTGATTTAGCCCCATACATGACCCTCCCAAACACAATCGTTTTTCATAGCTACAGTTTTCATCTGAACTTAGTCAAACTTTGTTGAAAATGGACCAATATGATCCAAATAGCTCCTATTTAAGCCTATGCCACTTAAATTTAGTACTATTGAACCTAATCTAACCGCAAGTTTAATTCGATTTTGATTACACGTAGCAGATATGATTTCTTTGGATCAACGTTAAACTCTACTGAAAACTGATCCTACGGATCCATATTTCCACATAGCCCTCATATAATGAGTCTTTAAGTTTTAATTTACCGCCTCTACAGACTATGGTTTTCATTTATATTTTATCATATTCTGCACTTGTATTTCAATATGATAGAGTTGCACTACATAGTAATACTTCCAATAAGACCATTTCGGATCCGATGTTATAGAATATTTTTGTCTTGACTTAATTTTATGCGGGTTAGGTGCGTTTACCACCCTGCAGTGCTAAAATTACACGGTGACCCGATCATTTGCTCACGTTCATGGCATTAGGAGCTTTCCTATTCATCACTCTGTTTATTTTTGCTTTGATTAGAGATTAGTTAATTCACAGGCATCCTTGGGTTGACATTTAGTACCATTTACTGAAACACCTTAGTGAAACAAAACGATCTGAATTCTGAATTCGTTATCGTATTTTGGCATTACAATTTCCCCGAATTTTATTGCCTGCTGCCAAGGCAGCATACAGAAGAAAATCGTTGTGTTACGCCTGATCAAAAATAATTTTTGAAAAGCACTAAATTTTTCAATACAGTTGAGCTATAATAAATCTATAATCTCAGACAATAAAATATCTGGCAAAAATAAAATATCCGAAGATATGTCTTTAAGTTAGCTTTCTATTAGCAGCCATATTTCGTACAAATAAAAGACCTTAACTGAAATTTGATACAGCTTTTTGGAAAGGTGATTTTGTGTAGATATTGATTCTTTAATACATCTATGCCCAGCAGGTCTGACATACAATCACAAGCAATCTTTCAAATTTTATGTTTGGAGTTTTAATGCGCTCTTAATCGCAAATGTGCGAAAAAAGCGGGAACATTAAAAAGGGGAAGTAAAATGCGTAAGTAAAAATGCAAAATATAAGTCAAAATAGAAATCGACCATATATATATATGTATATGTACAGTTTTCTTCGCTCTAAAATAATACAGGAGACTTTGTCCAACAGGGACAATGTGACAGGCCATGGCGTGATGATTAGTACACGCGATTAACGTCCGCAAGATCACGGCTTCATTGTCATTATTTGAGCGCCAATCATCTCGATTCGTCTGACAAACACTTTGAGTAGTCGAGTAGTCAAACTGTGCCGTTCGCAATCGTTTTTAAACTGTACGCCGCATTAAGTGAATTTAAAGATAGAATGCCTGTAGCCTCAATGAATGTGAAAGGCTCTCCCATCTGAGATATAGAATACAAGAGAATTTGTTTATAGCCAACACTCGCATTTACAGACAAATGTTGAATTTGTATTATATATGTAATACATACATAAATCAGAAACAGAACCAAACTCAAAAGTGGTTTAGGTTAGTTTCAATTTCTGGCAACCGAACTTTAATTATATTAATTTTGTTTCTGTTTCATACATTCGGAACGAAACTTAGAACAATTTTGATTTTGATTCATTCACCTGAAATGCCAAAATTTTAAATAGTTATGGAAATGTCTGAGAGCCTGGTGTCGGAATTGGTTAATTTTTCACAGACTGGCAGTTACTTTTAAGTTTTCGAATCAAAATGATTGTTCCATTATGTCTGGTAGATAGCAAAATGAGAAGTTTTTTCGAATATGAAACACAAATCAAATTTCTAATATATTTTGAAACAAACTCAAAATATCAAAACCAAAACGAATATGAGCTTTCGTAACGGTTCCTGATGTAGATAAATAAGGAAATTCTCAAAAAATGCTCTTTTGTCTTTTGATACATTTTATTTGAAGTAATGAATCCATGATAAGGTCAGAAAATAAAATTTATTCAAATAACAAAATTTTGGCAAAAGCATTTTTTTATGTGGCGCAAATTAACAAAGAGCCAAGAATATCAATTTTATAATGTAACCCAGTGTTGGAAAATTCTACTGTTGCTTTTTACTTATTTTTAATTTCACTAAGAATATATTTTTACATTGACTTACATTGGGTGAAAAAAAAATAGTTTATGAATCCAATTTTTATAACACACAAACAGTTTACGTATGGGGGGCTTTCGGTTCGTTTTCATCAGTAATTGTTTTTAACACACACAAATAACAGGTACTGTATATTTACTTTTATTACCTTTTATTTGGTAGGTTCAATGAAAACTGTGTCTTCCAAGCTTGGTTGGTACATTTTTGGTATATTAAATCGACTCAACCAATTCAAGTATACCAAATTTAATTAAATTCCAATGAAAATTGTGTCTTCTAGAGGCGATAAAGCCAAGCTAGAATCGGTTTTGTACGGTGACTATATCGAAACGAGGAGTGAAATAGCCCATTCTTATTACGGGTTTTACTTGGTTCAAAATAATTTTTTTTTATTAAACCGGTTCATAATTGTAAACTGTATTTGATAACAAAAAATATGGTCAGACAGATGGATCTTGCTACATCAACTCAAAAAGTGGTTCAGAACTGATCTGCATATATTTTATATGATCTAACTCCAATATGTCTGAATATTTCAAACATTAGCACAAACTCAGTATATCCTTAACCACAATGTGGTGTAAGGTATGATAATACAATTTCAGAGCGCCAAGCCCACCTTCAGACTCGTGTCCCTTCGCAATTCAGATGTTCAATTAATATATTCATATTTTTTAGTTGGTCCTAAAGTTAGTTTACTTCTACATTGCATCTTGGTCGCCAGGGTTTTTATTTTCCGTTAACATAAAAAGTTCTCTGAATGTTCGACTGCGTTATCGCCAATCCGGAAGCTGCTGACAACCTTTTTGAAATTACATAAGACATTCCCCACCTACCAAGGAATTAGGAAGAAAAAACTACACAAATTCAAAAACAAAAAATACTTTTCCTTCATATGAGTAAGTAATTCGTATCAATTTGAAAATTGGTTTAATATTTTCAATAATAATAATAAAAATAGTTTACCTTTCTCCCCACTGTGCGTGGCGTACTTAATTGTCAAAATGTTTACCAGTCATTAACTAATTTGGTCCAAAATCGGCATGACACAAATTGTGCAATCAGCAACAAAATGATTTAAGTGAGACCCCGTTAAAAGTGACAATAAACCCCCGCGCCGAAAAGAAAATGCGATTACGATGAATAATTTTGTTTATCTATAACGTTTGGGTTTGCAGACCTATTGTCAGACCGGTGGAATTACGTGAAATAATGCCAGCTAAAATAATATGGAATTTGGCGAAATATTTCAGATGCGTCATCGTGACAGTCATTTTTTTCTCGTTTCTTTTTTGATGCGGGGTTTTTCAGCTATTGCGCATACGCAAATACAAATAAGCTTACGTATGAATGTATATGCATGATATCGGAGGCAAATAACGAATATATCTGTCATACCAGACTATGCAACAATAAATCAAACTATTACTAGTTTTCATTACTATCTGTATTTGTATAGGTATATGTATGTATGTATATATGAGCATATTTGATCTTCGACTTGGCCATTCAATAATATCAATGGTTTTTGGTCTGACAAATATCCAGAGTTGAGCGATTACGCATTACCCGTTTAAGCGTGCACAATAGCGTGATGTGACTCCATTTTTTTGAAAATCGGCTGTGCTGCCTATGTGAATGTTTGTGTATCACAACGACCTTGTCTGTTGGCTTCACCTTGCATTTGTTGTCGTTGGCATCGAAAGTAAGAGTGTAGCGATCGATCGTTATGCGTTCATAAATGTGTATTGTTGCTTTTATACCATCAGATGCGGTCCAACGACAACTTCCCATTGTAATGAATGGCCTGTTTTTTGTTTGCTCTTTTTGTCATGCATCTTAAAAAAATGCTCGGGAGATCTAAAGGAATTTATTTAATTGACAAAATAAACATCTTAAGGCTAAATAGTGCAACAAGATTGTCTGCTTTACAAAAGTTACTTGCAATTTTTCTCCATATGACCTTTAGAGGTATTTCGTCTTAATGGTACGAGTATGTACAGGTTTTTGAAACAAAACAACTTGTAAATGGTCATCTTCTTGTCCGGGAAACCCCCACATCCGAAGGCCACTTATCTTTGCCCTTTCAAGTTTTAACCTGATGAATATTTTATTAGATTAACGATTTACATTTAATCATTTTTTAAGATACCTGATTCCGTTTTTGCTAATAATCACTTAATTACAATCATGATTTTTACAAGTACATTATTATAAATCTATTGGTTAATATTTTTCCTCTTGGCCACGGCTCTGACAATGGTAAAATAAAAATAAAAAAGAATCCATACTTATACATGTAAATTCACTGTAAAAATTGCATTACATAGAAAAATATAAAATTAATTCAAAGTATAAAATGATTGCCAGCAAATTTCCTTAAAATTCATTTTCTAAAAGAACTTAAACATTATCAATTTGAAACTGTCTCCAAATTTTATGACTAATTTGATATAAACACTTCTGTACACTATCATCAAATAGTTTTCCCCATTTAAGAAGACATCTTAGCGTAGTTTTATCAATAGCGTTATGTTTGGTCACAATTTTCTGCTACGAATTGATTTTTAAGAAAAAAGATTAAAGACATTAAAACATTTTCAGTTTGAAAATGTTTCCCAATCTTAAAGGTAGTCTTATGCAATCATTTCTGTGCACTATCACAAATTAATATTACCATGATTACTACCAAACAAACAAGAAACTACTGTTGAAGGAAGCTGATGTGACTTCTTTCGCCATTGTCGATAAAATTACAATGGCGTAAAATGACTAAGGTGGCACTTCTGGGTGCTACATCGGAAATGCTTATGAGTCATAATCACGCTTACGAGTCATAATCACGAATTCTACACACAAATCGTTTCTGATTTCTGATCTCAATTTTGGCTTAGTTTGTTTTCAAATACCAGCTTATTATTATTTTATATAATTTTTATTTTATAATATTTTTAGATATAAAAAAACAAATTCCCTTGGAGAGAGCTTCTCATTGGCATTCTAGTTTTAGACTTAATTAACGGGAACTAAAATTTAACGACGATTCCGAACGACAGTTTGAAATGCATTTCCTTCACTTGTCGATTACTCGACTAGTCGATGAGTAACAAATTTCGATATACGCCACGCCAACTCATTACGTTTTCCCTAAAACGGGAACTTTCCCGGAAGGTTTGAAAGAATCCTGTATTGTTCCAATAAAGAAAATTAAGAATATCATCGATCCACAGGAGATTCGTCCAGTCTATATGTTGATGACTATTAGCAAAGTTTTAGAAAAAGTAGTGCATCATCAGCTGAATAAATACTTTGAGGAAAACAATTTGTTGAATGAGAAGCAATCTGGATTTAGACAACGGCATAGCTGCGAATCGCTACTTAATTTAGTAGTAACACGGTGGAAAACGGAAATAGCCAACAAAAATTGCATAGTAGTGGTGTTGTTAGACCTAAAGCGGGCATTTGAGACCATAAATCGAGACCTTTTGATAAAAAAAAACTGCAAAAGTATGGGGTAAAATACATTGAATTGGCATGGTTCAAAAGCTACCTAGAAAACAGAACTCAAAGAACAAGGTGTGGGGACGGACCATTTACCCACCGCCTTAATTATCAACATAGGTGTCGCTTAAGAGGCGATTTTGGGAATTTTATTGTTTATAGTATAAGAGTATATCAATGACATAGAAAAAGTACTAAAACACTCGAAAGTGTGCATGTTTGCGGATGATACTTTAGTTTATATATGCGGTAAGAATATTGAGGACTGTGTACATAACCTAAACCATGATTTAGTACAAGTGGAAAAGTACTTTAAAATGAATAAGCTAAAACTTAATACAAATATGGGTTTAAATGGTAATGCGGAACAAAACATACGGATGAAAGGAGTACAAATCGAAATAGTGAATGCAATGAAATACCTTGGAATTATTATTGATAAAGACTCGAAGTTTGAAATACACTACAACTTTATTTCTAAGAACATATCGAAATAATTGTGTTTCTAAGAAGAATTCCTAGGAGTAATTCAACAACTACTGCTATAAAAATCTACAACACCATAGTAAAACCACATTTCGATATTGTTCAACGCTTTTATTTCTCGGTAGTCGACAAATGAAGGACAGACTGCAAAAACTGCAAAATAAAGGAATGAGGTATATCTTATGTTGCCAATTTCTAACTCCCATAAGCTATATGCTGGACAATTTACAATGGCTTTCAGTTATGGGTTTAAAATGAAAAATATCAAAATACCAAAATATCTTCAAGATCAACTGGTATGTATTTCGGATGTACAACCTTATAACTTAACTTTCTTATGCTGGCGATTTTAGATTAAACTTTAGTAAAACGAATTTGCTTCAAAACGTTCTATTATATAATGGACTTAAATTATATAATCAAATTCCACATGAAGTTAAAACTGAAAGTAAATTGTTTGCCTTTAAACGAAAAATTACAGCATATGTAAAGAATACTTACTAATATCGAAAAATCAATTAATGTAATATTTGAAATTGTTTGTTTTTAATAGCCTAATGGATTTTATTTCCTATTATTTCCTAATGTGGAAAAAAAAACATCGAGGTGATCGCCACCCAGATAGTAAAAGGTGACTGTATCGATCATATGCATGATAGTCACATGTTAACAACAAAGTTTGAAGCCAATTCAGCTCAGCTGATCGGCGCCAACGCCGGCCATTTTTTGTTGAACGCAGAAAATTATTCTTTCATGTTAACAGAACGTTTCCACTGTGAAATTTTCAAATGTCAAAGGTTTCGGTAGCACCATAAATATGCGCTCTTCATGGGGAATGAAAAGTATGTTGGGCATCTGTTTCACATAGGTTTCAAACGGAATATGCAAATGGAAACGCTGTGTTTTTCTTAATAATTTATTTAAGAATTTGGACGCTTAGTGAGTTATGGATCAATTATAATTGAACAAACGCATTACAACAACAATTAGTGAGATAAAAATCGCAATGAAGTGAATTTAAGTGAACAACAGCTGCTTCCTGTTTTGGTTACATCCTTACAAAAGGTTTAATGCAAAAATTGAACCAAATTATTATATAATTGTATCGTATTAAATCTGTCCGTTAATGAACAATCTGCTTTAAATTACTTTCAATTTATAAATCAGTATTTCAATATGCATCAAATGCAGTTGCATTCCAGGACATATATTTTTTGTAATAAAAAATTTCATAAGCCTACGCTTGATTGATTTTATTTTCCCTACAGTTGCCAATGAATGTTTACTACAATAATATCTAATTGAAATTATATCACGTACATCCAGAAAAAACGGTAGTTATCACTTTTCCAATCGTTTTCATTACCTTCAGTATGCCAAATTTGACTTATTTAGTGCAACTGATTGAATTGCTCACTTGTGACACCTTCATCATGTGGCATCATCTTCAGAGAAGCAGAAACTTCAAAAATACCCTCTTCTCAAATATAATCTGTCGATGTTGCCGTTTTTTCCATAGATAAAAAATAGTATAGTTTTTAGCACTTTTCGCTAACCACTTCCAAAATAAAACAAAAAGTGCATGATTTTGACAGTTATAGCGTTTATGAGCTTTACCCATATATAGGTTTTCGTTATCGATTAAATAGCAAAATTTAAGAAAAATTCGGCAAAACTCCCACCTATCCAGAAGTGAATTGAAGAGTAAGTTTTTTTTCTATTGTACCTAATTTAACTAGTTTTGAGCTTAACAATACGAGATGTTATTCTACTAAATGTCAGCCTCCCAGTTCGGTTTTCAACGGATTTTTAACGCCACTCAATCATAATTATACTTTATTAACACTTCCAATTGTCACAAAGAGAATGAGAAATTGAATATCATCTCATTATATAATAAAGCGTGTAACAATAAAAGGAGATAATTACACATTTAGTTTAATCAACTATAATTAAAAGAGATAAACCCTTAAGAAACTTTGGCAAATGTTTATCACCTCCATCAATACACCTATAGTTGTCTCATTCATAATCACGATATTCCACAACGCTTATAGTAAAGCAACTAATTATTTTGCAATTCACAAAAGTTTAATTATTATCTATTTATTTCGATATTATATGGTTTATGCAACCAAACTGCTTACGACAGTTGTTATAGCACGACAAACTACTGTCCTCCCTTCTGCCAGTTATCGGACGTCTAATTAAACCTTGAGGCGATTTTAAATTTAATCTTTAAAACGTTTCTTTTTTTGTGAAATAATGTCATGTTTACTGTTAAATATTATTGCGCCATTTATTTGGAATTAAGATCATAATAGTAACCATAACAAACACTAGTAATCGAAAGTTGGCCATATTTCGCTGTCTTCAATTCACACCCGTATTTTCCCCTTGGTATTTCAACAGAAATGAATGGTCAACATAAGCTGATAATGATGCTGATGACATTAGTGGTGATAAAAACCCCACGATGACAACCTGAAAATACCGGAGAATGGAACGTGCCTCGAGGTCAATTTGCACTGGCACACGTCAAATGTAATCGTAGAACAGCAACCTAATTCATGTATCAGTCACGAAATTTTTACATTCATCATGAATTTCTCGATTTCATTGCTATTTTGAATTAATTTGCTTCATGTTTGAGTTGCCGCAATAATCAATAAAAAGCTGGAAAATAAGAAATTGAAGTTAAATGAACTGTATAAAGATTTCGAAGTATGTTATATTAATGTTAGGTTTTTTCAATTTCGAAGTCTTAAAATTATTACTTTTGACATGGTTTGCATTTCTTCAATAAATGGGCCAAGATGAGTGTCAACTGAAATGCAAGGCTGGCAACTTTAACGATTTTTCGTCGCATTGATAACTTTAGCATTCGGTTTTGGAATTTTAACAAATGACTATTTTGCCCCTAAGACAGTACAAAATGACGTCTTTGGGGGTTGCAAATATTTTGTAAACCTTTTTCACAAAACTGCTTCAGTTGCATAAGGCTGGGAACTGGACTCCCTCAGAAAATCAAATTTTTCAAAGAATCTACTGCTGTTTTGCGAAACCAATCAGTATAAACCCTTCTTTGCCTTGTATCTCTATCAAAAAAATTTGGATGTAAATGTTAAACAAAATTTGCTAAATTTCCACCTTTGATTCATTCACATTTTATACAAGAAATGTAAATTTAGTACAATTTTAGTGTCACTTAGAAGATTACTAAAATCACATCATGTTCTTTTGGAAGGAAAAAATAATTTACAATTGTTTTTTAAAATTGTGTGAATTAGATTTGATTTTAGTTTTTAATCCAGTGCATTAAGCTATGCTTGTTGGCATTTGTGCCACCAAAAACAACTTCTGTGCAATTGTGTCCTATGGGCACATGCACATACAAGAACTTGCGACAACATTTTCGTTGCGGTGGGTAAAACCTTCCAATTGTTTTGTGAAGTTACAGGCACTTAAGGTGGCGATGATATTTGAGAAACCACAAACGGTTAAGGGCGCTGGAGATGGTATTTTGTTGGATACCGAAATAGCTATCCGTCCAGCCAGCTGTGTCAATACCACGTGTGTTAAATAAAAAATAAGGTGAATTTTCAAATTTCGCGGGCTCGAAGATATGTTGACGTTTTCATCCATATAGCACGTTTAGTTTGTTTGTGAGAAGCATAAATAAGACAAGTATCTTCCGTGTTCGGCAATTTTCTGCTATCGAAAAAAATGGATCACAGGAGTTGCATCAAATGTTGAGAAAGTGAAGAAAATTATTATGGAGAATCGTCGAATCTCAATTAGAGAAGTTGCTGAGGATGTCGGCATATCAGCTGGCTCATGCCATGCAATCTTTTCGGAAATTTTTGGGCATAAAGTGTGTGGCGGCGAAGTTCGTTCCAAAATTTCTGAATTTTGACCAAAAACAACGTCGCATGAGCATCGCTCAGGAATTGTTGAATGACGTCAACGATGATCCAGATTTGTTTAAAAGGGTCATAACTGGTGACGAATCATGGGTATATTCGTTTGGTAATGACATCGAAACCAAAGCCCAATGGTCCCAATGGAAGAGTCCAAGATAGCCAAGACCAAAAAAAGCACGCCAAGTTCGATCAAATGTCAAGGTTTTGCTCACTGTTTTCTTCGATTACCATGGCGTAGTGCATCAGGTGTTCTTACCACAAGTAACGAAGTAACGAGTATTACCTTGAAGTTATGCGCCGTTTACGTG
This sequence comes from Philornis downsi, assembly GCA_019455685.1. NCBI lineage: Eukaryota > Metazoa > Arthropoda > Insecta > Diptera > Muscidae > Philornis > Philornis downsi. Next base: position 1,633,644 of record JAHXMU010000099.1, on the reverse strand, counting down.
AAGCAATACGAAAAAAACGCCCGGAACTCCGGAAGAAAAATTCATTGCTTTTGCATCATGATAATGCATCTGCTCACTCATCTTTGCTTGTGGGAGATTATTTGGCCAAAAACAACACCGTTATCATGCCTCAGCCACCATATTCACCAGATTTGGCCCCCTTGCGACTTTTTCCTACTCCCAAGATTGAAGAAACCCATTGAAGGCGCTTTGCGACGATTGAGGAGATAAAAACCGAATCGCCGAACACGCAAAACACTTGTCTTATTTATGGTTCTCACAAACTAAACATGCTATATGGATAAAACCGTCAACATATCTTCGAGACAAGTGTACCAACATAAAAAATAATAATCGAAAATAGAATATAAGTAGCCTGCGAAATTTGAAAATTCACCTTATTTTTTGGACATACCTCGTACATTCTTAAATTGAGGGCATTTTTTAATTTAAAACAGGTAATATTCTATTATGCATGAAATATACGAGCGTATGCAAGGCCAAATATTCCAATTTAGCCCATTCAAGGATAACTACATAGTTTATTAGTATGTTCAGATTACTGTAATGCCCTCTGTTTAGATAAACCTATTTTGGCAGAATGCGACAAATATTTCTTATCGGATTAAGTTCGGGGCTACGTGCTGGCCACATCATAACGGAAATATTGTGACTGTTAAAAGAATCTTAAGGGAGCTTAGCGATGGAAGTATTCTCCGAAGTGAACCAAAATTGACTGAATCAAAGTCTGCATAACATATGAACAATTTTCCATGACAGCCAAATGCAGCTCACACCATAGCGCTGAAAATTACGAACGACATGTACTTTTGTAAACTTCGTCTATCGCTATAATATATAGATTACCATTTTGGTCACTTAAATTAAACATTTTTTCAGCACTAAATATCATATTTTTCCATTCTATGCCCCAAATTTGTGCAATTCAGCAGCAAGCGAGCAGTGTTTTCGTATGAAATTTTCTCGCACTAATGTATAGAGTAAAATTTGCCCCATTCGTCTGACAGTTATTTGGAGAGATATTTCGAATCGAACATTTTAAGCGCTGCGGTTTCTTAGTACCGCCATAATCTTTATTCGCCTTACATTTCCTGCAGTCACCAAACGTGGACGACCAGAACGAAGCTTCCTGCCATTATGGGCCTTTTAACAACTTTTCACTTTTTTATTCTACCTGTTTCCGTCGCAATTTTTTTAAGAAATATCCGTTTCACGAAACGCCAGTATTACCTTTCATTTTAAGTTAACTTTGAACTTTATGAATTTCTTTAATATGCATCAAATTTTATTTGCATGTCTGCTCTTAACGACTGAACATGAAACTCGTCCTATGTAAACGCTCCCCATTCCCCATTTACTAATCTGTGCGTATATTATGGCACATACGTATGTATACTATATACATATATATATATATATATATATATATATATATATGTACCACTATTTTCTAATTAAATGTTGGCGGATTATTCCTCAATTAAATGTGATTTTACTGCCCAATGCGGGTAGTCAACAACTCTATAAATGTCACATATAAAAATCCACATGTTGGTGTGTTGCTGTGTGACTCCTACACCATTTGCCCAAATACGAGTATGATGAAACTTTGAGAAGACATCTCTAACGTATTCGGGATGGTTTCTAGAATGGAACAGCTAAAGTGCAAAAAGTGAAGTGGGAGTCATGTGTCCAAATCTGATTTAATTCGCTAAGCAAAAAATTGCTCCACTCGAAGAGGCGTTCAGCTATTCCATCATAACATAGATTATTTTCTGTTCCAAAATCTATACATTGCTCAAATATATTAGCAACTGGCTTAGAATGCTGTTATCTATTCGTTCCACGTAATGGCAGAGAACATTTTCTTCAACATATATTTTATATATATATTTTGAATATATTCATTTCCCCTTAAGATTGATTTCTAGAAAAAAAACCCAAATGAAACCCGTTTAAACGTGTTTTGCTCTTTGAAAGCCGCTTAGTCCAGCGTTGCCCTTTTTTTCTTTTCAAAAGCGTGTAGAGCCTTTCAAGGCATTAGGCCTCATGTGACTAAATAAGGGCAAAGGGGAATTGATTCAGCAATCCTTATGATAGAAATGTTCGGAGCTCAGAAGGAGACTTCCATCTCCAGTGAAAGTGGCTTAGCAGATGGGCAAAAACCAAACATCAATTAGAGTACATAAATTTCTCCCTAAATAATTTCTCTCAATATCATTTTTTTATTGTTTTTTTTTTCAATTAATGAAAACGTGCAATTAAGAGCGGTAGCTGAAAATGTACGAATCGATTCGACGCTGTTCTAAAGTGCTTAATTTGTGATATGCAGCAACTTGGCTTAATATATGTACGTAAGAATCTTGGTTTAAATGCATGCTTGTGGAAGAGTTAAAGCTTGATTTTAAAATCAAAACCTTTTCAATTTTTACTCCCTTTGAATAGACTCAAAGACAGTATTTAGGCTGAAAAGCAACCACAAAAAAGCAACTGAAATATTTCAAGAACTGCTATCATACTCAAACAAAACAACGTTTAGGTGTGGTTTATGGACTGGTAGAATCATCGGTTCACTTTCCTTCAAAACATGAGATTAGTCGGAACGCGAATGTGCTATTGAGTCATGGTGAGAGACTTTTTAGTTCATTAAATTGAAGCATGTGAACTCAACTACATTTGGTTCCAACAAGATATCCCTACACAGGCAGATCGCGAAACCATGGCGTTTTGTAACAATAATTCGGCGAACAATTCAGGTGGATAAATTGCTTCATTTCAAGCCAATATCAATACGAAATACTCGCACACTACATCGAAATTTGAAACCCCAGAATACGTTATGTTAGGAACGGTCACGGCCAACATTTGAAAAAAATAATCTTTAACAAATAAATATGAAGCCTATCTAAGCATGTTCGTCCATCCGTCGTCATGTCTGTTAATAACTATAGATTGCACCGGTTGAGCTAGGAAGCCGAAATTTTTTATATGCATTATATCCATAGACAAGTTAGGTTTGAAATCGGATCAAATCTGCTGAGAGGGAAAAACTTCCCTATACAATGATTTTAACTATTTCTGTAAAAATTGGCATTTTTCATTTTTGTTAACAATTTTGCCATTCAGTAATTAAAAGCGATATACGATGATCTTGCATATATACTGGTAAGAATTAAGCGATCTCATAAAATTTTTGAGGGGACCGCCTTATATTTTTAACTACATATTTGTTACTTACGTGAGAGAATGGACTGAGTTGATTTGCAAAGCATGATAAAAAGGCGTTTATGCCATGCCAACTTGTCTGGCAAAGAGTCTGTATAACATCGTCTACACTACGGACCACGCGCAAGTAGTCGAAATCGGTATAGTACAAAAAAAACTTGCCTACATAAGCAATTGCTTATAACCTTTGCTTATAACCTTTTTAAGAGATCACCCTAATTATGCGAGTGGATATTGAAAAATACTAAAAAAAATATGGAACTTTCAGTGGAAAAACGTATTATAAGTGAGCATTTTTGGCATGCTTACTTATCTGATTAAGAGTCGGTACATTGCTCACGACACTGTGACTCACAGTTGTCACTATTGGGAAAAATTGCGGTGGTAGCAGCAATTGCTCACACAAGAACTAAATCCATCATTTATTCGTTAATTAAAGGCAACACATTTAATGGATCCAGGAAAGAACCGGCCCAATTTACATGTATTTATAAGAAATCGCCGCATGTTTGACCAGGGTTATTGAATAACACAATTCGCGGGGTCAAGTAATCGAGTCAAGTCTACCAATCCCTCGATTACCACTTACTCGGAATTACATATTTTTCTGGTTTCGTGCGTTCTTGTATACACTCGGCTTACTTGCGTTAGTGCTGAAACTAAAGAAGAAATAAAAAAAAAACAAGTTCGAACTTAATTCATGTATGTTTTGGGATAGGTCACGGTGTGATTTTGGTTTGTTAGCCGTAAATTTGAATATGAACAGAAAACAAACATCAGTGTTTTTGTTATTTCATTTTGACCATTCTTTCCTTTTGCGTAAACCTGACTTTAATAATAACTCTCATCTCATTCACTTTTTGTTCAATCAGCCATCTGCTTCATTAAGTCACTCAATATTCACGTAAATGTACATATTAGTATATAATAGTTTTTGGATAAATATGGCGTGGATATTCAAGTGATTTATTTACCAAAATTTCTTATTATTTTCCATGCGTTTTGGTCAAATTGATTTTTGTCTGCACAGATGTTATTTTGAAAAAATATTAATGATATTTTGTCAACAACTATCTAGTTTACATTCAAATTTGGCCATTAGATTTGATTTTGGGGCGTAGATCCTACACGTCAAATACACCCACTTCTGTAATTAATATTTCGTTCATTTTTAAAGAAAACTATTGAAATTGAAATCAAATATATTTTATACAAATGGCGTCTGTTTCCGTAACTAAATGTTTCCACAGACTCGCTTTTTCATATAATTCTTACAAAAAAAAATTATTGATAAAGGAAATTAATCCGATTTAAAAATTCTGATTTCTGTTTATCACTTCCCATGGTCAGCACACTTCGAACTATTTTGTAAAAACTGTGAATTTTAAAGCTATTATTTAAGCGATTTAATAAAAGTGAAAGTCCTGATCTGAACTACAAGGATCTTATAGAATCTACAGAACAGCAATTTCAATGACACTCAGTTCAATTAAAAATTGTTTTGAAATATCGCCATAAACGTTTTTCCCAAAACAATTTCATATCTGTAATTTCCTGTCGCGTAACTACAAAATCCTCCTGAGAATATGAGCGTCTAACTAATTTTTCTTATCATCGTTGTGTAAGAATACATGTAAGTGCTTTAAACGATAAAAGTCTATTAGGTAAACAACTTATTGATAAGATACAAAAAATGGTTAAAGTTATATCCTCATTAAATAAAAAATCAGTATAAAACATTACAAACTACAGAACTGCTATACAAATAGTCCATCCGTAAATTATGTTGCTGAAATTTGAAATTTTCATTATAATGGTTGCAGCAGGGGATACTTGAAATAGTTTTCAAAAAAATACGGCCCAGTGACACCCCCAGACCACAATGTGCACTAAACTGTCATTTTGTTGACGAGAAATGAGAAATGAGTACTGAAGAAAATTTTGTTCAATTGAAAGTCCACGTTTAAATCACCACTTTTGTAGGAAGCTTTAGCTATTTTTACACGAACTTCGGCAAACACTTCACTAAACAAATAACTCTTAGTCTTGCCAAACCGGCGGTTATCCACTAAATGGATAACCCTATACTATATATATGAATATCCTTTAGCGCAATTGCTAGCTCTTCCTGCATCCTTGTCTACATGATTTGTACTTTAAAAGGAAAATGACCAATATTCGAAAAAGTTAAATAAATAACGCATCAAATAACTTCAAGGATAATGAGTCACTGTATTAAAGAATGCTCTTCATCAAACTAACGAATTTCTACGTTGATTAGAAGAAACTTGTCATCATTTCACAGCATATTACTTCTTGTTAAAAAATCTTAAGTACAACAATCCTCAAGCGCAATTGCAGAATATTCCCGCTTCTTTGCAATATTATAAGAAGATTTTGAATTCTACCTACAGCTTTTCTATATGACTTATATATTCGAAAATCACTACAATACTTTAAAAGGGATCTGCTCAATAAGTAAATAATGCAGTATTTAACTTCATCACATTGATGAATGCCTAAGTCAATTTGTCATCATTTCCCAACATATTGCTCTGCTCCTCGGTTTGATGCAAATTTGACATGATATATCTGAAAATGTATCTTCATCCTGAAGACAATAAGCGGAATACCTTTAAAGTATGACAAGGACCGTTTAAGAACATCCTGAAACAATAATATTACTCGTATGACCTGCAATAACCGAATGAGAAAATTTATTTAAAAATTTATTTGTATCCCCCAACACAAGTCTGAAAACCCATAAATGTTATGGTTGTGTAAGAATACACTCAGCCAGCTAGCCAGTAAGAAAAGGCATAATTATTTCAACCTCAGAATCTGAAAAATAATTTAAAATGTCGTAAATCGTTAATTAAAAGCTCTTGGAGTTCTTCATTTGTGCAAAAAATATCTTACTTAGATGAAAAAACGTAGAAAAGAGTTAAAAGCAGTTTTGACCTCACCACTTCTCCTCCAATTCGTCAGGCCGTATTATGGTAAAGTCACGGAAACTTCGTCCTTCCAATGAAGTTTCTGTCACATTATTCTGCACTGTCGTCAAATTTATTATCGAAGACTTTCCGTGATGGAGCATTTTGGTACAACCAGACATCATGGCATAGCTAACACAATCGCTGTGTTTTAGTACGACTGTCAGCGACGATGTCGGTATACAACTCAAACAGCCCTTGATTCATTCGGCGCCAATATTGTCCAGTAACGGTGATGGGTGTCATAGCTAAAAATTCTGTTCTAAGCAGCAAAATACATGTGATTAGTATCGGATGCAGTTGGATTTTCGTTCGTCGCGAAATGACTTTATAATTAAATCGTTTGCTTAGTCTGTACCAGTGTCTGTTTGCAAGCAATACCTTTCTTCCAATTTTTTGGCTGACATCATTCATTTTGTTGATAGCCGAGCCGAAGCGGGTGATATCATCCACCACTCCAAAATTAAAAATATCAGCAATATCCAAAATGAGAAGATTCCTTGTTCGTCAATACAAAATTTGTTTTACTTCGCGTTTACGGCCAAACCAACTTTTGCCTACTTTAACATTTCGCAGTATCCAACCAAATATGTTAATGTCATCAGCGTACACAATTAATACGAGACTTTTGTTAAAGATTACGCCACTCGCGTTTACTGCAGTCTTTCCCATTAACATAAGTAAGCTTAAGAGACCGTCCAGTCTAAAGCCTCATTTGGCGGAAAAGGTCTCAGTAAGATCTCTGTATATCTTCACTCTGCCCATCTTTTGCGTCAGCCAATATCATTCCGCAAAGGCTGATCATCTTTGCAGGGATAGCAAAAGACAGAGCCATGTCTGCAACTAATTGTTACCACATCTGGCAATCGATAACAGTTTTATAGTAGCCGAAAAGATGGCACAAGATAATTTATTTATCTTAAGTCTTATTTTAGGATTTGGAGTAGTGAGAATATCTGGTTTGCTGTCGATTTGATAACCATGATAAGGTGAAATCAGGATGCATAGAGCCTATTCTATCAGTTTTTCACAAAACACTCGACAAGACCTTATAGGTATATGCGATACGTAAAATGATGAACCCGCCATAGTTGGTACACATATTTGAATCATCCATTTTAAGCAAACTATATAATCATCATGTATGAGTTTATGTGGCCACATAGAGGTCAAGAGCTATTATAAGACTGTTGTAAGCTCCCGCCATTGGTCCTAAAAAGTTCTGCCGGCAAGCCATACTCGTAGCTGTGCTATATTGGCACTCTGACCTCGTTTTGTCTCTCGGCAGCTGGTCTATGACATTGTCAATAATTAATAATTGAGGAACCACGGAGAAAAGTTGCAAGTCTGAACGCTAGCTCAAGAACACAAACTTGTACGCTCACGCTCTCTTTCACATGGAACTTTGTTTTTTATAATGTCAGGTGCAATTTACGTTACTGTAATCTGTACGTTACTATAATCTATAAAAAATATTAGCAAAAATATGCAAAATTATCGAGGTATTGAACAAAAAGAGCGGACAAGTAGAGGTCACTCTACTCTAAATTTCTCAATTTTCACCCCAGAGACAAATGAGGCTTTTGTATGAAATTTTTCTCTGTGTCGGAATTAGCAATTTATGATGGAACTGTTTTCTTCATAATTGATTCTGAGTTACAATTAAAATTGGCTGCAGTGTTGCCTTGTATGCCTCGTGTACGAGCCTCTTTTTGTACGAGGTTTTGTCTGAGTGCGGTTTTTCGTATCAAAATAAAATTTTTGCTACCGAATGCCCAATACGTTGCCATTGCATGTCGGGAATATTAGGATTACGGCGTAGTAATTGAGAAAGATTGTGTTTCGTGCTTATCTGAGAGCTGCAATCTAATAGTGGTCTGTGAATATGTTAGGTTCTTGTTTTATAATTAAGACGTGGCCAAATTGCCTTTATATGGAAATCTTGTCTTACTGTTCAGCGCCGTAATGGAAGATATATCTTCCTCTTTACCCCTACAAATCCAGAAAGAGTAAATGCATAAAAAGAAAAATCATTCAATTGGGGTATTTGTTGTTACGAGAGAGTAGTGCATTGATCGCTAGCAACATGTAACCGATACCGTATTCGAATTTAACTTCAACAGTTTTTTTTATAACCTATACGTTCCTAACAATGACCCAAATGTCTCAATTAATATTTGCTCGAAAGGCAGCAGCTACATTTGCAAATCCACATTCGAATATATCCTCTTTGTAGGGCAACTGTACTAGATGCGAAAGTATTAGTGACGAGTGCGTTCTTTTATCCTATAAAAAATCAGCTGAATCTTTTGCTGACACTCCCTTTTTTTAAAAACAATATGAGTATAACATTAAGAAAAGAAACAAACAAAATAATGTGTGAAATTTAGCAGAGCTCACTCAACGGGATCAACAGTTGTCAATTATCGACTACTAGAAGTCTCCATCACACACATGGAGATAATCGCGGTTCGAATAATCATTGCTGATTCTATCGAAACTCGAACCCATAATCATTATGCCAGGCTCGGTAACAAGAATAGCATTACACTTGTAAAATTTCCTTTTGCACTTCAACCAATTTTTGTATTATTTTCCCGTAATAGTGTCTTGGAAATTGGTAAAAGAATCCTTAATTGTCTATAAATCCTTAGCCATTATATTGCTTCCATTACACAAAACACCTCTGTATTCTATAATCAAATTTTTATTGCAGCACGTGAGGAATTCTTTAAGCCATTGTATGTTAAAACATGAAACATGAAACACTAATGGCTTGGACTAGCAAGATTGCGACTAAATACAGTTTTATTTTATATACAATTACACAGGAGGCGTTAACATTTCACCAGTTGCAAAATTGATGATTATACACCAGGTATTGCTTCATCGCCATTCACAACAACGTGTTAACGCTTCACCCCGATGTTTGTGGGGCTTATTTCGCTTTGAAAATGTTAACCAATCAATATGTTTACAATTTGTGTATTTGATCATATACAATTTTGCTTCCAAAAAATTTTAATAGATAAATAGCAACACATTACATATCACCTGTATGGGCATACTATATATTTATATACCTCCACGCCCAAGTATAATCTGTTTATGTTTCTCATTATTGCTTTTATTTGTTTACAAGATCTTTTTAAATTTTGATAGTGACTTCTAGTGGTGGCATTGCTTGGGGCTGCCTCCAAAATCTTAGCATTTTAATTGCTACATTTATGTAGTGCTTGTTGTGTGTTAAATTTTGGTGTTAAATATCTTCAAGTTCATTTCATAGTTGCAGCTGGGATGAGTTTCATTTGCGCATGCGCAACTTAACAACCATAACAACCATATACATATACACTCACACATGGATGATCCGAGTATTATATGCTGTTTTAAATTTTGGCTTTAACAAAACCTCTAATTTCACACATCGCTGCCATTAACATTGAACTTGAATGTAGTCTTTGCTGCTGCTTTGTTGTAGGAAAACCTTTTCATTCATGCAACAAATGTGACTTTGATGTCGCTCAGCAAATCTTCAAATGGTATTGTTGTGGCTTTTTCTGTCATGTGTTAAAGAACAATTAATAAGTAATTTGTAGATTTGAAGTGGATGCATGGATGGTCTGACAGCAATGACTTCAAGAACAATTCCATACATACCAAGAAAAATGGTAGCATATTTGTTTTGCCACAAGGCCGCATAAACAGATTATCTACTGGGAACTAACAATTTGTTAATGAAAATAAATTCCCATAAATAACATATTGAGATCTTTTCATATTCACTGAACTTCACGAACATTCTATTTCAGATGCATTGAAATGGACCTGATATTTACTGAAGATTTCGATGATTTGTTTACTCGCAGCATTCATTAGCATATCATGATGACCGCCGAATAAAAAAAAGTAGGTGGTTATGTTGCCGCTAGGACTCACAACAATATGCACTATAATCTACCAACGGGATATCTTTTTAATTACATTATCTACAATTTCAACTGCCAATTGAATGTGAAAATGCACAAGATGTCGTAATTTGCCAGCGTATCATATTTCAGTTCAAGGTGCTTTGAGTTGATGTATTTGAAACAGTTCGCACCAGTGGGCAGATTGAGGACTTAAAATTGAGAACAAAAATATTAATAAATTATACTAAATAGTCAAATTGACTGTTGCCATTCATTCATAATAATGCTTTTTAGTAGTAAACAAATTTTTTTTTCTCCAAATAATGATTGGTGACATTATCGGGGATTGAACCTTCGAACATACGAACGATAGTCGCATACACTTATCATTGAGCCACGGTCACGCCTTTAGGTACTAAATATTGGAAACTTACAGCTCTTACTAATAATTTAGTATGACATTTGACGGTCTTAGGCTTGGCCCGAAAGCATCAAAATTCTTAAAGCGGATAGCTCAATTTATGCCTGGCAAATCTCCAGAGAATTGCAAGAAATTGCTCAAATTTGTACTGAGACCAATGAATTTAATTCGTGCTTATCGAAACAAACATTCCAGTGCCTGTGAAATAAAGAATATGAAAAATTTGATAAATTGGAATCAATTCCCCTGAAAATATCAGAAAACCTAAATTTGGAATCAAATATATTTTGAAAAATGCTTCAGTTTTTTTGAAGGCAAGGAAAAGAGAAAGAAAAACAATCATTTGTTCAAGCAAAAAATAGCGCAAAGAGGGGAAAACGAGGATGCAGAAAGTACAAAAGATAAAAAGTGAACGAACAGTGAGACTATGGAGAGAACACTTCTATTAGTTGCTAGTTCAAGATGGCATCACAAGTGGCAACTTCTGATGTCATTGTTTAGCCACTATCGAATCATAATGAAGTCAGAATAGTAGAAACAGGACATAAGAATAGCAACTGGCCTTTGAAGATGATAATAATGAGAGGTGCAGTAAATACTGCTGGTGTCATCTTCAGAAAGAAAAAAACATATTTTATTTGCGTGCGTGAATGCTATAGATACAATTGACCAAACACTGTGCAATATTATCTCAGGCGAATTGCGGAATTTTGATGTCGTAGTTTCTTAACTTTTCCAGAACTCCACAACATTGACTCAAGCAAGTAAACAATAACTGAAATTGTAATGAAAATTACAACTTTTATTGAAGTAAAGTCTCGTTGACGCTAAAAATAAGACCGCTTAATGAACAAACTTATGAATATAAACGATTGTCATCAATTTATTCTTGTTCTCCCACACGCCATCTGTTTCCATTATCAAATACACACTTCTCTACAAATTATCATTCCATTAATGAGTAGAATTCAACGACTTCAACATGTTTTTGACGACTAACATTTTTACGTTTGTTGCAACATAAATAGAAACTATTGTAAACGATTATGTGACAACATTAAAACTACTATTCTAAACCAACAAATCGGCATCGTTTTGATCATCACCTTGAACAAGGTCTTGGCCGACAGAAAATATGGCAAAAACCAACCAATACCAACTAAGTAACTTTGTACATATTCCGGTTAGGCGGACGTGAAGTCGTAAATATGTGTATATTTACTTAGAAACTGAAACTGGAGTCACGGAAACTTGAATGATGTGCTCGTATCCAACGCCCAGACTGAATCCAAAAAAAAGTAGTTATGGTTCAAAGTGTTGCCTAAATGCGTGGTTGGAAGTTATGTTGCAAAAACTTACCATTCAACACCGGTTCAGTCTCCATACACATGTAATAGTTATTGTAAATGCAGTCAGCCCCAATCGTTGCATTACGGAATATGGGCAACCAAACCACCACTTGTGGTCATGGTAAACGAACAGCACACAGGCAATTTTTTGTAGTCTAAGTTGTGATGTTGCCAGACTTCAGTTCAAAGCGGAAAATTAAATTTCGGTCAGAAATTAACTGAATCAAAATTCAACAGAAACAAACTGGATTTTAAGGCCCGACCAAAGCTTAATATGACGAATTGAAGAAAGATAACATGCAATTTTCCTAAACGGATTTTTCTATTAAATATTACTAGTTTGAGTTAATAGAATCTAGTAAAAATGTTTGCACTTGTCCACAAAATTATCGCCAATGCCTAAGGGATGAATAATCTTCTACATATGTATATATAAAATTCTCGTAGCACAGTGTTTGTTGCCATACTACTCCGAAACAAAGGAAATTTTTTTCCGGACAACATTTTTTGTTTTTATTTTTTATGTGGCAATATAAAATACACATAACCGCTCAATTTTACCACTTCTATCACCAACTCCCAAGTTTTTAATGACTATTTTAGTAATTTGATCATTTTGAACCCTGATCATAGATCAGTCATTCTCGTCAGGCGTCTACCCGTGTCTCTTCTCACTCAGTAAACAGCACGGAGGAATGAGAACGAAGCCGGTCTCCTGTCTCTTTCACGCAATAAACCTTTTCTCACTCCCTGTACACTTTTCGACAACTCCTATTGTTTATCAATTTTTTAGGCGTTTGACGTTTGTAGTGTGATTTTCAACTAAATTTATTATTTATTCGCTGTGCGTGTTCAAATGTTTCAAGATCCATCCTTTGAAACATTCGCAAAACAATTATTAGACTTCGGCGATAGAAAAGTTACTATAGATGAAATTAGATACGTTAAATTACCGACTTATATTGATTCGCGTTGATTCACAGCACACAAATCAAAAGTGACTGGCAGAAAGCAGCAAAAAATATACTCGTAGACATCAATGATTTGAATCTCAAGATACAACAGTTGTTGTCAGGAGGTTAGGTGTCATACAAATCAATTGATACAGTTTGCGATGCCACCGAAGCAGGCATAATTTACAACTGAAGGTTGGATCGCCGGTTATTTTGCCCCGTAATTTGAATCCACCACGGCTGTTCTACGGCACGCGATTAGTCATTAAAAAACTAATGAAAAACAGCAAGTACCGAGGTAAAAATATATCACAAATCCCTATTCCACCTAAAGATGTGCCAAGTCAATTTAAACGTATTTTCAATTTCAATTTTCAATTAGATTGCCATTTGCAATAATTATTAATAATTATTGGCTCATTTTCCATTTTTAATAAAGGAAATCTATATATAAGTAAATAAATATAGTACCGTATTAACTAACACAATATATGGGTTCAAAAAGCCTTACATCCGACTTAGTTGAAATTAAAAAAAAAATAGAATTAATTTTCTGCGCATTGTTCCTAATGTAATATGCACACTTTCCACTGTGGCATAAAATACATCTTAATATAGATTTACTCTCACCAAACAAATGCACCAACCAAGCCTGGAATTTAATTGTTCTTTTACTCATTATTAGGTTGGACCAAGGGCGATCTCTATTGAAAATGAAAGATATCGATTCCTACCTTGGTTTTATCACTTCCACTGATCAAAATTTCCATCAAAATTTACCAATATTGTACACTTATATCTGATATATGCTTCGGATACCTCTAATCGTATTTTATTAAAAATTTCAATTATCTAATGGGAATTAGTTGAACTAATTCTAATTGTTTAATGAATTAGAGAATTTCACAAAAGAAGGTTAATTAGCAATCATTAGCATTATCTAGTCATTATTTAACAGTTATGGTTTCAAACGTATATTCCAGAATTTCATGCCGATTCATTTTGAGTCATCGGTGACAAAAATTTGTATCCGGTATTTTTGCCAAGCCTTCTTTCAAGAAATTTAAAAACTTCGTCTGTCTGAGTTCCGAAATTTTTAGCAGATTTGGTTCAATATGAGGTGATAACTAGTTATTTCCAACTTGTGTTAATTTTTGAGTTGCTTTAGAGAAATGGAAAGGAATGCGGTTTGAAACTCTGGTGTATGGTTGTTTACTGGTATCCGGTAGAGAATGAATGAATTGAACCTTTGCATTGAAGATTCCGGAACCTGCGTCTTGAGTCTGCAAGCTTTAATGGGCAGCGCATTCACACAAATTTCCAAAGGCAAGCCAAATATTTTACGAACAATTTTTTTCGAAACTTCTGAAACTGTTCCATCAGCTTGCGTCATTACCCAAGATTCTGTATACTACGAAATAACATTTATAAGTAGTGTCTGGTGTAGCCAAATTTTTAATTATGGAAATTTTTAATTAAAGCCTCCTTTAACATCAAATCCTACTTAAACAGAAATTTGCTTGTTAGCAAGCAGCGACATTTCTCTAATGTCCGGGATAGCGTTATTTATTTCGTTGGGAAGCAGAGGTAGATAAATTTATCAATATCTGCTAGCGTTTCTCAAGAAAGTAGTAGGTGCGCAACTAAGTTCTCTCTGTTTTTTTTTTAATTCAACTTTATTATGAAAACAAATTATTCATTGAAAAAGCTCGAATTCCGTCACGGTAAAACCGCTCATCTTCTGAGGCTATCCACGAATATAGCCATTCCTTGATGTCGCCATATGAGTGGAACTGCTGGTCAACCAGACCATATGTCATCGAGCGGAACAAGTGATAATCGCATAATCGGCATATGGAGTATGGGGTGAGACTTCCCGTTTCAGCGTTTGCGGGTAGGTTTTAACGGGCTTAGCCACGTGAGGCCGAGCGTTATCCTGCCGAACGACCACGTTTTCGTGCCTCTCCGTATTATCGTATTAATTGAAATCGATACCGATCCCCAGTAACAAATATCACCGACCTGGTCCCACCAAATACAGAATATAACCTTGCTTTTGAATCATTCCCAACGCATGCAATCGCTTGGAAATGTCTTGACGGGTAACAACTAACACTGAAGCAAGCTCTACCTGCGTTTGACACGGATCCGCATCAAGCAATGTCGTAAATTTAGTGTCTTCGAAGGGTTTTCGTCTTCCTTCACGCGAACGGTCGTCAACATCAAAATCATCATCTTTAAAGCGACGGAATCAATCTCGACACTTTGTTTCACTTAAAGCAGCATTCCCGCAAACGTTTTGAAGCTCTCGATGAGCTTCAGCCGCCACTTTCTTCTGTTGAAAGAAGAAAATTTATACTTCCCGCATATGACAACGAAAAGAATATGACGTCAAAAGAAAATCATGTGTCGAAGCGGTATGTTTACCATATGCCTCATGACGTTTAGGTTATGGCAGAATCGACTAGAACTTAAAGCTGGCGCCATCTACCATCGCATAATTTCGATTTTTCATTGAATACTGCGCATTGCTTTAAATTGTGTTGATCCCTTCTCTATTCTTGCCCTGTCTTGATGGGGTTAAACCCCATTTGCTCGTCCAGGGTCAATCCACAAAACCATATCGACTTTGCGGGGACACCAAACAGTCACGTTTTTAAGGAATTTTTATCATAGCAGATTATCAAATGCCACAAATATATTACGGTGCGTCAGCTGTTCGGAGATCGCATGGCTCCCAGATCCCATTAAATTATTTGCACAGATTTTTATGGGACCATTAGGGCGACAAGACGACAACATTAAGGTTATGGCAAGAAATACAAGTTCAGCCATCACAAATTTTGCTCCAAGTATACGTGAAGCAAGATGTACGTCAATACGATCGGTATCGTACCAATCTCACTCATAAGAAATATTTACATGAAAAGAAATAAAGACAATTATTGAAAGAAATTCTACTGCAATCTAAGAAAGAGAATTTAAATGGCTTGAACAATGAAAAGTATTTAATACTGCGAATAACTGCAAGGAAAAAGCAATAATGTGATATTACAAATATTATACAGCAACCGCAATAGTGGACACGGTGATGACACAATCGCAGTATCAGCTTGGGAAATGCTTTATCTAGACTACTACTACTCGAAATGTTCGCTTGCACATCGAAGTGATCACCGTCCAAGGAAAGATAGATTTGTGTATCGGATGTTGAACCACGATCATGTGTGCATTAGTTCTTTCCTCACTCCTCTCTTATTAATTCCATACTTCTTTAAAATTAATACACCTACATTGTCCATTGAAGACCCCGTTGAGAGGGAGATAATATGTGCAAAGGCTAAAGAAACACGCAAATATGAAAACGTAAATACAGGGAGGTGCACCAATTTCGTTGCAATAAGAAATGTAAAAAACGTTTTTTAAATCAATGTATTTAATTTATTTTTTGTTGTATAAAAAATTCAATTTTATTCTGTTTAACTAATTGGTTTTGAAGACGATAGACCGTGAATAACTTCCATGCTCATACAAGTTTCTAGATATTAATTTGTTTGGCAATTTCCGCTGGAGCTCCTTCATAACCGGTTTGACTATATGACCAAATGGATAAGTCTTCGGCGCAGTTATGGTTAAAACAAAAACTCTTTCAACATCTTTAAATAACGGTCCTCATTGACATTGACATTGTGTTTGTAGCATGATTCGTTCGCCACGCTGTATAATTTAACATTGAGAATTTTGAGAATTTGGGCAATTTTTTATCTACTACTCCGGTCTTCTTTTTCCTTCTGGCAACCCAATAACAACCAGTTTACAATCGACGGCGCAACGAAAGAAACTAGAAAAAGGAAAAGTGGCTGAAGTAACTTCATTACAAGATATCCATACTTATGGTAGTCTCGATGACGATAAAAAGCCATCAACTTGTATTATTACTAACCGCAACACAAAGTTATGTAATTTTTGTAATACCACCATCGTTGTGGATTACATACAATCAGTCAGTCCACACAACAGCCATCTAGCCATTCAACAAGTCAGTCAGTCAGTCAGCCGGCCATCCAGTCATACAGCCACTCAACTAGTCAATCAGCCAGTCAGTCGATCCATACAATAATCGCTCGAGCAGCAGTGAATACGTTGTGCACGTTTTCGAACTGAACAATTGAAAATGGGTTTGCATTTAAGTATCCGCAGCTTTTGTAACAGTTATTGAAGCCACCAAAAACCGGATGAGTGAGCGGTGCATTCAATTACGACTAAAAACAAATAAATTTGCACAAGAGTGATAAATCCGTAAGACGAGTACTTTCCTTTCAGTTTTAGTTCCGACTCCCTCATATTAGCGCAAATAATTAATTTTTGTTTGTTTTTTATTAATTTTCTTCTAGTGGACGATGCTTCCGGACATTACACTTCTGGTTTCTTTTATGGCAACAACTACTGGATGGGTTCAATGTCACTTTGTAAAGCGATCTATCACGACGACGATGACAGCGATGAGGAGGCACGTAGAGACAGAGCGAAAAATTCCGGCTTGCCATTTGCGAAGGCTCACACGCAAGTGTATACGAGTGTCTACAATGAGAATCCACCGTTTGTGCCTGGATTTTATATTATCAAGATGTTCCTGAACGAAACATTTCCAACGAATGTGGTAAGAATAACTACAGAAATGATAAGTAATAATAATAATAATAATAGTAAGTAAATGATATAAGAATCTAATTTGGGTTACTTCTAGAATAAGAAATTTTAAGGAAGGATATAGAAATATGTACAATAGAGAAAACACTGGGGTAGCTTATAAAATATTTCTAAAAAAATTAAAAGGATAATAAAATATTCATTTATGCACTGAGCGCACTGAAATATCAATTTTTGACAAATTACTTTGTATTCTCTCTGTTACAGATAACTGGTGCATTTAAAGATATTTTCGATTAAAGTTGATATTTTGTTCAAAAATATCATTTATTATCTTTCGGCATAATACAAAAATGTTACACATCTTTGAACACCTTTTTCCGCAATCTGGGGCAATCACAAATTTTGAATTGAGACTTCTACCATTTTTAACCTACAAAAGTTATTGGAGTGGCTTCCTTTAAAGTTCATGTGGAATGTTATAGCCTATCAAAAACATTTTTTCCGAAATAATTCGGACATCTATTTGCTTTCTAATTGCGAAAAACTGTAAAAAGTCATATAAAATAATTTAAACAAATTTATTCCAAATCGCGCATCTCCCAAGCTGTAGGAAATAACCATCATATATTAGCATGCTTTCACAGGCTTTTTTAATTGAAAACGTAAAAATTGTTGTAATCGGATAAAAATTTATCAAGCCCGAGAAACAGTAATTTGGATCGCACAAGTTACACCTGGAGACCTGAATCTCCGAACATAAACTTTGCAACACTTCAAAAACGTCTGTGTGAAATTTCATCAAAATCTCTACAAGTGCAAACTGGCATAAGTGGAAAGCCCTTATAGGTGGAATGAAAACTTCGGCCCCTTGAGTATATCTGAAACTCTCCAAATCAGAATATAGCCCTGTACTCGTATACAGGGCATGCCAGAAATTTCTACATTTCGTAATCTAAGCAATTCTTACCAGGTTGTGGCATATTGGTGTATATCTTCTTTATATATATAATTCTACTGTACGGGCGTTGTCAGTGAACTCCTCCTAAACGGCTGGACCGCTTTGCATAAAATTTGGTATATGCATCTGGGTGGTGCCCGGAATGGTTTAGATTTACAATTCGGTCCAATTGGACAAAGGGGCGTGGTACCTCCCATACAAACAAAAAATTAAAAGTCAATTATTTCTGCTCCTGCTTACGGTATTTGAACAGAATTTGGTACGTAGGTTTGGTGTACATATCTTAAGTGCTACTGCAAATGTGGGCGGGATTGGACAATGGGGCGTGGTACCTCCCATACAAACCATAAATTAAATATCCAATATTTCTGCTCCTGTTTAAGGTATTTGAACAAAATTTGGTACATCGGCTTGGTGTACATATCTTAAGTGCTGCTGCAAATATGGGCGGGATTGGACAATGGGGAGTGGTTCCTCCTATACAAACCACAAATTAAAAAGCAATTATTTCTGCTCCTGCTAAAATTTGAAGGCAAAGCAACGTTTGCCGTGTCGGCTAGTTATTAATATAATTCCTTTTGTCATACAAAATACATACAAATTCTGGAAACGGAATTCTGTTTGCGCAAATTTTCCGTCTTCCTGTTGTCGTTCTTTTTCGTAATAGATGCTTTTATCCACATGATGCTTAAAGCTGTAATTGGCCTCAAAGGTAATTTTTTAAATAAATTCTGGATATTCCGTTTGCGCAAATTTTTCATCTTTATCTCAGCATCGCATTTTTTCAGTTTTTTTATTTTTTTATTTTTTTATTTTTTTTTTTTTTTTTTTGTTTGGTGTGGAGATGGTTTGGGACCAATCCCAGCCTTCATTTGTTTTATTCTTTTTGGGTATTTTGTCCATTCCATCTGACGGCAGTGCTAGTCATGTTAACTACAGCTTTCCTCATAATTATCTCCAACAGTATGTATGTTAACGAGTTCCTCGCCCGGTTAAAGTATTCATTTATTGTAAAATGGCTCACACGATCTTTTGCGTATCTTTACAAAGACAAATAAGCTTTGCAGGAATATCAAGCTTGACCACGGCTTCATACAATTTTTGTTGTTCGAGCTGTTGAAGACAATTTTATATTCGGCAAAGAGGTCAATCAATCAGTGATAGTTTAACGTGGATCTCGCCATAAAAGCCTTACTCTTACTTTTATTTGCATTTACGACAGTCAGCACCCCTTTGGGGAACTTAGACTATTCCCGGAAGGATTAATCTAAGCACTTTTGAGATAAGAAACATATCCCCTTGGACAATTTCCTTGCTTGCTTCCTCTCTCAGCCAAAGTACCTTTGAAAGCACTGGTATGAAGAGGACTTCCTCCCGGTAGGGATTGAGGCCTGCATAGGCACCTCATCCTAATCGACGATTACCTGAGGAGAACCTGAAGTAATGCAAGAGCACTGACAACACGTGTTCTGTTAACCGCAGCCCGCACGATGCTCCCACAAAAGGTCCTACGGTGCGATTAGGCAAGAACAAACTGTTCTGCTACCAGAAAAGAAAAAACCTCTGATCAGAGTTTCCAAGTTATCGCATTATCTTCAGTAGAACCTGATGTAATGCAGGAGCACTGACAACACATGTTCTGTTAACCATAGCCAGCACGATGTTGCCACAAGGAGTCCTACACCGCAATCAGGCAAAGAGCACACTGTTCTTAAGGCCCTTGATCTCCCGTGCTACCAGAAAAAAAAACCCTCTAATCAGGGTTTCGCAAACAAAAGCTGTTGTAGATTCGCTTACATCATACCTCGTTTGAAACTGGTCATCCATCGTATGTCCTTGTGTGAAACACAGACATGCGCCTGCTACAAATCGCAGCTACATGCTCTTTCAATGAAGAGATAATATATTGATCTGATTTTCTTGGATCTTTTTCACTATTTGTTTTGACGCTAATATCTGGTCAGTGGCATATTCACCAGATCTAAAGCCGTGTTAAAGCCTTGATAGTTTATCCTTTTTGAGCACTGAATATCATCATTGATTCCTTGAACCAATTCGTTTTAAATATCCGTCGTCAGTCCATCTGCACCCACAACCGAGATACTGATATCGTGATCTCGTTTTGCCTAAATGGTGAGCTATCTATGCCATCGTCGATAATTGGAGTGATTTTTTCGCTAATATTCGTTGTTCGCATTTTTTTAATAACATTCATTCAATGCTCTTCATTAACCAATGATAAAATAGTTAAAAAAATGATGAAAAATGTTTGTCTCTTAAAGATATGAGATCTCCATAAATGCAAACTGCATATCTTGGACCAGATTTCCATCACCGGCCTTACTGGAGGGATTCCTATTTCTTAATCCTAACTTTTGACATTTTGGCAGAATTTTCCTCTACTTAAGAAAGTCGCTGTGGTTCTCTTCTCTTCACAGAACGTTTAATAGCTGCATTTTAGCGTTTTCATGCATGTATCGTCCTTTTCCTCAGACAAAATTTCACATTCTTCATCATACAAGAGCTTGTATAAGTACTGGGCTTCTTCAAGTGTGATTTTTGCGGCAGTTACTGTCGAAAGCGCATCATTGTCAAACAGTGTTGTAATATTTGGCGATTTATCGCTAAAAGGCTTTAAAATATTTTTGGTACCGAAAATTTTAGAATGACAGTTGGCGATTTTTTTTGCGGTTTTTTAAATACATAGCGATATTTTTGACCATATTTCTTAATGTTCCGAACTGTACGGAAAAAAATTGCACTCTTATTCTTCTTACAGATATCACAGATTGTCAGTCGTATTAGAATTGAGATGGTGTGAATCCAGCTTAATGCGGCATTTTAACATGTTTAGGACTTTTGTAAAGAGTAGTATCTGGAAGCGTTACTAAATATATCATTGAAATAGCAAGGATCGCAGCTGTAAATACCTTGAAACACAACTCAAAGTGTCGAATGGTAATTGGTAAATGATACCAAAAGATTAAAAGAAACCAAATGTATATCGACGATAACAATTGGTCAACTGTGGTATCTGCAACGAAACAGTTAATAAGGCACGTTACCATAAGACAGGAATTATGGGCAAATACATCTCAATATTTTGCCTGCGAAATTGCAATGACATATCAAAAAGTGGTAAAATAGAGGATTTTACTTTATTATTATTATTTGAATTGTAAACTAAACTAATAAGTAGACCATTCAAATGATGCAATATATACTCACAACCCATATACATATATCTGTGGTCACAAGCCGTAACAGCCTAACTCGAGTTAGGACACAATTGAGTTATTATCACCATCGTATTCAGCGTATCGAAATTTATTTACTCTAAATTTTTCATGTTTGTATCTCTTCTAGGAAGGCAATTAATCCTAAAAAACCTAATAGCTTAAGTTATTTTTCTAAATGACTGTTTTGGCATAACTGCCTAAGTCAATTTAGGATTACAACAAATATAAATATTATTTTTTCATCATTGCCTAAATCAACTTAAGTCGTTAATCAAAAAAAATAAAGAAACAATTTTATTTTCCTAACATGAGTTAAGCTCTTATTTCGAATTAATTAATTCGTTTTTTGATAAACATAAATTGAATTAAGGTCTTTCTCCAAATTTAAAGTTTTTTATTTAATCTGGAATAATAGCCCAACTCAACTTGAACTTTTTGACTTTCTTTCGTTCAACAATTCATAAGAGCCTAAGTGTCTTTTTCGATAATATCTTTTGACTGCGAGAATAAACAACTATTTTTTGTTAACAACTAAGCAAAGAAATTCGTTTCCTTGGAATCTGTAGCAAAGTTTTCCAAAAAACACCTTCTCCTGATTTTCTGTGAAGATT
The DNA here is from genome assembly GCA_019455685.1 of Philornis downsi. Classification (NCBI taxonomy): domain Eukaryota; kingdom Metazoa; phylum Arthropoda; class Insecta; order Diptera; family Muscidae; genus Philornis; species Philornis downsi. The sequence goes on along the minus strand of JAHXMU010000099.1, from coordinate 1,611,310 downwards.
CAAAACTTTAAACTCCTGTACTGAAAATATTGAAAAACAGACTTAGGCTGTTATGGGTTGTGACCACAGATATATGTATTCAATAGGAGAATCTTATGCACACTTCAGTTAATCAAATTCTTATAATATAAACAATATCATTAAAGAACTTCACAAAACATAAGTCAATGTTGAATATAGTACTTGTAAGAATATAATAAAAAATCTACATTTTGTAGTTAAAATTCATATATTAGCGATATTTAACTATGCATTGGCGGTGAAGCTATAGAATCACCTGACAACACTCTTGCCAACATGTTTCAGAAGCAACAGGATTAGGGCATTTTGTCCTAGAAGTTGAGAAAGTTGGTTGGAGTAGGCTTTTCATTACGCTCAATCTCGTGCGTATCTTAGTTGCAACAATATAGTGATCGGAGTATCATAGATCAAACGTAACTCCATTGCGAGGATAGCCAAGTTGTCTTGCGGATATGTTTGTATGTGGCAATCTGGTTCCTTTTACTATTATTATCCTAGCCGCAATGAAAATAACACTTTGCAGACCAATGTACAATCTATTGGACTAAGACTGTAATAAAAAATTGAGATTCAGTAGCAGATTTTACTTATTTAAGATGCATCGGTGTAACAAAGTCTTAATATTGGTTGATTTTAATGCGAAAAAAAACAATTATTGGAACCACAGCCTCACATAAAGATACAGAATTATTTTAACAATTCAAATTGACCAAATAATGGACCAGGCACTTTTCAAAGAAATATTACCACTTATCTGACCTCTCTCATAAATGTTATTTATTTAGAATGCTTCACCATCTACGTCATCTCTCAATAACTATTCAGTCAAACTCTATACATCGTCATGTGGTCGATTTCTTTCAATTTTGTTATCTCCCTAACCAAATGCGTTTTCTGAACCCGACTTAAATATAACTGAAAATAAAGTTAAAGTAACTTTTTACAACTAATGAGCTAACTATTTAATTTTATTTCAAATATAACAAATGGATAGACGCAAAGTTGGATAGATGCCAAAAATTCAGCCGGTCCGAGGCATTACAGTCCGCAGCGTCACGGATGACTAATCATTTCGTTGGAAAATAATTGTCTTTCGCAATTAAATACTTATATGGTGAAGTATATTATTGGTATTTTTCAAGGAGAGGTAACATTAAAAAGTGTGTGAATCTGGAAAGTTCGTTTTGAAATCTATCAATTTCCTACATACATTTTAGAAAAATATTGAAAAGTTGAATTTTTTTCCGGAGATAGGTAGATTTGGTTCATATTGGGCTAATTCTGGCACTTGGGATCCATAGGGTCGCTTTATCGATAAGTGGTTGTATCGACAAGTGGAGGTGTGGATTTTCTCTTATACTACTATGGACGGACCTGCTCAAATCGATTTTCTTTCTTCACATTTTTTTTCGTTTTGATTACAGGCAGTGCTTGCTAAAACGTATGATTGGTGGCGATGGACTGATGGATGTCCTGCTATTGGTCCGATTTGCAGCATGATAAAAACAAAATAAGTGAAAATGAGTCTGCGATTACAGCTTCTTTTAAGGTTGAATGTCTCTAGCTCAGAACTGAAACACGGCAATACTACAACTTTGTCTTTAAGAATCTTCTTTCAAATCGAGTCAGTATTCGTCAGTAGCTGAGAACCACAAAATATAACTGCAATTTTCTTATTTGTTAAGATGGAAGCAATAAATTTGGATTTGCTAGGAAACGAAGACAAATCCAATTTAATTGTATCGGTGAACAAAAATTCAATTCGCTTAGCGCGCGGCATGAATTTTAAGAATCTAACTACGCAACGATAAATGGTTTTATCTACCTCGGTTCCAAAAATAATGGGTCACTCCCGAAACACTATTCGAAAATATCCAAAACTAAAAACGGCTCTTAATTGGAAATTAAATCAATATCATATTCACAGTTCATATACGCAATATGTAGCAGTAACTATGAAAGTAAAATGTGGAGATAGCTTACTTTTCTTGTAGTTCTTTCTTAAAGTTCGGCAGTTATTCTATGAAAATAGTGAAAATTTATCCATTTCGAGCCAAATCTAGTGAACGTGGTCGAATTGATACCCACTGTACTAGACATATTGTAAAAGGGTTTGATTAAAAAAATATTCTTGTATATTGAAATATTTAATGAAAATATTGAACACTATTGGAAGCTACTTTGAGTTTTTGTGTGATAATTTTATAAATATATTCATGAAATTATAGTTGGTAGCAGATATATTGCAGGCTTCTTTTCAAAAATTGCTGTGAGTTAGAGTATAAAAAATAAACAAAATTATAACTTTCTGAAATCCTCTGCTCGGAAATTATTTGGGAACCGCTAATTTTTGGTAAATCGTCCAATTTACGTGTTTGGCACCCCAAAGAGCGTGGCAACTCTATTTATATTTGCAATACAAAATGTCTGATGCAAGCTGCGTTGTTTAGTGGAGTTGAATGAAGGAAGGATGAAAGATGGATCTACAAATTTATGAATTAAATTGTGGGAATCACAAGAGCTGGCATGGTTGCGCCTTTTGCTTTCTCAAATTTTATCAAGTAGTATAAAAAAGGAGGGGGAAAAACATTAAATTTCGATATATAGGACAATTTGTATTCGAACTGCCAGAAAAGGTGTTGCAATGCTCTCCACTTTCTCCACTTTCTCCACTAAGTACTAAATTTGACTGAAATCATTACAAATTCTTTAAAAATATGAAGTTAAAAATATTTGGATTAAACTGGTTATTTGTATACGAGGTATCAGAAGTGGCGTGGCCACTTGATTATTTGATTAATTTTTCTCGGGCTTCACCAAGCACTATAAAAGTAAACAAAATAATATCCATATTAGTGTTATTATTATTGGAAACTAGCAGACCCGGCATGCGCTACAACACCGACATTAAACTGGGAGATAAAAATAACTTCTATAATTGTGTAAGACTCGTACTCAAGTCTCTACCTAAAATGGAACATGAATTTAATTATAAATAATACGAATTATAAATAGCCCGACAAAATTTGATATATTTATCCCTAATACTTCATGAGATATGGTTGTTTAAATCCTTGTGTAGTATAGGTGGAGCTACGCTCTTTTTTTCAATCATAACCTGACACAGCATATGACAATTTAGTGATTGGCAGTAACATGCTCTTAAACGTTGATGACGATCGGTTTGACTGCAATATTTTTTTTTTTACTGTTTTCTATGTCGATAGTATACGTGTCAACTCCCGGATTCAGATCTCTAATAATTCATGAGATGTTACCATTTAAATCGAAGAGTATGCCTTTTTCGTAATCTTAATAAAACATAGCACCGTTTAATCATGAGCTGTACACCGACAACGATTTTTTTTTTTTTTGCCCCAATTGGCTGAGTTGAACTTGGTTGACATGTGGTTTCATCAGGATGGTGCGACATGCCATACTGCTCGTGAAATAATGGATATGTTGAGGGATTAACTTGGTGAGCAACTTATCTCTCGATTTAGACCTGTGATTATTTCTTGTGGGGTTGTGTCAAGTCGTTGGTCTATGTGGACAAGCCGAACACTATTGAATCCTTACAGGATAACATAACACGCGTTATTCGTGAAATGCAGGCCGAAATGCTCGAAAATGTGACAAAAAATTGGACCTTTCAAATGGACATTTTGAGACGGAGCCGCGGACAGCATTTACATGAAATTATCTTTAAAAATTAAATGGCATAGATCAATTTACCGATTCCAATAAAAAGTTTTAATATATGATGCAAATTTGAGTGTTTTATTCGATTTAAAAAAAAAAAACTACGATTAAAAAATCACCCTATGCGAGTATATCAAACAGCCACATTTCAGCTAGTCTTCACAACACACTGAAATTCACGTTGAATATCTTCAATCGACTCAAATGGTAGGAAACAGGCAGCAATCACATGGCACTAAATCAGGCGAATACTGTACTTGTGGATCAGTATTAGTTGAATATGTGGCAAAAGAAAATTCACCGAGATCCAGTGCAGTGCCGCGTTTTCGAAATGCCAAAGCCAAAGGTAGTCTTTCCATAAATTCGACCTCTTTTACATTTCTTATAATCGAAGAAAACTGTCTTCATAACTTTGATTTTTGACCGACATTGGTCTTGATTCACCTTTTCCATGATATTCACTCGATCTGGATCATAAGCATGGATACCGAGATCCCGTCATATAGCGTGCCATAAATCATTTATCCACAGATATTTACGTGACTGTATTTTTCGAATAAATTATGTGTTTTTGATACCAATCAAGATTTAACGGTTCTGATGGCAAAAATATATTATAGTTTAAATTAAAGTTGACTGGTGACGAATTGCCAAGGTCTCTCATTGTTAACCGATGATTTTTCAACGGTTTCATCGGTCGTCTTCAACTCGTTGTCGGTCTTCTTTGAACCGTTTGTGTCACATGTGAACATTACTTTCGAACAAAATCTATTCACCGAAATTGTTGTGCGGTAGTCTAAATTTTTTCATACATATTCCAATATATTGGATATGGCAAAATATTAAATGGAACAAAATGAACAATATCGAATTTGTCATTTTTTATCGGAAGGAAATTATGGGAGTATACAAGAAAGTCCTTAGAATCGTACCGTCTGATTCTAGAATAAATAGACAACATTTAGTTTACATGGGGAAACTGTTTAATGCACTATGCTTACTATTGCATTATGTTATGATGTGCGACGGTGGCGCGATAGTTAGTGCATACAGCTGCCGTTCGCATGATCGCGGGTTTAATCTCGCATACAACCATCTATCATTATTTGAGCGATACGTCTGACGAACACTACTAGTAGTAGAGTAATCGTAAATGTTCCTTAAACTATGCCCCGCTTAGTCAGTCTGAAAATATAATGGGTGTAAGCTCACTGAATGTGAGAAGATCTGCCATATCTCATTCATGGGATGCAAGGCAATTTGTTTTTATATAAAGATGATATTCTTGTAATAAACGAAAACTTATCTTCAGAATTTTGATTATCTTTTGATTTTGATTGATACGGATTTTAATACTTCGATACTTGAATCAACATTATTTTATAGGTTTCCTACATTGTAATGGACACAATTGGGCAATTTTCGGAAAACGAGGAAATTCATTTTACTGAGCTTTTCCCAAAATTCAACTGAGTATAGAAAATAGTCAAGTCAGACTCAAGTGCCTATGAGTAGAGATTTATATGCTTCTAACGAGGTATACCCGGATGTTGAACCGAATGCACTGCACTATGCTACAAATGAGTTATAAATATGATCTGCAGGAATAAATAGTTTCGCAAAAACATGGGTTTGACGATCACGTTTTAGAACCGGTTATTGAATTCAGATTAGCTATTTGTAACTTGTTTTAAAAAAACAGGTTTGCAGTAAACACAAAGGACACAAGAAAAATTAATACGTAATACATATATATTATATTTTAGTATGGGCGATCAAAATTCTGTTTACTCTTAGCTCAGTTATCAGTTACATCCGATTTTAATCACAATCGATGTTGTACATATTTTTAGAGATTTTTGAGATGGTTGCAGTAACATCTTACAATTTTCAAACATATGAGTAGAACCATCAGCGTATGCATGTAGCGTGGGGCTTTTGTTAAAGACTGTGTTTGCCGCGATCACTGCAGTCTTCCTTATAATCATCTACTAAAGTATGTTGAAGAGACGGTAGATTACCTGCACAAGAATCGCTTGATGCAAAACGGCCTGCTAAGGTCTACGTCTACTTTCAACGTAGACTACGTAGTAGATAGACGATCATCTTTTCGTATTATATTAGCGGCCATATATTTTTTCTAGACACCTATGAAGTATATCTTTGGTGTAATCTTTTGCCTTCCTTCTGATCGCGATCAAAAATGTTTCACAAGGTGAAACAGAATAAGAAACTCAAATATTTTTTTTATTAACAGCCACACAAAAACAGTATGCGAAATTGAATTATTTAAACTAGTTTAGGCACTTTCATTCGATATTCTTTTTGTTTTCGAATCGTCATTGCCATTTTAATATACGAGTATATATAAAAAGTCTTATCCACAAGTTCCTTTACAATAAAGAGAATGTCCTGTAGAAAAAGGTACGAACTTATTTAAAGGTAACCAATAGATCACTGGGCTTTGAGCATTTAATACATGCGAATTTCAATTACCAGCCTTTCGGATTTGTTACTGCAGGATGATGGACGACATCTGTAATGTCCTACTTAACAATCCTCGGAAAACAACATGGGCATAATTGTTTAATGTGTATTCCTAAACATTTTTCATAGATATAGTAAAAATGTTCACAAATTCCCTTCATGGGCATTTGTAATGTAGAATGTAATGTACATATAATATCGATGTTTTAAAAGTAGTGGGTGGTTTTGAAGTAACTTTTCGCGCAATGTTTCCTTGTAATATTTAGTGATATTTAATAAAAAAAAGACAGAATAATAAACTATTAGTATCTTTTAATTGACATATTTTGGTAATCGCAAATAGAAGTTTTGAAAATATGCAACGAATAATACATTTGAATACGAATAATACTGGCTAAAATACTTTTGTATATTGCATTTAATACTTATATTTGAGTAATTTTGCGAGCATGGAATTCACCTAAATTTATTAGCAAAATTTTCTTAAAATTTACGAAACCCCATTATAAACTTAGACGACATTAGGTCGAGTTTTTTTTTTTTTGTACGCATAAAACAAATCACTCAATTCGTTCGTCGAACAATCGAATAACTATTTGTGTTCGTCTTTTTAACCCAGATATATTTCGTAGTAGCAATTTTCTGTAAACCAAAATAGAGGAATGTGGAGAAAATATTAAATATAAATGCAAAATTGTTTTCAAACATTTTTAATTGATTTCACACATTTCACACGTTTTTTAAAAATCCTGTTCCCAATGCCTTTTTAAAGGTTTTTAAAAATAAAGAATTTAAATGACCTCCGCGGCCGGCGACTCATGTTCTACTTCGTCATCCAGAACTGCCGGGATGTGGAGTTTCTTGAATTCAGTTCCTTAGGGAATTCACGCTACAAGCATAGCAACGTGGCAGCTTGATCTATGTTATTGACGCCCCGCAGAAATGAAACGTAATAGTTCTGGTGCAGTTCCGGGAAAAAAATTCTTCCAACATACTTAGGTAAGATCTCAGCCATCCCGTATTTGTTGAAAACACATAAAGAGTGCGAATATCCTAAGCGCACATCCATAAACCATGGTCTTTATGAGTTTTTCGAGTATAATCGACGTTTGGAGTAGTTACGTAAGGGAGAGCTTCTCACATTGAAGGAGTTTAAAAGCAGTTCTATTTTTGAACTCACTCATGGAAGCATACTGTTTAATGACGATATTTTTGCTGGAAGTCATCGTGCAACGGTCGGCCATGCTGAAATATTTTCAATTCTCTTCAGATAGTGTGATGCTAGTTTTAATACGAATTTTTAAATTTACATAAACTTCTTTAAATTTTGAAATGATTTGATGCCAGTTGTGCCGAAATACTTTCATAATTTTATTTCCTAATTCCAAACTCCAATTTTTTCTTGCAGGTTCGAACTGTTTACGCCGGCGTTTGTTTGCCATCCAGTTGCACCGTTGAAGATGTAATAAAGTTAGTTGAAGATGCTCAACGACCCATTGAATCACGAGAAATCAATATTTTGGATGTTCGAGTACCTACCGACAAACAATTCAACATATACGATGACCACACATTTCGGATCTTGATGTAAGTTATATATTTACATGTTGTAATCTATCGAATTCCCAACTAATTCACAAAGTAATTTAATTTTCTGCTTCCAGCGTGGTCTCTACCATTGTGGCGTTATTGATATCGACTGGCACAGTCTATGAGATTTACCTAAGAAGACGTTTCCGTGAAGCTTTACGTCTCCAGGATAAGGAAATGATGAACAACAGTGAGACTTCATCAGGTATTGGTTGCGCGTCCTCGGATTATAGTGACTCTGTGACCACCGAATCGTTGAAGAAGGAGTCACTTAAAGACTTGAACATTGTTTTGGACCTGCCGCATCCCGTCGCTACCATCGGTCAAACTAATTCGAACAGTACCTCAGACGAACATCTAGAGGGGCATCTGCACGAACCTGAAAAGCTGAGCATCTACTCTGAATTGTTGCTCTCGTTTTCGGTCATAACCAATTTCAATGCCATCTGCGATCGTAATGTTGGTTCGGACACCCTTCCTTCTATACATGGCATGAGAGCATTTTCAATGGCTTGGGTGATATTGGGTCACACATGTATCGTGGTTTTCAAATACTCCGATAACATGGAATTACGTAAAGACGTCGAAAAGAATTTCTTCTTCCAGGCCATTACCAATGGGCCGTTCAGTGTAGACACATTTTTCTTCATTAGTGGCTGTCTGGTATCATATTTGTATTTTCGCACAAACGCTAAAGGAAAATTGAGCAAACTTGCCAAAGGATCCAATGAATTAACTAGATGTACGGCGCATTTCTTCGGTTTGGTGGTGTACCGTTTCATGAGGTAGGTAATAAAGTGAACATATTGGAGGGTTTAACTTAAAACCTGATAATAACAAATATTGTGAGTAGGGGTGAAGCACATGTTTAACTGGATATCTTTAAAAACGTTGATTTCTTCGTAAATTGTTCGAAAATGTTTCAATGAATTCAATGAGAATGAATGTTTCTAACCGTCCACAGTGGATATAACTTAGGTCAAACCATACCTAAAAGTCTTCAAAATCGTAGGTCCCCAATAGCTTATCTAGGAATCGTCTCGATATATCAAAGATATACCAATTATATGTTCAGCTAAAGGAAAGCATCCATAAATATGAAGAACAACCACATCGAATGGATCATTTGGATTGAAACTAATGAATTTAATATGTACTTGTTATACAAGGAGTGTTATTTTGTATTGTGAATTTTCACTAATTCCTAACGTATGCTAATGTACATGAAAAACCAAGAGTGGTACATTGAAATGTATATATCAGTATCATTCATATGATCATCGTCTTGAGCCCCGATGCAACCAACTTCCTTTGTTTGGGCAGCGGGTACTTTATTGTACCTACGAGACATTTACAAGTCGATATATTGAATAAAAAATAAAAAACAAAAGCAGAATTTTGTCAAAGCCCACTGAGTGTAAGGAGCTTTGCCATATTATATGTAAAAGGATGTAAACGGATTTTTTGGAGATAACCTGTGATAAATTGAGTAAATATCTCTGTCCGAATGTCTTGAAAATACAACGTCGCTACTAATCTAAAAAAAACTAAACCTCAGGAAAATGTTAATTTTTCGCAATGTTTTAAAAAGTTCAACATCATTTATTCATTATTTTAAAGCAATATATGGTGGTAGCGCATAGATTCTAGAGAGTATCATCCCAACTCATATACGCGCCTTAATTATAAGCATGCTTAATGAAAAATACAAAAAATACGATCGCAAAGAAAAGAAACCGTTTCTGATCTCCAATTAGTCATGAGAGTTTTACGCTATTGACCAAAGGTGTAACAAATGGATGAAATCGGCCGAACTTAAGCTTATATGTTGGTTTTGCAAAAAATAATTTCAGCAATTTTTATAATTTTATAATGCGATTCTGTAAAAAGGCATTGTCGGAAAGAAATGTTTACAAGTGTCATAACTAATTCAACCAACCACCAACCTTTGCCCGATATTTGGTGCTGAAAAATCTCGATTAACAATTAGGGACCTTGCTGAAGTTGTTGGTATCAAAAACAACCAATTTACGTCGTTTGCATGAAGTCATTCGCAAAAGAATTCCGCATTCCGCATTGCATTGGCTCTTCGTGGCTTTTTCGCCAACAAATATCGTTTTACAACCACCATCGTATTCACCTGATATATAGATATTGGCGAATAAATAAAAATTTGTTGGAAAAAATAATAACTGATCCTTTTGGACATAGCAGTATTTAATTTTTCCTGTGAAAAACATTTTGTTCAAAAATAAAGTGAATATTCAAATTTCGCGGGCTACGTACATTCGACTTTCGATTATTATTTTTTTACACTCGTCTCGAAGATACTCGTATGTTGACGGTTTTATCCATGTAGAATTTTAGTTTGTTTGTGAGAGGCATAAATAAGACAAGTGTTTGGCGTGTTCGGCGATTTTCTGTTGTCGAAAAAAACGGATCAAAGAATTTGCATCAAATTTTGTGTAAAAAATTGAATTAAATGCTCAAAAACAGTTGAAATGTTGACAGTGGCATACGGTGAGAGTATTTTGAGTCAAAAAAAAAGAAACATGTTTACAAGTGGTACAAGCTTTTCACAGAAGGTCGAAAAGATGTGAATGACGACGCTCACTCTGAACGCCCCAGCACATCAACAACCGATGAAAATGTTGAGAAAGTGAAAAAATTGTTATGGGGAATCGTCGTTCCAAAATTGCTGAATTTTGACCAAAAACAACGTCGCGTGAACATCGCTAGGGTTTGTTAAATGACGTCAACGATGATGGTTACTACAAGTGGCTATCCTTAATCGCAGGTTGTGTCCGACTTATTGATTGTACTTATCGATTTTCCCTTTTCTGACACAAATTGTGATACAATATGAAATTCAAATAACTTTTTTAATCAATGTATTTCATTCAGACCATAAATGACTTCTATGTTCATTCACTCGTATGCGATACCTGCGGCCTGAAGGGTTGGAGTCAGGATCGCCTCAATTATTATTGTAATTGAGCGCATCAATTCAGTCAAATCGCTTGGTTTTGTTTTGTACACCTCTTGATTGACATTACCCCCAAAAGTCTGTGTGCGGTCAGGTCAGGTGACCTTCGGGACAAGCGAAAAGTGGACTTTGGAAATATTAATTTGTTTGGGAATTTTCGTTGGAGCTCCGTTATAGCTGGCTCTGGCTATTTATGTAGTTGCTCCAAATGCTGTTGAAACGGATACGTCTTTGGCGCAGTTCTGAGTAAGAAACCCTCTTTCTACATATTTAAATAACGGTCCCCATTGACATTGACATTGTGTTTGTAGCACGATTCGAGCGTCATCCTGTATTCAGTATTTTTCAATAAGCACAAACGTGACTAGGATCCCTCAAAATTTATAAAAATTGGATTGGCTCCTCCTTTATTCATGTAACACAGTATATTTATTTAAATTAACCAATAAATGAAAAAATAGTTGAAAATGTTCTGAAATATCTCAATTTTTCTACTCACTGTATGGGCAAATTTTTCATACTAGGCCAATATTATTATATTTCGAACATAACCTCCCAAATATTAATACACATAATTTCAATTATCTGTCTTGAGCAGTGCAGCTCCTATTTAATTTTCAAGAGACATGTGAAAAGAGGGATGGACGTGCTGAAATCGATATACGAGTATTATACATTTTGGCGACCGTCAGAAATAAATTTCTATTTGGTTTTGGATCTGCGGAAAAATTTGAGTGGTTTTTCTAGACCTAGAAATCCAGCGTATTTATTACGGTAATCATGAGACGGATTGTTAAAGAAAGAAGCCATAGCACACAATATTTGTCTAAAATCCGATTTTTGAAAAAAATATGTATGCTATATATATGACGGTTACATATGATGGATTTTCTACAATAGACATTTCATTTTTTATATTTAATTTTTCATATTTATTATTCGTAAAAAAATTTCTTACAAAATCATTTATCCTTGATGACTTTTGGATAAAAACGCCTACACAAATTTTTAAAATCTTAGAATTTCACTGAAGTCCATTGCATCAAAAACATTAATTTATGAATTAATATTTATGTATATGAAAATATCATTAAGATAATACTGAGTGCAAGCATCATATTTTTTTCTTTTTTTTTTTTTTTTTTTTTTTGAATTGAAGGTATTTGCATGAAATTATTTCGCTCCGCAAGACTTTAATTTTTTTTCTTGAAAACATAGTTTTTCAAACCAAGTATCCATTCAGCTTTCAGCACAAATGCCCGATTTAGCCCATTTGTTCTTAGCTTCATATCTTTCAAGCAATTGCACTGAACTCAACAAATTTGGCACACACTCTGCGTTTGACAAACTTCGGTCTGAGAATGAGAATGAACTTGATTAGCAACACCCGTTCAGTTGTCTTTGACCGAGTTATCAAATTTCAATTTCAATTTCACTAAAATTTATTATAATTCAGGAAACATTGAACTTTTTTTATGAGAGAGGAATTAAAAAGCTCCCAGAGAGGTGGGATGAAGTTATTAGAAAAGGGAGAGATTATACAATAGATTACAAATTATTGTTTTCCTGTACAGGGTGGACCATAAGGGTGTTGGCGGTTTAAATATTCAATTTCTCGGTAACGCGCGGCGCGGGGTGGCGGGGGGATATGTTGTTCGCTGCGCCGCTTCCTGGAAATTTAGTCGCCATGGAGCCGTACACGGGAGTGCAGCGTGCATTTTGTGTCCGAGCGTATTACGAAAACAATAAATCAGTGATTACTGCACGACGTTTGTATCGCCATGAACACGGTTTACACGATTTAAGTGAAGTTCCAAGCGCCAATGTGATACGAAAATGGATCAGAATGTTCGAAACAACCGGTTCAACAGTACCAATTACGGTTCGTAGTCGCCCAGTTTCTGCAAGATCAGCCGACATTGTGGAGCGTGTTCGTGTTTCAGTTCAGCGAAATCCGCAACAGTCAACACGTAAGAGAAGTCAGTCTTTGGATGTCAAAAGAACAACTTTACGACGAATTTTGAAACGTGATTTGCATTTGAAGGCTTATAAGATTCAGATAGTCCAAGAATTAAAACCCGATGATGCCAATGACCGACTTAACTTTGTCAATTTGATGCTAGAGCGGTTCAACAATTTCAACAACGTGATTTTTAGTGATGAGGCCAATTTTCACCTTAATGGCCATGTGAACAAGCAAAATTGTCGGTTCTGGTCCGAAACTAATCCCCGACGCTTGCATGAACCTCCACTTCACAGCCCTAAGCTTGTCGTGTGGGCTGGGATAACGTCAACCGGTATTATTGGAAGTTACTTTTTTTGAGGACGAAAGAGGGCATGCGATGACGGTTAGAGCGAACAATTATTGCAACATGCTAGCAGACTTTTTGATGCCAGCTTTGCAAGAACTTCAAGGCAATACCTCGAGGATGTGGTTTCAACAGGATGGGGCCACATGTCATACGGCTAGGGTATCCATAGAGCTGCTGAAAAATGTTTTTTCTGGAAAACTCATTTCCATTTGAATGGCCCCCACGTAGCCCCGATCTCCCTCCATGCGATTATTTTCTATGGGGCTACCTCAAATCGGTAGTCTACTAGAATAATCCTACCAATTTAGAGCAGTTGAAGAGGAACATTATTCAGGAAAGTAACAAAATACCGAGAACAACTTTTCAATGAGATTTCCAAAATTTGCGACTTCGGTTCCAAGAGTGTCAAGCAGCCGAGGGAAGCTATTTGGGCAACATTATTTTTAAGTCTTAAAAATTCCCATGCTTCTACTTTTTAAAAATACAAATATATTTTTTTTATGTTTCTTGATTTTTTTAATTGAATATTTAAACCGCCAACACCCTTATGGCCCACCCTGTATATACATTTGTAAATAAACTTCTTTTAAAACCCCAACGAACTTTTGAACCGCCCGATATTTCGATTATTTGTCGTGTTTTCAGCAGATTTCCTGAAGCTGTACATGAGTTCGTTCTATCACATTACAATTTCAAGATCTGAAAACAAGTTCACGGATCCGTATGCAAATTCTAATATTTTCTTTAACGATTTGCTACACCGACAAAATTGGGTAGTTCGTTAATACAATCTAGCTACGAAAGTAATGGATATTAACGACTGTCATGGCGACTGACATATTAAAATCGCCCAGTACCATCGAAATCAATTACAACGGCCTTCGAGGATCCGATGATGTAAAGTTGTTTTGAAATAGCTGACAGTTGTTGCGAGCCATCTCAAGCATTGCGAATATATTCTTTTGATTTTAATGTTTTATTTAAATATTTATTTAAATATTTATTTAATTAACACTCAGTCAATGATGAAATAAAACGTCTAAGAGTTTAAGTTTTAGTTTGAACGGATAAAAACAGATAAAACCTTTCATATTTATTTGGTTGGAGTTTAAATAATAATGATCAGGTTTAAGTGAAATGTTTATTTTGCTTGGTATTTCGATCCTTAAAATTAATATAATAAACTAAAAAATAATTCTATAAGATATATTATAAGAGATAAAAATAAAACATGTATGAAATAAAATTGGTAATTTTGCGAAATTCATGGAATAATCAATCATCCAACGATAAAAAACTGTAAAACTAATTTGATCGTCTGAAAATCCATCAGTGCAAACGAAATTTTCAAATCCCAGAAGCTTTAACTACGGATGAACACTCAAATCCTGATTGACTATTAGTTTCATCGGTTTCATATTCATTTTTGACGAGTGTTGGAAATGGCAAAATTTAGAGCTCGTATATTCTTCGCATTTACCCAAATTATTGGGAACGTCAACCAATTCATCTATGCTATTTAAAACGTCCAATCTACCTAGTAAGTTTAGCTTAGAAAGAAGAACAGTAATAATCTTCCTCTTTAATCTTTCTGACAAGTTATCTGGTACAGTGACTGTCAATCGATGTTAACGAACCTGCCATTAGAAGCACAAACGCCTCAAATTTTGGTGTTGTAAAAAACAAAAATAGGAAATAATGGTCGATGTGTCATTATATAGATGTCATTATATAGATGTCGTTACGGACTAGTATGAACGGCAATTCGGGGCTCTGGGATTTTCTTATTGCATTCAGTTTAGTTGTTGTTGATTGTTCAGTAACGAACAAACATTTACTTCATATTTTTAATTTACATTTAATGTACAGAATGTTGAAAAATTCTGCTTGACTGTTTGACAACTGAAAGCTCGCGGTTAAAAAAAATTGGGCGCTTTAACAAAGGAAGACTTCGCTAAACGAAGGATGGATGTTGATTTTTCGCACAAAATGATTTGCAGTGGTGAGGCTCATTTTATCTCAATCATCGCATTTGGATTTCAGAAAATCCTCAGGTGATTGTTAGAAAACCAATGAATCTATAACTAATTGATGAGAATTTTGGATTGGTTAATGGTGCTCGCTATCGCGACATGGTAATCTAAAATGGAACCATGTGGCATCCCGAAAAATGATTCTATTACTGCATGAATAATTAGCTTCTTTCGCTGATGGCCTTTATGACACTTTCTCTTCTTACAAGTGGGAAAAATTCATTGTCATTTTGAACACAACTTTTCCAAACAGAAATTAAACCGCATTAGAAAACTGTGTTTTAAAAATTTGTTTAAAATTTGTATTACTAATTGAAATCAGTAAGCAATTCTATATTTTTATACACACTAGCATAGGCTGTGGGTATACTAATTTTTTTATTCCGCTTGTAACAACTATAAATACTCATCTAAGATCCCTTAATATGAAATATTCATATTCGAACACTGCTAAAGTAAACATTTGACTAACACTGCTTTAAAACAAATGTAAACCAAAGTGGATACTTAGCTGCCATCGCATCAGCCTTGTCGACTACAGTTATACAATCTTAAAGTTTGTAAAATTTTTTCGTTTGACGGTTGTACCTAAAAAAATAAACATTAAACTATTGTAAAGAGTGATTTTTTAATCGTAGTTTTTTTAAAAATCGAATAAAACACTCAAATTTGCATCACATATTAAAGTTAATTTATTGGAATCGATAAATTGGTCTTTCCCATTTAATATTTAAAGATTATTTTCATGTAAATGTTGTCCGCGGCTCCGTCTTAAAATGTCCATTCGGAAGGTTCAATTGTTCGTCACTTTTTCGAGCATTTCGGCCTGTATTCCACGAATAACGCGTGTTATGTTATCCTGTAAGGATCCAATAGTGTTCGGCTTGTCTACATAGACCAACGACTTGACATAACCCCACAAGAAATAATCACAGGGCTAAATCGAGAGATAAGCTGCCCACCAAGTTAATCCCTCAACATATCCATTATTTCAGGAGCACCATCCTGATGAAACCACATGTCAACCAAGTTCAATTCAGCCAATTGTTCAATTCGCCGTGACGGTAACGTTTCTTCCACGGTCGTCTTTGGAGAAAAATGGGCCGATGATGCCACCAGCCCATAAATCACACCAAACTTTCATTTTTTCGGGATGCATCGGTAATTCAAGTATTGCATGTGGCTGTTCATCACCCCAGATGCGACAGTTTTGCTTGTGTACGTATCCGTTCAGCAAGAAATGAACCTCATCGCTGAACACAATTTTTCGATAAAACAGCGGATTTTCTTTGAGCTTTTGTGAGGCCCATTCACCAAAAATTAGACGTTGTGGTAGGTCATTCGGCTTCAGTTGCGTGAGTTGAATTTTATAAGCTTTCAAACCCAAATCGACGTGTAAAATTTTCCTTGTGATTGAGTAGCACATGCCAATCGCTGAGGACGGCGACGAATTGACATTTCACGATCGTCATTAACAGTGGTCGCTACGACTGCAATATTTTCTTCGTTACGCACTCTACGCATGCGAGTCGATGGTTTTATGCCCAACAAAGTAAATTTGGGCGCAAAATTTGGAGATAACAGCACGAATTCTTGATTCAGCAGGTCGATTATGACGATGCACATTTGTCACAGAGCACGAATTTTGATAATAAGTTTCAACGATTTGCAATCGTTGCTCGTTTGGTAGTCTTTCCATAATGAAATGGCAGAGTATACTGTACACTTTTCACTTTGACAGATATAGTTTGGACGCCATTACCAACCAGTGCTGCCAACATGAAAAACTTAAATCTTAAAAAATCACCCTGTACAAGACTAAAAATCACAGTATTTGAAAAAGTGAAAAAACCTCCATATCTTGAAAACAGAGCTCTCAAGAGGAAAAATGATCAATTTTTACGGGATGAGGAGTTGAACAAAGTGGCATCTTTCACATGTTGCCCAATCTTTTTCCAAAATACGCACAACTAAAAACATCGACAACACGCAAGTGTGGCTTCCTTCAGTTGGCTTTAAAATCTCATCGAATATTCTATTGGCACTGCCATCGTCTTGCGCGGATTCACAAACCAACATGATAAAAAACATTTCGTCTAAATGCAAAAATAGCTGACGTTTGTTTCTCGCTATCAGCACACATTATTTTGATAAGTGAAAGCAGAATGTGATAAAAATTAGCGCAAAATGTGCGGTCTTTCGCCTCATGATACATCTTTAATGCTTATACTCTACACTGGCTCAAATCTGGAATACATATCTACTTGACATCAGCAAATTTAAACTAATATCGCTAACATATTTAAGCGCTACTAAAATCAATATGCGAACACCATTTCCCTATACCGTGCTTGGCGAAATAATGTTTGTCAGATCGACAAGTGGAAAAATAATGCCCCATATCAAATACTCGTGGATATGAAGCCTCTTTTGGCTGTTTAGCCAATTTTCGTTAAGAAAAAATTATATTTTCTCCTAAATATTTAGAACATCTTAAAAAAATGTATTTGATTAATTTTGTTTATTTTGCACAATTATTACTATTTATGCGTTGAAGTGCCAGAAAAGATTTCCTTACAGGAAAGTAATTAACGCTGTAGATGTTGACTGTCCGAATGGAGGCCATCGACAAGGATTATTTACTGTAATTCTAGTACATGTGTCAGCTAGCGTTTATGTTTCATTATTAAAAAGACTGAATAAATAAAATCAATTACTTTTCAAAAGAAAAAAAAACAAATAATTTGTATGAATTAGAAAATATAACTGCGAGTACTAATGAATGTAGCCTACCCTGTACGGGTTTAAGAAATAATTTAGACAAAAGCTTATATTCCACACCGGAATTCCAAACTCGGCAATCAGAAAATCTACCAGAAGGAAGTGGCGTGACAAAATTTTAATTATATTTATTCAGAAGATCATAATTATATATTTTGACGGACAAAGCTTACACTTCACATGAAACATTCTGGTCTTGTCTGAGGGCAGAAATACCACCAACTTTCCTCAATGTATATCATTCCAAAGTTTTTTTTGGACAACTTAAAAGTTTAGTCTAAAACAAGACTGGAAGGGTAAAGGTGACAGTTCACCTGTCGAATTCGGAAATGCGTAAACCAAGTGGATCACAATTGTGTAAAGGGCGCTTTATATTAAAACGTAATCCCTACATTACATCAAAATAAAATATAAGCATTTTTAATACGCAATAATGTTAAAATTTCATTCTCCACCTTTTGGTTGTAACTTCATATAGTAATTGAAGTGTAAAGGATCATCCAGTGTATATGACTGGTACAGTAATTTGTAATTTTTCATCCATAGCTCTTTCATGGAATTAAATAGAATTTATTTTTTAAACACAAGTCGATGTCGACGAGATAAACGACGTTTATTCGCTTTGCCAACGGCTATCAGCAGATCTCCACAAAGGAATACAAATATGGCGAGATGAAAAGCTTTTCCTATAACCACCAAAAAACTTGGAAATTTGTGATTTAAAGCATTTTTCCCATTTTGCGCTTTCCCGCACGTAACATACGTAGACTTAGCCAATTTCACTTTTTCTCGCAATGAAATGTGTTCGTTGGCATTCTCCTCTTACACAATGACCTATATTATCAGCTAAAAATTAGCTAGTTTGAGCCAATTTATGCCGGTAATTCATTGACTGCTTTCAGCCATTCCATGTAGAAGTAAATTAATGTGCCGCTGGTTCACTGTTAATTAATTTCTATCTGCATCAGGATGCACACGGGGAGAAGTTTGTATGTCACACAGTTCGGATTAATATGTTGTAAGGCTTAATATTGTCGAATAAAATATGTCTACACGTGATATTGTCTTAATTATCTTCATTCTTCCGTTGACGTTTTAAAATGTTTCGGATATGTGAATGGCTCAGATGCCAAATCGATTAACTCCATAAACAAATAGTTGAGAAAAATGAGGAAATAGTATATATTATAATTCATAATTCCAGTTAAATCCCAAATTCGAATTGATGATGTAGACTGCATTACTGCAGATGTATCTTGTATCTTATGAACAGTAACAATTTGGCATCTATTAAGTACTTTGACTTTAAAATTTCGAAAAATTCAAAAAGTGGAGTTAATCGATTTGGCATCTGAGCCATTCATGTAATGAGTGATTTTAGTGCTGTATGAATTTTCAGTGCAGAACTTTACTTTATGATTTGGTGGCATCTGCCAAAACTGAAAATGGTTATAAATTATTGAATTTTATTATCAAAATTTATGTTCTGCGAGAACTTTTGTTAAGTGAGCCAAACATTTCGCATACTGACAATCTTTTTGTTGAATGTGATCGTTAATCGACAAAATTCTAGTAGTAAGTGATCCAAACTTGAACTTCCTACATGGTGCACTTATAATCGAGCAATTATACCAGGTTATAAATTTTTCGGTTATTTATATTTATGAAATACATTATAATCGTTTTGAGGTAGTTTTCGACTACTTTTTCGCACATTTCGAGCGGTATTTCGACGATAACTTGACGAATGTTGGGTTTCAAATGCTCCAACGTATGGGGATTACCCGCGTAAAGACGATCTTCCACGTAGCACCACAAAAAAAGTCGAACGGCGTCAAATCGCATGATCTCCAAAACGTGAAATTGCGCTTTCTGGAAGCTTCTTACGTAGTGTTGATAGTGTTGTTTGTGGTTATTTAACTAAAGACGCTTCTGAAACTCAAAACTCTTTGTTTATAAAAAATTGTCGCTTAGTGTTTATTTTCGATTACGTTAGCTTATAAAGAGTCTTGAACATATACCTGCCCTGCAGTTTTCAAAATATCGTAAATCTAACGACGGTACCGAGATTAGTTATTAACCAATACAAAAATTTCAGTCAGGTATGCTTTCAATTGGAATGCAAGGAGGGGCGTGGTAAACCGCTGGATTTTTATCAACAAATGCTGTGAGTTAACGCGCAATAAAAGAACAAAATTGTAGCTTGTTGTGACTTAGTCATAAAATACCTGTCTAAAGTTTGAGTCAGTAATCCAAAAACACTTTGGATTAAAGTATGGTAAATGAAGCAGAATTTTAAATTTCTAAGGGAACACTGATTTGTGTTAAACCGGACAATATGTATGTGTGGTATCCTAAGGGGCTTGATGATGTACTCAGTTAACAAATTTAGGACAATATTTGCTAAATGACTGATACTGATACGGATACGTGCCAAATTATATAGAAATTAGTGCAATTTGGTGAATAAAGTGAATCTCAGGATATTTTTTCATTTTTCAACTTTTACCAAGTATAATAATGCATTACGATTAACAAAAATGTAGATAACTAAAGGGTGTCCCAACAAGAACGCAAGATTTAAATGACTGATGCAGCAATTGAATTGTTTCTCTGGCTGTATGGCATGTGGCGCCGTCTTGTTGAAACCACATGCCCTCCACATTCATTTCTTTAATTCTACGCACGAAAAAACTGGTTATCATTTCACGATACCGAACACCATTGACTGTTTGCGCTTGACATGCCTCATTTCTAATGATCCAATGGTCTAATGATTCCTCCAGCCCAAAATCCACACCACACAGTGACACGTTAAGGATGCATTTGCTTCTCGTGAATCACTCGAGGATTTTCCTTACCCCAAATGCGACAATTCTGCCTATTGACGAAGCCATCAAAATGGAAATGGGCCTCGTCACTGAAGATGATTTTATCGGCAAAATCAGCATTTTCATGTTGTCTCTCTAATACCCAATTAACGTATTTCCTTCGCTGTCCATGAACTTTCACCATTTTGGTAAAACAATTTCACAATGGGAATGCGTTGTTCATTCGTGTAGCGCTCTATTTTTACTAACCTCGTACCCTCTACTAGCAAACAATAACAATTGTTCAAATGTCAAACAATGACACTTCGAATGGTGTCAGATTTAAATCTTGCGTTCTTGTTGGGACACCTTTTTAAATTAGGAATTACAGCGGAAAAGTTAAAACTCGGATCACCGATTTTTTGCTAAATCTGGTAACTTGTATCAGTGGTATCCTGAGGGCAGTGCAGTACAGATTATTTTTATTTGCAGTATTGAATTCCTAACGAGTACTTAACTATACTGAATATAGATAGTAGTGCAATTGAATAGAAGATATAAATGTAAGATAAATAAATTTGTATGGGAGGTGCAAAGGAGTGTATGGTTATTCGTAACAAGAATTTAATTAAATTTAGGCAACGAGTTATGGACTACAGCGAAAAGCTAAATTTCGATAAATAAGTCAATTGGTGTTGGAGGTACCAGAATGGGTGTGGCAACGTCATCTATTTTTATTCTTAGCACATAGTTTAATAAATGCAAGATATATGTCAAACTTGACACAACTGTTTGGAAGTTATTGAACTTCCAATTCATGGAACTGACTTAAAAAAATTGGTCAATTTGTATGGGAGGTACCAGAATGAGTCTGACAATATGTTCCGTTTTCATTATGAAACACAACTTGCTTAAGAATATATGGTTACGTTTGAAGAGTTACAGAGAGGAAATTAAATTCCGGAAAATCCGTCAATTTGTAAGGGAAGTACTAGAAGAAGTGAACCAATATATCCCATTTACAAATCCCCCTCTACGATCTAGCAAAATATTAGGCTGTGCCCAGTTTTAAGAAGTTCCCTATTGATTTACGGCAGTTATTGTGTCTACCAGCATCACTTCGAACGACCTAAAAAGTGATGAAACGATTTAAAAGTCATTGAACTTTACACGTTTTCCTCGGGGTATTGTTTTTTTTTCGTGTCAAATCATGTATATACCTCGATTCCTTCGGGTAATGGTACAACAAAGAATTTACTCGCACTCCAAAAAAGTTGCAATTTTGCAAAATGTACTCAAATCCATAGTGAACGTGGAGCCAACTAAAAAAACACTCATTTCAATATTAATATCTCTATATTCAAACCACGCCAAATCCAACCACAATCGTTGCCAAATAAATAATGTTTGGCTGCGTATTAAATCTTATGAAAACACTAACGAAGGCGGCCAATTGCAATACCGACACGGTGAAGATTTTAAAGCCCTGTGACAATTAATAGAGCCATGTACAAATTTGAAATGCCGGTGGATACAGGTTTTGTAAAGTTGTACCGCTACTTGAATCCGATATGTATAATAAAGACAGCTTTTAGTATAAGCAGGCAAACTTCATCATAGGCATCGGATATTACTTGCCACTATCTGCCCATTACCCAGAGACGCATCCTTTTTTTCATTGTAATTTGACGGTGAACTTGTATGGTTGTGTGGTTATGCTAACGTGCGTATGATCGAAGGATCGAGCCCCGTTACAACCACCTATCATTATTTGAGCCGCAGTCGTCTCGATGTGTTTAATGACCACTTTAAGTTGTCGAATAATCGAAAAGTCTTGTAAATGATTCTCAAACAGACGTTCGTGTAAGCTCACTGAATGAAAGAAACTCATTCATGTCATGCAAGGAAATTTGTTCGGTATGATTATGGGTTGTACTATCTTATGAGGTCTGGCGGCTGTAATGCCAGCCCTTTTTGAAAAATGGGATTCGACGAGTATATTATCGTCTGTTGCAAATCAAATTTGTGTTTTTCGGTTAAAGATGGATTGTATTCATACAACCACAACTTGAATTGAAATAAGAAACTTTATTAAGTAAAATCACTTTTGGCAAATTTATTTTGTTTTTAGTGAGGTGGACGTTTATGTGGTAAACTTTAATAACCGTTTATTAGTATATAATATTACTGACATTAGTAAGTTGTTTGGAATTTTGCGTAAACCTGCTGACTGAAATTGTTTATCGCAGGAAGGAAAGAAGACTTTTACCGAAAACGAGCTCGGATAAATTAAATTATAATATTGAAGAGATTGGAAATTTCCTCAAAATGATCACTTACAACATTAAATTCAACGTAAACGTACTAGGTTTAGAAGGTACAGCCAACCCCAAAAATTGCTTTTAAATCATTTTAATAGTTTCAAATAGACTTGGGAGCTTAAAAGATAATTAATCGGTGGTGCTCATGCTCATGAATAACCAGTCTGTGGTATTGATTTGACGAGTACAAAATTGATACATTGATATCCATTGATATCGAGACATTAAACATCTTTGATTGCTGCTACAAAATTACTTGCGAAATGGTTGTAATTTTTATGCAAATATTATTGCATTAAATTTCAAATTTCGACAGCTCCGCCATTGTTCGATTCCATAATACTATTACTATACTATCGCACAAATTTGCAGTCGACATAAGAATTCCCGGTAAAAACTCGAATAGCTACACACTCATGTTGAATGAACTTCAACGAAAGGAGATCGACAGAAAAGCTTAGGGTCTAAATGCACGAGGTATAATTCAGATCGACTATTTTCCATCGATGGCGATTAAACAAATAACGACGCCATATTGCAAAGAAATAAGTAATCTTTTATAAATATGCCCGACGTCGACTGCAGAATTCAGCCGATTCGCCATCGACCAGATTTAACACCCGACGGATATTTCCTGTTTCAATACTTGAAGAACGAGCTTTTTTTTAGGGAATTATACAAATTATTTCATTTATGCGGCTTTAATAAAAGAATGATTGGATCAATTATGTAGAACCGAAAGAAAACTGTGTTTTGAAATAAAAATTAATCAATCAAGTTCTACTTTACCATCAAGTTCCTTATTGACCACTCCAAAGATATCTTTGGATCACCTTTTACTTTGGATCATATGTGAATTTGTTATCTGTTCGTCGAAACAAATAAGTACATTTTCCCATCGTTGACAGCAAAACAACCTATTCGGATTCCTTTTAATACTGGAAAAGGTTGCAGCGACATCATACATTTGTCGATAAGTTGATGTTTGCATTACCATTTGCAAATAACATATGGTTTTCATTGAAGATAATTCCTTATGATTCCGATAAGCATGAAAAAGGGATCGCATGATGGAGATTAGTTCATCCATGATGGATCAGTTTGGTATAAACTTGTTAATATTCCGTATTGTCTTTTATGTCTGATATTGCCATGAAATGCTGATGGTGGGCTGCACCAGAACATGATCCTTTGTAGTAGTTAACGCCACTGTAGCACTTCTTTCCTACATCAGTGTTTTGTTGTTTTTGCATCTGGAAGAAACTATGTAATAAATAACAGAAGCAAATGTAAAAGCTCCATATGCATTCCGTCTGAAAGTGTAAATCTATTCCCGAACAAATTCCTTTTTCGTCTGTCCTACAACAATGTTTCATCTCTAATTATCGATCCGTTAAAAACGTCTTCAAACTCCCTCCTTCGATAATTCTCTTCATCTCATTACTTTTCCTAGTACAACTGTTTTCAAACCGTCTTCCATCTTCAATCCTCAGAACATTCTGATATGTAATAACTTAATTTTTATGGATCATTCAAATATTTCCTGTAGGATTAGATAGATCATTCTTAAGCGTCCGGGACTATCTAAACATCTAAAACCAAAATGATACTATATATACTTTCATAAGGAAAACACTTCTAATACGTAGCTCCTACAAGAAGTCCTTGTGCTTACGATCAGCTAAGAAGTTAACAACATCTCCTTAAATACACCTAATCTCCCGTTCTACAGCAATTAAACCCTTCGACCCAATTACTTCTACAATTCGATCCTACAGGACTAGTATATGCCAACCATAACTGTGCTCAGATACGCGGAATTCTTACACTCCGAAGATGGTTCATCCTGCGAAGTGTTATTCCATAAACATGTGCGGACATAAATCTCAGCTAAGCCTATTATTTTTGTATTAATCTATTAAGCAGCTTTATATATACGGTTTTCCTGGGTATCAGTTGCTGATTAGCCAGGCCTGATGTGGCTCCGACGAATGGGGCTTAAAAGCACTTTGGAAACATATTTGAAATCTATTTGATGAGAATAGGAAAGTCGGTCAAAAAGAAGTATAACTCAACTATGCATAGTGGTATAATAATAACATAACTTCCACCATTTTAGTTTCAATTAAAAATTGGATAAAAAAAAAAATTGGATAAAAACTTCTATGGCTTACCGTCTCGATTACAAAAAAAAGGAATGATAATAATTTTATTCTAAAATGGTGCATTTAAGCGGGATATTTCGAAAAAAGGGAAGGGAAGGCGTTATTTTTCTCACAGGGAAAAGTTCATAATTGTTAAATCTCGGACTGTGTGGAGTTAAATTCATGTCATTTCTACTGGAGATCAATTTGCCAAGGAAAGTTTCTCCTGCTGGAACAATGCTTTTTGGTTCTTTTGCAGTTCAGGCAACAAGAAATTCTCTGACATTTCCACGTAACGTCCTGAATTCAATACAACTTCAATAATTTTCACGATGACATCGCAGCCCATATGATCACTTTAGACGAATGACGGGGTTTCCGATATTTACATTTCAAATTCGTTGTACTTCAGTAGAGGCAGTTTTGCTTATTATGTGCTCAATTGTCAGCATTACGAAGTCGAGTCTGACTGGCATTATGGGATTTTAATTCTTGCATTAATTACAATTTACAGAGTCGCTGTTTTAGATCTTTGTAAAAAATGAGATGTAATGATGATCTGCGCACTTTTAAAACACTGAATTGGAAAGTTCGGATCGCCACGAATAGACGGATTAACATTCCCCGCGTATTCTACTGTTCTTGATAATCTTGATCGCTCAGAATTTGATTTTTCCAGTATTATTCCCATCTCCACAGCTACGGAATTTCCAGTAGCCACTCTATCGATTGAATTATCCTCCAGGTCCACTGAATTAGTTGTATTCACGCAATAACCTGAACAAAAATAAATAACAATTTTTTGGGACACCCTGTACAAGTCGTGACCATTACCATTAAAAAAGTATTTAGCCTTACTTTACAGCTTCGAATTAAGCCACAATGACTTCATTTGGATTCGGCATACATGCTCGTCATAATGAACTTTTGCCTTACTTTGATGCACTTTGGTAATGCAGAGGTATAAAAGTATCATTAGTTGTGTATTTGTAAGCAGTTAAATTGTTCATTAGCCTACAAAGGAAACATCAAAAATCATCTTCATTTTAGAAATGTGCAAAGTAAAATTTGTTAGCTTCAGTGTAAAGTTTTATTTTTGACCTCTTTAAATTTCATCCTTTCTAGATTAACAGCACCCTACATGTTTGTTCTGGGCGTGGTACAAGTTTCCATGAAATACTTGGCTGCTTACTCGATTTTTGACCCTCCAACAATGGATCATATCACATGTCCCGATTACTGGTGGCGTAATGCACTCTACATTAACACCCTCTTCCCCGTAGAACAAATGGTAAGTACTGAGCATTTACAAAAGACTTTAAAACGGAGACCTTCTGAAGATGCTACCTTTCACTTTTAGTGCATGTTATGGAGTTGGTACCTAGCCAATGATACCCAATTCTATGTAATCGGTGCCGTAATACTCATTGTCAGCGTGCGTCATTTTAAACTATCGGCTGTTACCACATGTGTGTTTCTGGTGTTGTCCTGGATTACTACGGCAGTCATTGCTTTCTCCAACAACCATCGGCCAGACACCGATGATCCTTTGGCTTTGTTCGACAAAATCTATGACAAACCCTGGACCCGTCTGGGACCCTATTTGATTGGGATGTCTGTAGGTTGGGTTTTGTTCCGCACAAATTGTAAAATACGTTTGTCTAGGACCAAGGTAGCCTTAGCCTGGTCGTTGGCATTGCTAAATTTGTTTGTCCTGATATTTGGTCTGTACCACGCAGAGTTGTCGCAACTCACTGCAGCCCTATATAGCTCTCTGAGTCACTCAGCGTGGGCCTTATCACTGGCATGGATAACAATAGCGTGCTCAACAGGTTATGGAGGCTTTGTCAACAGTTTGCTATCCGCACCCTGTTTGTATCCTTTTTCCAGGGTTACTTATTGCGCCTACCTGGTTCATCCCATTGTTATACGTTCGATGGCTCTGAATACCGATTCCCCACTTCATTTAGGTGGTGACACAATGGTAAGTACTTACATACAAATTGTATCAAAATATTCACATTTGCTTAACTTTTTGGGAGCTGAAGTGTATTAAATTATAAATGTTCGTGTGTCCAACAGACGCGATATGCCTAGATTTGAGTAATGGTTAGAAAAGTCAACTTCTATGAATGGGATATGACGGAGCTTCAGGGAGCTCATATGAATTCTATATTTCGACCTACTGAAGAAGTTTACTCAATGACGATGCCAAACGTCGGCTTGACGGGCTTTTTCTGGATTTGCCAATGGCTTCACTACTCAAAGTGTTCACCAGCATAAAGAGATAGGCGTTGGTTGGTATCGGGGAACAATAAAATTACAATCATATGACTTACAGTTTTGTATATTAACCGTCGTGCCACGGTCGACCACATGGCATCCTGAGTATTCAAAGCGAGACCAAAAATGACAGTTCAGCCTTATTATCCGAAACCGCATACGCGCTTTTTCTAATTGTTTTTTTTTTGCGTATTTCTGTCATACGGACTTATGAATAAAGTAAGCGCCATTGAGTTTTTTTCTCCCTAATGACATGTTAAGGCTATATTCTTCAATTTAGGGCGAATCCAAAAGAATCGTATGGCGTGTAAAACAGAGGAAGCTTCTGTGAGTACGGCATATGAGTGAAATGCAACTTTGGCCTGGCACTAAAATAAAATGCTTAGATTTTCGTAAACTTGCCTTAACACCATTTTTTAATTTATTCATCAGATCAACTATCACCTATTATAAACGGCAGTTATATTGCCGTGACAGTGATTCTGGGAATTGCAATCCAAAATTAACTTCGAGATAGACAAAAGATGGTTTTTTTATACAATGTTTCTCCCCCCATATTAAGAGGTTTCCTTATTCACACATCGTATCAAAATAATTCAAAATTTATGGAATACTCCATGAGTGTAGCGAATCAAAGTCTGATTTCATGTCCGTCGAGGAATATACAACAGATTATCGTATCATTGTATGTTACTTTCTGTCTTCCGCACTGTCGCTTTTGATATTTTGAGAATTTCCCGTAAAGAAATTCGCAACTTGAAATTCGTACAGCCAACACATAACGACCTATCGAATTTCGAAAACGTAAAATTCTACAGTTCGCATTTTGTTTAAAAAAGTATCTACGTTTTGTGGTTCTTAGTGTAGCATGATAGAGCTAAAACTATTTACACCAGTCGACTCAGAATTACTTTCTGATTCTGTTATTCATATGTCTTATATCTGATTCATAGTCGCAATTGGAAGTTAATACCAAAGTCAGTACCAAATTGAAGTCAGTCTGCCTGGGTATCTGGTGGACACGATAATTACCGTAAATATTTGTGAAGTTTTGTAAAACTTCACACGGTCTAATATTTCGCCTAATATTTTGCCTGCTATCTCACATATAAATAGACCGATTTTTCGAAATTCCATCTTTCTTCTGTAACTCCGCATTCATAAACATCAACTACTTACGTTTCCGTCCGATTAACCAGGTCCATTGTACCAATTCCCCGAATGACCAATTTAACACAAGTAATTCTATTGAATTCGATCAAATTTGGCACACATCATGCGTTTGGTGGACTAAGTTCTGACAGTTAAAGTAAACTCGGATCTGGGAATGAAAATGGACGTTATTGCCACGGCTCTCAGGATACCACTCATACAAATTGGCCAATTTTTCAAAAATCAAAAGTCTCCATATAATTTCAGAAAGTTGTAATATTGCTTCTTTTATTGTGCTTTAATTCATTAATTCTGGGACTCCTCGTAGTTGTGCACCAAAGCAAAACGACGTTAGGTGAAGGTATGAATCGGTTCACCTGACTGAACTTTCCGTACAGGTTCTTATGTGAACGTTGTGATAATTCTGCTAAAATTCAAATATACTTTAAGCCATGAAATTTGTTCTACTCCATCAAATACGCAGTCAATTCTTTTTAGAATTGAATCTCGATCACGAACCTAACAAAATATGAACTTTTGCCGTGTACTACAAGTTTGAGAACCATATTGAATAGATTTTACTGTACAGATTCCGAAGCTGTACGTTAAAGATGTTATTAATTCGCTCTTGCAAGATGATTTTTGTTTTCACGAGTTAAAAATCTCAAAAATCTAAAAAAATTTACATAAAATATAATATTATAATTATTATTACAGTCTTTTAAAAATTTCCAGGTGGAGGAATTTTAGTTACTTTACTTATGTGAATCTACGAGAGCGGTGCCAAAATTAACCGACCTAACAAAGTAGACAAAAGTTGGGAAAAATTTTCTTTATTTTTCAACATAATCTCTTTTAGCTCAACACACTTTTTCCAGCGAAATTCAATAGCTTCTATACCCTGTTTATAGTAAGAACTGTCAAACTCCTTAAAATAGCCCTCAACCTCTTCATTGTTGGCAAATTTTTTATCACCGAGCCATTTTTTCAAATTTGGAAATAGAAAACAGTCCGAGGGAACTAAATATGGCGAATAAGTTGCGTAATAAAGAAATTCGAATGTCAATTCATTAATTTTGGCCATCGTAATGGTGAATGTGTGAACCGGAGCATAGTCTTGATGAAACAATACTTCCTTTTTCGGCAATTCCGCCTTTTCCCCATAACTTTATCACTTAAATGCTGCAATAAATTAGCATAATATTCACCGCTGATGAATTTTCCTTTTTCAAGGTAATCAATAAAAATAATCCCATGAGCATCCCAAAAAACAGACAGACCTTGCCCCCAGATGGAACCATCTTCGGCCTCTTTGGACGCGATTCCCCCATTCCGGTCCACTGCTTTGACATGTCCTTGGTCTCAGGTTATAAATCGGTGAAACATCTCCAAACACTCTACTGAAACATCTTCACGATGCTGTTTTTGCTCTATTGAAAGCAAGGGCGGCACCAACCTTGCGCACAGTTTTCTCATCTTCAAATCTTCGGTCAATATACGATGTGTAGCACTTTTTGAAATGTCTACTGTTTCAGCTAGCTTACTTACTTTCATCCAACACCATTTTGTGGATTTTCTTAACCGTGTCTGGCGTGGGCACCTTAATTGGTCGACCACTACGCTGTTCATGTTGGCAGCTCGTACGGTCTCGTTTAAACTCTGCTACAAAATAATTCACAGTCGCAAACGAAGGAGCGGATTCCCCCAAAGTAGAATCTAGCTCGGACTTAATATTGGTTGGACTGAGACCTTTCAAATGGAAATATTGAATTACATAACGGAGACGATTTTTTTCCTAGTTTATAAACTCACTGAAATCGTTTACTTTTGATGGCTTAAACAAGAAGACTAAACAAAGTATTACCTTAAAACTAACAAAGTAGACATATATATATTTTATAGGTTTGTCACTTTGCACTAAAATGTTTACGTTTTTACAAACTACTGGCACCATCTACACGTCGGGTCAGTTTTGGGATCACCTTCGTAGTCTTTATCTGTTTTTTTTTTAAATTCCAATAATACCAAAGACACGTATAAAGTCAGTATTTAGCCCCGCACATCGCCTTAACAATAAGTTCTTCCCCCTCTCGCACCCTCCTTGTTACTCCTATGACCCCGCCTCAAAGACGTCAAAAACACACAATTTTCACCCGAATTTTCTAATGATATATTTCAACAGTTAGAGCCAATTAAAGAAACCGATTTCAAGATATGAAGATCACCATAATTGAGTTATTCGATATCAATTGCAGTTTATCTGTTTGGAAATAGTGTCCTACTCTCATCAAAGTAAAAATATTGCAACAAGTTTAGTTCATATTATATTTCTATAATGCTGTTGAAATATAACTCAACGTTTCCATGTACAACATTCATATGAAAAACTAATTGCAATGAATTCACCCGCTGTTTGTAAAGAACTGATACTGTTTTTGGCTCGGTCCAGAAGGACCCAGAAGGAAGCATCTAAGGTACCAAGTATCTTTTGACCGAATGTGTCCCATGACTTTTTAAGACAATTAAGTGATGTCCGTCTGCCTGAGTGGTTGATACACACGATAAGTGAAATATTTAAAATATTTAATTTTTCCTCTCGCTCTTTAACCGAATCATTCTAGAAGTCACTCTTAACTCTTAGAGATTAATCTGACAGTCACATAAACGTATAAAGCTCTATGTCTGTGTGTTATGTACAGATTTCCGCAGCGCCCATCCAATAGAGAAAGGACACTAGCAGGTTGTTTTTTATGTATTTGGGATGCGCTCCAGATTTGTTCAATTTAATAAATGAGGGTTTTCACATCTCACACAGTACCTGAACTATCTCAGATGTTTAAGAAACAGCCAGTTATAGTTTCATCACAATCAGATGGATGATTTGATTTTTACAGCATCTGTATATGCAGGGTGGCGCAAGAGTCGTGCAACAATGTCAATGCCAATGGAGACCATTATTTAAAGATGTTGAAAAAGTTTTTTTTGACATAACTGCGCCGAAGACGTATCCGTTTCAACAGCATTTGGTTCCAGCAAGATAGAGCAACTGCGCACATGGCGGTTATGGCGGAGCTCCAACGAAAATTCTAAAACAAATTAATATTCGGAAACTCTACTTTCCGCTGGCCCTTAAAGTCACCTGACCTGACTGCACTAGACTTTTTTTATGGTGTTATGTCAAGCAAGAGCTTTACAAAACGAACTCAAGGAATTTGACTGAATTGCAGCGATCCATTAGAACAATAATTGAGGCGATCCCGACTTCAACCCTTCAGGTCACAATGAATAATTTTCTGATCAGGTGTCGCATATGCGTAAATTTGCGTTCTATCATCTTCAAAACCAATTAGTTATACAAAATAAAATTGAATTTTCTATGCAATAAAAAAAAGTAAATGCAATACATTTATTAAAAAAAAGTAATTTGAATTTATTATTGTATCGCAATTGGTGCGTCACCCTGTAATTTGGTTAGAAACTTTGTAAAATTTTCACCTGTATTGCAATGTCTATGTCAGATGTAGATATGTACGTCTCTAACCCGAATTGTAAACGATATTTCAATGCCCCTCTGTGCGTACGCTTTCCACGTAATGAAATACAGGGTTAATGCAGGAGTTAAACCTGTCCTATATTAGAGCTTAGAGTTATATTACACTACCTTTTTATATAACTTCACTAACGACTGGACTCTTTGCTTTAAACCCTCACGTATGTACCTGTGTTTCTGACATTAGTTAAATGTTTGGGAACTAAATCTGTGGTCACTATTTTGTTTCACATAGAGATTCTGCATCTGCAAAAAATATGCAAATAGCTTACATTTTCTGCTTTTAGTTCTGCCACTTTGTTTTTTCACTAAATCTAATGTGTATTTATGTATATTTCTTGTTTCTTTTCAGGTTATTATGTTCTTTGGCTTTGTTGTCGCCTCATATCTGTTATCCTTCGTAGTCTCAATATCGTTTGAAGCTCCCGTGGTCACAATGCTCAAAATCTTGTCTCCTAGTCGAAAAAAGCGTCTCGCCTAAAATGGCGCTGAAACGCCGTTTTACACCGAATGTCAGAACTACGCTTTCAAATCTTGTTTAATTTTTAATTATGTATATAAAATATTAAATATTTGTTATTACCGATAAGTTTATCAAACAAAAACAAAAAAAAAAAAAAAACAAACAAAAAACGCACTCACTCACACACGGAACGCACGAAATTCGTCTATTTATCAACAAATCATATTTCGCATCCTTCTAACCCTTCGTCGTACACATGTATAATTCACACAATGAATGAAGAAATATCATTTGAAAATATTTCGAATATCCGAACAATAAATCAACAATCATAGCTCTACGTTTGATTGCATGTACCACGTTTTGTAAATTAAAATGATATTTACTGGCATCAAAATTTATTGATTTCGATTAAATTCAATTCAAAGTTTGTTATTAAATTGTAATTTATTTTTTCAAAGTGAGTAGAAAATCTCCATTCCTTTTGCATTTTATGAAATTATAAATTGTATTTAATTAAAACAAAATGTAACAATAAATTTAGTTAACAGTTTTATAGTACATGTGTATGTAATTACTTTAATTATCTTATATATGTTAGGCATTAAGTTGCAGTAACTATTTAGGATTTTAATACGATAACAACTATATTAATATACAATTTCTATACACATTCATTCATAATAAAACGAACAAAAATAGCGATTATTTTTAATTAAAATTGTGAATTTTGTTCAATCAATTAAATTTATAAAAAGGTCGATTAAAACAGTTGTTGATACTGAGTAAAGGATGAGATTCCGTTGGTTAAGGGACAACAAATCTAAGTTGCACGTTGAAAGTTCGATGGGTCCCCTTAGTTATAATTGGGCTAAATGTAAAAAATGTTCTTAATAGTTGGATTTTTTCACCTTGTAAGAATCCCACTAATTGTGATAAAGGATGATTAATCAATGACGTTGTTTCATCATTGCTTCGATCTTGAAGAGCAAAAAATTCAGCTAGAAGAGTTTTATTACAAAATACATTTATTTGTGATTATCTTTTCGGAAGAGCCATTTTCGTCGTGTTTCCAGTTTGCAACTTACGAAAGACCTGAACATTATCTCAATTCTTTCCTTTTGCTCAGAAGACATTTTTGCCAGAGCGGGAAAGAGAAGTCACATATCCTACTCCTGAATTACTTGTTGGATGGTACAATTGGGCTTCCCATTGTCCGAAGACGACAAGGATCAGCAGAATTTCTCTTACCAGCCAATATGCCACTGACACTTCATATCGCCTATCCGACCGCTACTAGCCAGATATCTGCAGGACCTTAAACGTCGCATTATAACTTGCTAAAGGTAGAGTCATTAAATTGTGGGAAACAGAAGGGATGAAATGGTTATCGTGGATCCTACTACTACTACTACTTTTTTGTGAGCTTCCAAGATCCCCTTCTTGAAAGAACTCGTCAGAAGATTATTGGGAAATTTCATTGGAAACATCCCAACGATAGTTTCCTTTGTAAATGCTTAAAAGAGTTCTCTTTGTCAGTAGTCTTTAACGCAATTTCGCCTTATTTCTCTCCCATCGGAATTGTATCCTGGGACTTTCCAGGTGAAAATTGGTGGAAATTTGTTCAATTTCATTTCGTATTTTCCCTGAAATTTTGCCGGGAAATTTTGAGAAGTCAATAATTTTGAATCAATGTATTTAAGAAAACGATACCTTATGGCTTGTTAATAGGTTTAGTCCACACATACTAGGCCACGTTCACAATGGTAGCTATATTTTCGTCAGATGTTCGCAATGTAAGCAACAAATTTGTTTAAAACGCTTGAACAAACCGTAGATTGCATTTTCCCAAATACAGTTTTATAACTTTCTTGCATTTCCACAAGCCATCATACTCGTGGGCCATTCCGTTATTCGAAAAAAGCAATATGTAGTTCGTAATTTGTTTTCAACAAAAAATGTAGTTAATGTTGTAGTGGGTTCTTTTTTAAGTGGCAAGTTAAGTTACATTATCGTAATAAACTTATATATATGAAATGCCATGAGTGAGAAAGATAAGATCAAAAAGCGAAATTGTCGCTATCATTGTGAACGCTGCTTTATACATCAGTGTTGCAATTTCTTTGGTAATTGCTTGTGGGTTATTGAGATCTTTACAGGCTTTGCTTTATACTCGTATATAGATATATTGTTCAAAATGAGTTGTGACGCTCATAGTAATAACAAAATATAAAAGTTTTCACCCATTATGTGTTGCAACACAGCTAAATTATTTTTTAATGGATTATGTTTTAATGGGGTTATGTAGAATTATATAAAACAGCCAATATTGATGAATTTACATCTGTTACTAATAACGAAAGGCTACACCTTAACCTTTTAATGAACGCTGCTCGATTGCTTTGAATAGATGTACTAAGCCAAACTTCTTTTAGCACGTTATCATGGTTCCAATTTGTTCAAAACGTGAAATGTCTATAGGGTCATTTGGAGTAAATATTTTATAGAGATTAATTATTTATCAGATCCTATTAAGTTCATAAATTTATATTGGAAACTCATTGCAAATAAACGAATCATAAAAACCGAATATTTTGCATCAAAAATTTCTAAACTTTCTCTTAAAATCCTTATAACTTACAAAAAATCAGCTCTTTCCGTTGCCGAATTATGTTTAATCAACTTCCAAGTTATGTCATTTTATTATTTTTTTAAACATACTCGTAAAACAAAAGTTGCAAATATCATTTATGTTTTATAAAATACGAGAAATTTCACTTATGTGAAAATATGGATTTTTTGAAGTATTTTGTTAGTAAACTGGTTAAATTAGCTTATATTTACAATTTTCAAAGCAATATTACATTCTTTTCTCATATTAGTCATATTTGATGTTATAAACAGGAAAATATCTTGAATTTTAGTACTTTCCAATGATTCCCAGGTATTCCGGGAAATTAAAAAATGTTCACGATTTCCCGGGAAAGACAAAAGGTCAGAGAAAATTCCTTTTACTGATGTTGCATTTGCTACCACAAAATGCTGAGGAATCGTTTGGTGACAATGACTAATTTCAAAACCAGCAATGGCAACAAATACGAGGTGTGGTCAAAAAATAAGGTAACTTTTCAAATTTCGCGGGGTTCGTACATTCGACATTCGTTTTATTATTTTTTTTTTTTATTTATTATTTTTTTTTTTATGTCGGCACAGTCGTCTCAAAGATACTCGTGTGTTGACGGTTTTATCCATGTAGCATGTTTAGTTTGTTTGTAAGAGGCATAAATAAGGCAAGTGTTTTACGTGTTCGGCGATTCGGTTTTTATCTTCTCAGTAGTCGCAAAACGCCGTCCTTTCATGGGTCTCTTCAATCTTGGGAACAGGAAAAAGTTGCAGGGGGCCAAACCTGCTGAATACGGTGGCTGAGGCATGATAACGATGTTGTTTTTGGCAAACTATTATGAAAATAAAAAGATTGTCTCAAATTCACTATTAATATCATGTGTGAATTTCTACCCGGTGTCAGGATGGAAGTGATACTGCAATCAATGGAAATAGAGCTGCTCCTTCAATACCATCGAAGACACTCCCCTCGATTCCATACGCTGAAAATGGGGACAGTGATATCCGGTTGTCTGTGCAGGTGGCCGGGCTAAAATAAAGATGAAATTACGTGCCATACAATACCGTCATCCCATAAGCGGGAGCAAGCAATCTGTCAAGAATGAAATCTGCTCCGAAGTTGTTGCGACAAATTTTGCTTGAATACTTTACGACTGGACAGGTTGATATCGCTCTATTCTGAAAACCTGCTTCGTAGAAGGGAGGTTCTTGGTTTGAAACTTATCGGGCGGCTCGTGGTGGCGACTCACGTATGTAATCTTGTCCTCGGACAATATTTCAATGAGCATCACGTGCAATGAGGGAGATGAGACATCAAGTCAGCAAATAGGTCACTCTGGAATTTTAGTACTCATGGTCGGTTAGGATTAACTATCCGTGTCGTCAGCTCGCAATTGTAAATTTTTGTAACGATCACTCTGTACTTTAGTACTTTCGTCTGATGAGTAGAACACTAAAGTTGCGATTTTATCATAATAATTTCTGCCTGCTGCTAAATACCGTAGTTTGGGCGTAAGTCAAAACAAACAAGCTAGACGTGGTAGGCAAAACCACCGCAAATAAACCGAACAAAACTTTCCATACGCGTTGGTAACATAGCCCAAACACCGCAATAGCTCACTATACCATTGCATACAGTTGCCTATTATGATGGGAACCTTATGCAATGTTTGTCAAATGAGTATGGATTGTGATTGCTGATTGTGGCTTCTGGCGTATCTTGACTCCTTTAGAAGTTTGATTACCGCCTTCAGCACCGTCATATTTAGCTGAATGTAAGGTAGAGTTTAAAATGGAAGATCGCGTCACCAAGGGTGTATTCCTTAGCCTCCTCTACAGGTTGTACCAGGGCTGCAGCATTTCGTGTTTAGGTGTATGGGTTTGGAATAGACGGTTGACGATTTATGTCAAAAGTTTAGTTAATCTAAAGTCTTTAAGTTCAACTGGTGTAGATCAAAGGAAGTGAAATTGTGCAGGAAAATTACATGTAAACTACAGCGAAACAACTTGATGAACAGAATCGAACGGAATCTTAATCTTCGATTCTAAATTACTACCAAAAAGCTTGTGCTTATTTCAAACTCCTTTTACCGTATATATTGCTATATCATTTCCACAAAAAATACCTCGAATGTTGAACTTTCCAATATAAAAGGTCTTCATTCCGATAATTTATGCAAATGTTTCTGCAATTTTCTACTTTGCGTTCCAAACTAGAAGCTACAAATTTTTCCTAAACTCTGAGTAATTTTCTACTTTGCCATCTAAACTAAAATCATAAAATTCTCCCATAAGTTTTTTTCAATTCGTTACTATAGTATACCAGAAGATATTTCTCAGATATTTCAAATCCCGAAGATTTGGTATTCGACCAGAAACGCATCATAGCGAAGAAAACCCCTAACAATGAATATAAACTGCAACTGATAAATAAATCGTTTTACTATTCACGGGCAAAGATACTATTTGAATAACGATTTGATTCATCATTTATTTCCTACCTTACCTTGAACGGCTTCACACTGGTTGTTCTGAAGTTCTGCAAATCAAATTTCGAAAATCAACTTTTTGCTAGAAAAAGTAAAAAAATCGAAATTAAGAAAGTCGACTTTAGATGCTTTTTTGTTACCAGATCTGTAAAATGTGGACTTTTGTAGTTTATACAGCAGGGCCAATATGGAAAAATCGTAAGACGCCAATCTGGAAAACTTAACACCTAGCGAGTTATGTCCAAAATTTTCGACAGAGTATCGATACCACCTATATTTCGTATTCAAAGGACAAGCAGTTGATGCAATCTCTTTAATATTACTTTTTGATTAATACATTTCACCTCACACAATTAGGACACAGTAATGAAGTAAAACGTTTTTAAATATTGAAATATTGATTTCTGCTAAACTGATCGATTTGCAAGGGAGGTGCCACAAAGAAGACTGTCGAGCATTACAAAGAAATGAAGTGAACAAAATTTCGCTTTTTAATTAAAAATGTCTATAAATCGGTCAATGTCTGATGTCTGCCAATGGTTACAGAATTCTGTGGAGTTATATATATATATGTTAAGTCGATCATTTGTATGGGAAGTTTTGATTTTTTTTCAATTTTATCACTCTTATCACTGTACAGTAATACAAGACACTTTACTTGAAAAGACTTTATCATCCTAGTTTCTATTCATTGGTACGGCCTTTTATATGTAATAACCCTCTGTAATTGATCGACACTTTATATATATCCTATCCTACCCTGAAGCAAATTAACATCTTGCAATTTAATTCAATTCGATTCATTTATTAATATTGGACTATACATTGATAGAAGTTTAACATGAGTTATATTTCCAACAAAAAACCAACAAAATCATATAGCCAAATATTATGAACGTAGATTGTCAGTGAAAAAATAAGAAGCACACAATTCTTCAAACAAACGGAAACAAATATTAGTACTCATGAAGAGTATAATATTGCATTCAATTTAGCAGGCAGAGTATTCCACATTTGTGCTACAACAAATGATCTTGCCATAAGAGAGGTGTTGAAAGATTGAATACAAATATGTGCATTTCTGCTAAAATGCAAAAAATGAAATAATCTTACAATATCATTCGGTTCACCAAATTTAGTAATACAACAGAATGTGTATAAGCATCTTAGTTGGAAAAAGTGTTCAAAAATGCAGCCTAGGAAATATATTTCATACTGTGAATAATTATGCCTACATCTTCTACCACCATAAACATACTTCAAAATTTTGGAGTCTAGAGATATTGGTCCGACTTGTTCCAGTATACAGTTCTAGGCCATAAATGATGCAGGACATAGGTAACATATGATCCAGTTTATATTTTACATAAATTGATAAAAAAAAATACCTTTAAAGTATATAAACGTATTAAAATTACAATTATTTTTGAGCAGATACGAGCTATGTGACCAGTGAATTTCAGATACGAGTCAATTTCAAATCCAAAACAAGGAATTAGAATACAAGGAATACACCATTATAAAATATTATGCAGAGCAGCGCCATAAAACTTATAAACGGGTATCAACAAGAGAACACGTTCTTTCGTTCGTTGCCTACAATAAGCTAAATTACAAACATAATATTTATCATAACATTATCGTCCTTTCGCAATTCCGGTTAGCGTACATAACTGATGCAGCATTTGGGCCCCTTATCTATGTACTTCCCGTAAAAAACACGGTCAGCTCCTATGTAGTTCCAAATACAAAATCTCAAGCATTATGGAATGTCGTCTTTATTATCAAACAAATACAAACTACGTGCACACATCTAAAAATTAAGCTACTTCTATTGTACTTTTTTATTTTCTGCTACAAGTACATTGTCACCGGTGCCATCCGCAGTCTCTTCAATGCTTAATCCTGTATCAATGCGGTTCTTATCGACGGGATAGAGCCAACGTTGATATAGATAAATTAGGAATACTACGTCATCACGTAGACACGCCACTCGGTGGGCCGTGGGCATGGTAATGATAAATGCGAAGAAATCATCAATAAATGTATTAAAAGCCTTGTACATAAATGCGCGCCAGGGTAGGGCAGCCACCGACTTGAGTTTATAATTAACAAAGAGCTGAGGTAGCATAAATAGGAAACCGAAGGCGTAAACGCCCTTGACCAAAGAGTTGAGAGTCCAGGAATACCAACTACGATGCGGATAGTAAACCAAAGAATAAACGGCACCGCCGATACACAGAGGATATAGGAGATAACTTAGGTAACGCATGCCTTGTCTATCGAATTCCTCAGTTTTCATTTCAGCCGAATCTACACTCTTAGCTGTGGCCTCTGACTTGTCAACAACTTCGGGACGTTTTCGTACACCACTGAAACCAATTTCTAGTTTAAGAATTTTCTTGCATTTCCACAGTTCAATGAAAACGCCAACGGCTGCTGGCACAACCACCAACATTGATGTCTTTTCATCGAGTAAATAAAGAAAAA
The DNA here is from genome assembly GCA_019455685.1 of Philornis downsi. Classification (NCBI taxonomy): domain Eukaryota; kingdom Metazoa; phylum Arthropoda; class Insecta; order Diptera; family Muscidae; genus Philornis; species Philornis downsi. The sequence goes on along the minus strand of JAHXMU010000099.1, from coordinate 1,571,074 downwards.
TTACGATTTGCGAAAACGCTCGCCACAGTGTAGTACGTGTAGACAGTCCCTCATAGGATTTCTTTTTTCGCCAAAATGTTACGTCATTTTTAAAGGATAAGAAGTCGAATAACATCTAAAAACAAAACAGACACTAGTTAAGCATATTGTTCTCGCTATATGGAAGCAGATCATAGCTTACATGAATACTCGCCACAAATATCGTGGCAAGAAGCAGATACAAGTTGGTATCAGAAAACATGGACTTGATTTCCTCCACATCGTTTTTAGTAAAACCCATTTGATACATCATTTGCATGGTATGCTCAATCATTAGCATTAGTCTTAGTCTCCCAATACCCATTGGGCGGAAATTTAAATGTATAGTGAAGTTACTCATGTTTCGATTTACCTCTACTAGATCTTTTAAGCGGGTGTTGAAGAAATCGGTTTTAAGAATGGGCAGTATTTGCTGGTGTCGATTAACGTGAATCAATTGGGCCATTTCGGGCGGTACATCTCTGGACGACAGTGAAATGAGGTCAGTAAGTAGTGACACATGGACTTGTGACATTATGTGCGTCTTTGATTTTGGCGCTTTCTGCGTACTCTTTAGCCCAGCACCATTCTTAAGATCCTTCTGTAATTTATATAAAGTTTGCGTCTTAAATCTTTTGATTGTCCGTCCTTTGGCCATTCTACTTACACTCTCTCGCAGCAAATTAAAGGCTGCCGCTCGAGGCACCACGTACTCCGTGAGACATAAGCTGTGAATGACTGTGGGCCCATCTCTCCTCAGCGACTTCCACTCCAAAGGCTCTCCTTGCAGCGCCAAAACCATCTGTAAGTACAGGGTGCCATTGCGTCTAGTCTTGGATGGAATTGTAATTTCGTAATCCTTCTCGTAAGGTTTCCAATAGTTGAAATTCGTTATGCTCTCTAACTTGGTGACTTCCGTTGAAATGGGATTCGGCGTCGTCGAAGTAAACAAAGCCATTTGCATACGTGGTTTAGCGGCGAGAAAGGACGTGTAGCACGGAACATCAGTGCATTTCAGCGTTGTAAACAATTGTGCCATCATCCACATGGAATGACCAATGTAGCCCAAGAAGGCTATGCCCAATAGGGTGGTAATGGAGAGAAACTGCATTTTAGTTAAAATTTTCACTTATTTTGGGGCCATAAATTTCAGAAGATTTTGTGAAAACGCCTTGATAGTAACAAAAGAAAATCAACAAACAGCTGGTTCCTGTCATACAGCCGGTTTCAATTTCGCTTCTTACAGCAGTTAAAAGTCAACTGACAGCACACGGATGCAGTGTTGCCAGGTCAGCGTGTTTTATGCTTTTTGGAATAGCTTCTCTTGGCCACGGCACTATTTATTGACAAGTTGATTAAAGCGCACTTATGATGGGCAACAAATCAAATAATTTTGGATTTTAACACAAAGCGAATGAAAAATCAAATAAACTTCTCACGCATTTATAAGAAAGCGAAGCGAAATAGAAATACCCGATATCAAAGGACGAGGTCTGCGACCCATACAAATAGGCGTTTTCAGCAGTTGATATTTAACATGGCATGTAAAAAATAGATTGGTATTTACTTACTTAAATTATGGTATCTGCATAAGTTTTTTAGTAAAGAAAAAACCATTGTGTATATTTTTCGAAGAAGAGATTCTGTTTTACAATAAATGCACTTTCGTTTGGAAAAGTTTCTCAGGCGAGTTGTACTTCCGAATAATAAACCTTTCATATGGAGATTTGTAATTTCACACACAATCACGGAAAATGAAATTATTTTCTTATAAAAAATACAGCTTCTTCATAACTTATTATAAAAAAAATACAATTTATTTATAAAGAAAATTAACCTTATATTCAATTTCCCAATCAAAAATTTCCAACATTAGCACATAATATTTCCATTATAACAAATTTCATTATACTCGTTAATTTTTTTCGCAGATAATAGCTTTCATATGCAGAAATTGTATACAGTACCCAACCCCTTTAGAAAAGCCGATAAATTACGTCATATTTGCAAATGGGCACTATATTTCTGAGATTTATGATTTTTGAATTTTTTCCGAATGAGGCATAACATAGATGGTGTTCTCAATAATGCAATATAAATTTTAAAAAAGAAATCAAAGTGTTTCTAAATTTCGTATATATATATATAAATAACGTATATATTTTTTGTCGTATTTCCAATTTATCGACCTTGCTTTGGCGGTTTCTATAAATTTCCCGGTATATTATTAAATCATCACCTATAAAACTCCTTCGACGTCCTCTGGAAGTCAAAATTTTAGTCATTTTAGCGACAACCCCCACTGCTTCCCTTATAAATTGTTTGCTCTCCTATATAATTGTTTCACGATATATTCTAAAAATTGCCGATTTAAAAATGATTAAAATATTTTTTTATATTTTAGAAATGAATGGTATTAACGCCAGAACAATTTAATTTTCAACTTCCAGATGACTCGGAGACACATACCATGTGATGTTCTTTATAAATTAATAAAAATCGATAAAACAAAATTGTCAAATCGACAAAAACTTCAGACGCTATAATTTTCGCGACTGCATTGGCTTTACGTATTCATTGGAATTCAACTTTTGACTCCACAATTTTCAATTCAACCGCAGATATAGTGAACTACGAAACATGTTTGCAAATCCAAGTACCTGTCACCATAAATGAAATAAAAAAAATCATTTTTCAATAACGTCCCTAATAAAATCTCCTACTTCGCTTTTGAAATTTCGTCGAAACACATTTCCTACCGTGCTTTTAAAGCTGCCTACTCCAACATTCCGAATTTACATTGAAACACATGTCTACTTAAATATACATATTATTTTCGATTTAAGTTTCGCTTTAAATAATTCGATATTTCTTTATAGGGGAATTATTTCAACGTATGTCATTTGCAATCACTATATCCAAAGACGAAAAGGATATAAATTTAAAGTAAGAATACCACAAAATCATTCACACAAGGAGACAAAATGCAATGATACTGTCTAAACTACTGCGGCAACCAAACATCATCACCAATGAAATTGAATCTCCTTTTTAGCCATTACGTATACCCAAAGCCTGTTCCAGTTCAGCGCGTTTCTGATTAACTTTTGTGAAGAAATAACGTGAAACTGCCTCATGCGTCCAGGGTTGATAGTAAAATTCGGCACGCCTCTCCTCTTCTGGATTGCCAGCGACGTCTGTCATAGCCTACAAATCGCAAGTTATTATAATTCCAACCAAGACAATATGAAACGTTACCTTCAGATCCCTGGTCTGGCTAACAATCCACCTCTGTATAAAAGTCTGGGGATCCTTTGCGAAACTGAGGAAGAACTCCCGATTCGTTTTCATCTGATTGATGGTATCTACCGTCTCATGGATCTTCGCATCAAGACCTTGAATCTCTTGCTGACTGGCAGTGCTCATAAGGAAGCTATTCATTTGGTTTTTGAGCGTGTCGTCCACCTCCACATCAATGTCGTAGCAAGCAGTTTGCTTATTTTCCGCTCCACTCTCGATAAAATGGTTAATAACAATTGGATCCGGTGGATGCAATAGAGGGTTGAGGCGCTGTGGTATTTCGGCAAACTTCATGCGCTGACAACCGAAAATCTGTTCCAAGTACTTATCGCAATTGATGTACTCCCTTTCGTGGGCATCCTGCAGTTTATGTGTCTTTATATACTGCCACAATGCGGAGATTATGACAGGACGAGTCTGAGTATGGACACCCAGAAGACGGGCCAAACGCGGATCCAGCTTGAATTGATGCGGTTGATAGTCTAGCAATAACAGTATGGTGCAACGGACATTTCTATCACCCGGTCGCTTGACCTGGAAGCCGTCTGTTTCCTGTGTCTGATGGGTGCGATGCCATTCAACCAGGTGATTGTCTGGCCCATACAACTCCTTGTCCAGCTCAATAACTAGGGACTTAAAGAACGAGGAAAATTTCCGTTTAATTTTTGTATTGGGATCACCTTTCCCATCCTCTAGCAGACGACCCTCCACACGCAGCTCCCAAGAGGCAACAAGTCCCTCGTCAGCGTCGTTTATGGGATCCTTGGTGGGGTAGAATGTGTTCGATATGAATATGCGCAGTTTACGCTTTTGCTTCATGGGCCGTTTTAGGGCCTCCTGTATATCCAAGCGCTTTCTCATGATGGTGGCATCAAGTTTGCGCTCGAATGTCAGCAAATCCATGTATGCTTGCGATTCGGGTACCAAATCTCTCACCTTTTGCGGCAAAATTTTGTCAGCCAATTTCTTTTTTTTCTTAGCTGCTGGGAATTCATTCTTATTCTGGGCATTGTTGACATTACGGGCTTCAGCAGACCGTTTGTTACCACCCCCACTGCCACTTCCACGTAACCCACTTTGGAAACCGGGTTGGGTGGCGCGCTGATGAAGTGGAGGAGCTACGGGAGCATTTGTGTTCCCAGCCACAGGTTGGGTGTTGCTCGGATGCAGAGGAAACGCCCGCTGCTAATTGAAATGGAATAAAAGTGAGCTGATTAATTGTCGCATCGAACTTTCAGAGCAGACTTTTAATGTGCATAATATACATACCGGAAAACCTGGACCTGAAGCATACGGCCGCATTCCGGGAGCTTGTGGTGGTGGGGGTTGATACCGAGGTTGACCAGGCACAGGGGATTGCCCCGGTTGGCCAGGAGCAAATCTTTGGGTCATAATTTCCGTAAGATTTTCACGGCAAAATACTGCAAAAGTGTGGATGTCTCCAGTGACGCAAAAATATGTGGAAAAAGACGCTACAAAATGTTTTCACCACATTAGTATAACAGTTTGCAGCGTTGCCAGTGTAGATCAACTGGCAGCAATAAACATCGGCGTTAGAGTTTGCAATGCCTTAAATTATTACTGTGAATCGGACTGAGTTGATGGGCGTGAGATACATCTGACGACATTGACCACTGGAGGTTTTATTAAGTAACCTTTGTAGAATTCAAAAACCTTCATTGCGAAAAATAAGAGTGGGTTTTGCTTGAGCAAAAGTTTTTTTTACAAATACCGAACCAACATAAAAGGGCAGAGTTTTGAAAATACAAAACACTTTTAATGAACTTTTAGCCCATGAGTATGTTATTATTAAGGTTGTTCCAACAAGTTTTATTCTTTTAATGTCCAAAGTTTCGTATTTTTCAATTAGTTTTTTAACAATTAAATTTGTCAATGTTTTCTCACTTTTTCTTAGTTCTATATCTTTCATTCCTTTTAGTTATAACATCTGCTTAGTTGCTGTGAATATTGATAACAATATGAATGTTTTTTCTGCGTTTTTTGAAAACTCGTTGAAATCCCAGTTTTTGCTAAAAATTCAAAACTGGTCAAATCCATCCAGAGAAGACGCCAATTAATAATAATTGCCATAGTTTGAAAAAAAAAATAGTATGAAAATGTAAGCAATTTATCCGATTCCGTGCTTTAGACGGAATCGGCGCAAAACTAAATAACTTCCTAACTTGGCATAATATCGCCGAACGTCTCTGTCTCCATCTGCGCACTAAGTACATTACTAGCTTTTTTTATATTGCTTTCTAATAATGAAACCAGAAAACGTATGTTTTTAAATCACAAATATGTTCAATAACAAATTGAAAAATTGTGTCTTTTTTATTATTAGTTAATTTTACAAGCTTACAGATGTATTATCGGACGTATTGTGATGAAAAATTTATTTTTTGTATGGAGTTTTGCCAAGAAAAGTCAGCATAGTATCAGTCTTTAGTATAAACAATTTTTTATAACTGTAATCACTAGAGGTGTAGAATTTCGGTGCTTTTTAGTATCTGACTATTCAATGGTCTGTAAAATAAGTACTCAATACTTCTTGATACTGTAGAGACTTTTTTATTTTACGTTTAGTTTATTCAGATTCCCGCAAGATTAAGTAATTTCGTTTCCTTTGAGATTTCATCCCATTAAACAGCTGATAGTTCATATTTGGAAAGATTTCGTCATATTAAAAATTGACTAGATCGAAATCGGAAAAAGCTTTAAATAACTTAATAAAATGTCAAACATCCTGGTTGTACCTTAAAAGACTTTTGTAAGTTTTGCTAAACAGAGATACAGTTATTTATCTCTGTTCATGCAAAAATTGAGTATCCCGAAAAAGAGGCAACATCGAATACTCAGAACCGGAATACTCAACACTTTTACAACTTTAATGGTTAAAATACAGGCAACACATATGAGTACATTAAAGCAATGATGTACATTTCGCTATTTTCGATATTTGTTTGTGTTTATCACCATTTATACTAATTTTATTTGATAGAGTGCAAGTATTTCAAATGACAATATCCGTTTATGTGACAACCATCGCTAGTGTGAAAAATGTTTTTATTTTACTTCGCAAAGTAATTTATGCGGCGAACCATAATGTTGTATCAAAAACGTTGTGTCCACGATATTATAACAGTTTCTATGTTTTGAAAAGTATGGCAACTATTTTTGGTTATGTTTTTGTTTGTCAAAACATCATGCTGTCAAATGAAATGATTTGACATTTTCCATTAGCTTGTTTACCCGGTGAATTTCCTTAATTATTTTGTTTTCAAGTGAAAGTGTTTCAAAATGACCGAGGAATGGTGCTGTGAAAAATTAGAAAGTCTCAAGATCAAGGAGAACCGATTGAACACCTTGGTTGAGATCAGAGGCCGTCTCAATGAGACCCCTAATTTGGAAGCGAAAGTTACGAATCGGTTACTCAGCTCCCCGGAAATATACGATTGCTTGGAGGACAACGTGGATGAAGCGCCCAATCCCAATGCAGAGCCTTTGGACCTGGTCAGTGACATTTTGTCCATTTGTATGGCCAACTTAACGCTGAGACAAAATGATTTGCCGCGTTTGCTACAAAGAGCTTTGCAGCACAAAAATTCTCGCATACAGGCTTTGGCTTTGAACACAATACTTAAGGAACTTCAGAATCAGTGCAATGACGATAACTTAGGCGATGCCATATCTGATGAATTATTAAGACATGTCATGGAGGCAGTACAAGAACCTAAGACACAGCTTGGAAGTCCAGCATTGACGATACTGATTCTAGTTCTGGAGGATCGTTTAGACCAGCCCTATGTGAAAGAGTCTTTGCTAAAAGCCTTAAAACAGTCTGAAGTCGTGAAATGCCGCGTGTATGAATTGGCTGTCGCTTTGGCAAAACGATCGGCGGCGACGTTGGAGAAGGTGGAATTCGTATTAGATCATGCATTATCCGAACTGGACAACGACGATGTTCTGCTGCAAGTAAACATATTGGAAATACTCGTTTCTTTGGCGGAGCAAAATCATGGTCTCCTGTACCTGGAGAAACGCCAAGTATTTGATGTCATGAGTAAAAAACTTGAAGAAATGGAACAAAATCCTCTCGATCGTCTGTTGATACCGGGCATTATGAAATTCTTTGGGAAAATTTCCAGTGTGCAGCCACAGAAGATAATAATCGGTTATCCCCAAACTATACGTTTGCTATTCGAGTGCTTGCATACGGCTGATCCATCCATTCTGCCGACAGCGTTTGATATTTTAGGTAAATCAGTGAGACGAATGTGTTAAAGACTTATTCGAAGACTTTTGATGATATTTTATGTGATTGAAATTTCAGAGGAGAAGATAAATCTTAACGTCACTGACTGACAAGTTAATTATTTAAAAAAATTGTTTTTAACAGAGCATCAGTCAATAAATTCCGGGACTGAGGAAGAGGAAACGTTCTTGTTTTGCTAAAATCTACTTTATTTATTAACAAAGCTTCGTTTAAGGTTTTGCTTAGGGGTCCGGGCTAACTATGGGCGTTGTAACTGAAAAATATAATTTTTGTATTATTCTTACACGATTTTTTACTCAAAAAAAGTGCAAAATCGATGTATTGTGTCTGGGAAGATGTATTTTTTGAGAAACAAAACAGTTCGAAATACGGAAATCCATTAAGTATTAACATTTTTCAAGTTTCCTTTAAAAGACTAACAAAAACTTTCGTTCGAAATAGAGGAATTTGTAATTGCATAAAAAAACAAATTACCTTTCTTTCCTTGAAGAAGCTTTGAATATTTAAACATTCCAATTTTCTTCTGCTTTGCACAGACTAGGACGTGTCTTTATGTTTAAATGCTATTTTTTGAGAATATTTTGGATACGAAAAAGTTTTCTATTCAGCGTTTACTATAAGTTGAACTATTGCCTAGGAATCGCCTTTGTTTCTGGTAAACGGTACATTTGTACATTTTAAAGGACAAAAGGCTGCTAGTTCGATTTTTGAGCGAGTCGATGTGAACCTTGAGGGAAAATATGTACTATATTAACCTTACCTTCCATTTCAGCTAACCTATGTCAAACTCAGCAAGGCGTTCTCCTATTGGAAAAGAATTACAGTAGTGCCATGAAGTGCTGCCTTGAGGATTACACGGCGTACATGCGAAATTTATCAACAGACCTGAAAAATCGGGCATTTAACAGTTTGGAATTTATATTCACATTTGATATCGATATCGATGCAGAAGTAAGGTATGTTTTTCTTAGGAAATACTTTTAAACTTCCCTTCAATTATGTCTCGTTTTTCCTTCCTCTTCATTGCAGCGCCGTTTTACAACTTTGGTTTAGTCACTTGAGCGGTGGTCTCAACAATATGCAATTCCTTTTAGACTTTTGTCGCAACCCATTTCCCGATATTAAAATTTCAACATTGAATTTGATCGGTTCGATTTGTCTGTATTCTTGGGGTATCGAGGCACTGAAGAATACAGCTGGTTTTTTGGAATACTTGCTTGATCGTTCAGTGGAATTTGACAAAGAGGCTAAATATGCAAAATATTGCGTTATTAGACTTCTGTCCGATAGCAGTATGTTTGACTTGGAGACTTCGGCACAATTGCGAACATATGTCAATGAGGGGCCATACTTTGTGCAAAGCGTAATGGACGTTGCCGTGGAGGGTAATTAAGGAGGCGGAATTTTTTTATTTATTAACAGCATTTAGATGTTACGAATGTATTTACAAAGATATGTTAGCTTTTAAGCTATTACTACACATAAAATTATACATTTTTGATTTACTTGATGTAGTAATTTAGTTTAAAGAGTTTGAGTCTTCATCGTCGAATTATTAGATTTCATTGCCGTCATATTTAATCATTTCTTCTATTTTTTTTTTGTTAATAATGCAGAAAAAATTGAATTGAAAAAATCGCTCATACGATTTGGTATTAGTTTACGTCTACGTTTATTTTGCTTCTTTTTAAAATTAGTTTTAAAAGTTTGACATCAAAAATTACAGCAAAAGTTGTTTGTAATTATTATAGTGGAGAAGAGCATCTGAAGATGGTCTTGCCATGTCTTGTAACGGAGTGATTGTTGAATTGACTTACTCCAACCAAATACTTAAAAACATTTACAATTTGGAATTGTCTACACACTTAATTTGGTTTACATTCTTCTGTGCACTATCAAGGAAAAATTGTGGTTGTAGTTGTAGCTGGCGGAAGTATAACTCAGATTTCTTTCAACATTTAAATTTCCTCGCGCAAGGCCAGATTCAGAAATCTGAATATATACAACTTAATGTTTACATGTTTGTATATTTGTATCTTTTCCGAAAAGGCGCATAAAGTAATGGCCCGAATGGCATACAATTTTCAAAGTATACATATGTCGCCCAGGAAAGAAGGCTAAGGCTGAAAAGAAAAGAGGCGTTGTACGGTCCACACAACTTAACATTGTGAACGGCCCTGTCTCATGAATATAAAGATGCGAAAAACACGTGTAACTGACTGATCATTCTAAAAGCTTAGCAGAAAGGTGCTATCAATCACTAAATTGTTCTCCGTGTTGCCCTTATACCAAAGATGAAATGTTCATCTCAATTGTTCCGACCAATATGCATACTCTCGGTCAGATTGACAACTACTTTCCAGTAAGGCTTTAGAAGTGGTTTAATTGCCACAACGCATCCGTTTTACATTACAGATAAAGTTAGACGTACCACAGACATAGACATATATTCAACTTTGGCAAGCTTAGATCTATGTAAAGCATTTGACAGAGTTCACCAAGGTAAATTGCTGTATAAGCTGAGGAATAACTTTCGTTTTCCTATCGTCGTATTTATCGCATCGTTCCCAGTTTGTATTGATTAATGGTGTGCAATCTGTTATATCTGTTGTATGTGGAGTACCCCAAGGATTATTACTCTTCATTATGTACATTATTGATATTATTGACATTATTCAGATATAAACCATTTTTATATGCTGATGATGATGATGATGTTCATCAGTTTCTTCAATATGTCTCGGTGCGAAGTTTGGAAAATAATGACAATAATATGCAAATTTCTGTAGAATTGGTTAGAAAATAACAATTTGTGTTTGAATCCGAATAAGACCCATTTTCTAAGAACCCTAAGATGGACTTATCGGAGATATTGAAACTGAAGTGGTTTCAGGGATGAGGTGTCTTGGGATAATCTTAAGCAATAAATTACAATACACAGTTGGATGCCGTTTTCTCGAAAGTACTAAATGTGATAGGAAGATTATATTTTACGGATATTCAAAAAAAGTTGTTAAAGCTACATTATTTTTCCATATAGAGTACGGAATTGAGCTGATCTCTGGTACTACTACTAATGTAAATGTTACAATGCCTGAGAGAATTTTTAGTCGGATTTTGGGATATGTAAGCGAATTGCGTCTTGATGATTATATGTTAAAGCGTGCTATTAATTTTCTTGGCGTTTCAATTTGCACTCATACGAATCTCCAGGTGTTATTATTACAAACTTGTAAATTCTAATTCTCTATGAATTTATATTTTCTATGTCTGCGCAAAATATTCAACTTACATTTCCAAATATTACTACTTCAATGAAAAATAGCCTTCCAATAAATTTACGAAAGTTAACTGAATCGATTAACATATTTAAGATTGAATTATTTTAACACTTCTGCTCTTTATAATCTAAAGTTTTGTTAGCATGGGTTCATATAAAAAAAAACAAAGTTATTTATTCGAATCGTGACGGCTGGGGAGCCAAATTATATTATATATAAATATATACTCGTATATAAGTATATTATATATAAAATTATATTATGGTACAAAATACTAAAATAAAAAAAATGCCGTAACATTTTAAACGGGGTTAACTCATGAGCTAAAAGAGATGTACAGGTGATATTTGGTATACATATATTGGGTATACAGTGAAATATATGTCAGCAAAAACAGGATACTTCTACGCCCATTTTAAAACAGGCAAAGTTACAGACCAATCGCCATAAAATGTAAGTAGTGTGTTACTCTCAATCACGAGACTATCATAAGCCGTGTTATTATTAAGAAAAGGCGGTGGCACCCATACAACTTAGAGTTTTGGATAACAATATATCATTAACTATTAGAGTTATAAATATGGTATTTTATAAGCCCGTTATCAGTATAGAAAGCAAGATGCCATACCAAAAAGTGGGCGGTATCACACCCTCTTTTGAAAAATCTACGTGGCGGCCAAAGCGTTCATCGTCAAAGTTTGGAGACATGTTGCTATCAATCTCATATGGCGACGAAAATGGGCATGATACCGTCCATACTACATAAAAATTTAAACGACCATATCTCATAAACTGTTACATATGCTGTTAACATATCAGTAACACGACCTAGGAAAGTTGAGCGGTGTGGTAACAATTGGCAAAGAAACAGTATAGAGATGATAATAATGGAATAAAATTCATAAAATTTTAAAAATACTAAGTTATTGATCGAGTTATACGAGTGCGGAAAACTGAGCAAATACTCAAGTTGTTGACCATTTTATCCAGATACTATTTTATGTAGGAAGTTGAGTATTCTGGGAGCACAGAAATTATTTGTATTTTATTTTATTAGTGGCGTGGCAGAGCACGCGGGATTGGAATATTGATCTTGGATTATGCATTATGCACTTCCGAAAAGTGATAAGAACTGATAAACTGGCGACATCGGCTTCAACAATTTGTATTATATCAATGTATCCAGCGACCTATAACAATACAATAAGTTTGTTTAGTATTTATATTTGAGCCACCAAAAGTAAACGGTCTCAGTGAATTTGAAAAAAAATTGGGCACCATTATGTAATTCAAAATTTTCATTTGAAAGGTCTAAGTCCAACCAAACTTAAAGCCGAGCTAGATTCTACTCTGAGGGAGTCTGCTCCTTTCTTAACTACTGTAAAATATTGAGTTTTAACGAGGTCGGTTAAAGTGCCAAGACGAACACCGTGGTGATCTACCAATTGAGGTGTCCACGCCAAAAACGGTTACAAAAATCTATAAAATGGTATTAAATTATCGTCGGCTGAAGGTGCGTGAGCTAGCTGAGATGATAGACATTTCAAAAAGATGCTATACATCGTATATTAAGGGAAGATTTGAAGATGAGAAAGCTGTGCGTAAGATGGGTGTCGAGCTTGTTTTCAATAGAGCAAAAACAGCGTCGTGAAAATGTAATAAGACTCAATTTTTGAATTTTGAATTTCAATTTTGGATGAGACATGGGTCCACCACTTCACAGCAGAACCAAAGGAAAAGTCAAAGCAGTGGACTGGAGTGGGAGAATCGTGTCTAAAGAAGGCGAAGAAGGTTTCATCTGCGGAAACCTTATTTTTATTGATTCTCCTCAGAAAGGAAAAAGCATCAAAAAACGAATATTATGCTAATTTATTGCAGCATTTAGATGATGAAATTATGGGAAAAATTAATTTATTAATTAATTAATTAATGAATAAACGTTCGAATTGCTACATCACCCACCTTATTCGCCAGATTTAGCTCCCTCGGACTATTTTCTAACTCCAAACTCGGTGGTAAAACATTTCCCAACAATGAAGAGGCGAAGTCTGCGGTTGATGGCTATTTAAAGGAGTTTTATAGTTCTTACCATAAACAGGGTATAGTAGATATGGCATATCGCTGGAAAAAGTGTACCGTGCTAAAAGGAGATTATGTTGAAAAATAAAGAACAATTTTCCAAATTGTTATATGGATTAAATCGGTAGTTGGTATGGGAAGTAACAATATTAACGATTCTTCTTGGATTTTATCAACCGTTACAAATTTATACACTGCAACCTGCTCATTGAAATGCACAGAGGAAAGATTGCATTTCGGAAGATCGGCCAGTTTGTGTGGGAGATACCGGAAACGGAGTGACAATGTAGTCCATTTCCATTCTTGGAACCGATTTTAGACTTAACATGCATAGAATTTGTTTCAATTTGGTTTAACCAAATAGAAGATATGAACATAAAATTAAATAAGAGTATGTGGGATGTGTAGAAAGGTGCGCAGTCAATAATTAATTTTTTTCAAATTTTGTCAAGCGTTACGAAGCAATAGAATAGACAAAACAGTATAGCAATCTCAGTTAGGTGAACTAACGTATACAGTGCCGCTCACTTAAATAGCACCCCCTTTAAATATTTTTCTAAGCTTGATTTTTTTCAAAATAAGAATTATAACAAACTGGTTGTGTTTTTATAAATCATATTTCACGTATTTGCTGTGATCCTATAACATACATTTTCTTTCAATTTAATGAATTAAGTACTAAAACATTAAACACAAAAAAAGTCGGAAATTCAATTTCAGATTATTAGATTAGATTATACACGAAAATTATTAATTAATTCAAAATTAAAGGTACATATTATTGTTTGCTTTCATCTAATGTAAAAATAAGTATTTTAAGCAATAGTAGTAGTAGTAGTAGTAGTAGTAGTAGTAGGAGCTTCCGCTCTGGTTGAGAATACATTCATATATTCTGTTCGGTAAAGAATCATACAGTTTTCTTGATTTTGAATAAACGACCAGGCCTGTTTAATTCCATTAATGAGTTCCCTTTTGCTTGCATATTGCTTGCCTGAATTGTACACCTTGCGTACTAGCCATCCCCAGACGTTTTCAATAATGTTTAAGTCTGGAGAGTAAGGCGGCCAGTTCATAACTTCAGCATTTTGGCTTTCAGTCCATGATTTGACGACTCTTGCTGTGTGGATTGGTGCGTCCGAAAACATTTTTAACTTCAGAAAAAGCCTTTTCCAACACGGCGTTGTATGAAGCCACATTCATTTTTGCAGAGAGAATGTGGAGCTCTATTGTAGCATAATAAGAGATCGCACCCCATACCATAACTTCACCTTCCCGGCTGTGTAATCGATTGAGTAGGTGTTCCTCTTTTCGAAGACCGTGCATCTGTTCCACACCCTGCTCCACGACGTTCCTTACGGAGATTGTCTAGCGGTGGTTTCTTTTCAAGTCTCAAGCGTTGCAAGTGTGCTGCTTTGAAAATAACTCTATTCAAGTAAGCGGCAGAGTATGTACCTCCACTCAATGTCCTTTTGCGTTATTGCAAAAATATGGTGTGAGCTGGAACAGGCACTGTAAATCTCAAAGAAGCAAAATTATACCTTACCTAAGACTTCCACTTAGAAGTTGCGCATTAACATTTCCAAACCAGGACGCAATGCAATTAACGTAAATTTAAGTTATTACAGCCTACGGATAAAGGTTTACTAGGAAGTAAATGAGTGGCACTAAAAGGGTGTGACAATGCCGTCTATTTTTATTCTCAGAATCAGTTTTACCAAGCGTATGATGTGAACCACATTTGACTGATTGCAGTATAAGTTCTTGAAAGATGTGTCGCTAAGAATACGAGTATATGTCCAGAACTTGGTCACCTGCGATACTCTTCGTAGACTAGAGTAGACTAAATGTCTTCAATGTTTTGGGGTAAGATATATATTACGCCTGAAAGCACATAATGGTGTTTCCTAGAAGCCATTGCCATAGCTTCACATGGCTGATAAACAATAAATAGCATGGATTTAAACCAACATGACATTAAATTCTATTAAACAAGGAAAATCTGCTTAACTCTTAGGCGAACATTTCATCTTTTCGATCCCAGAGAGTTATGATTTATTTATAGTAATTTAATATTTTAATTTAGTAATTTAACCTCTATGCTTTATATGCAACCATTCAGTTTACCATTTGGCATGATCTTTTGGATCTGGACTGCTACCTTTGAGCATGTGCTGTAAAATGTTTCAATAAATGAAATATAGGAACTACTGTTTACCGTATAGCCCAACGAGTTACACCAGCCAGGAAGGGAGAATTATAAGATCTGAAAAGACAGAATACCATTATAATTCGGTTGAATAAATGTGTCTGAAATTGACACAGGCACTGAATAGCACCAAAGCTTCTAAACTTTATGAATTAGTTATACTTATTCCGGACTTCTTTCTAGAGATCATCTTTCTAGAAATGGAATTGAACTAATAATTTCCAGATTTAAAGAGGGAGATGTTGCCAAGGACAGAACACACGGTTTCAAGTGAACATCCCTTAGTATGGTGAAATAAATTCCCTTACATCTCATAAATAACACATGGGACAGCTTTTCACATTCGATGAGCTTACACTCATTCTATTTTTAGACTCACTCAACGGGACCTACAGTTTAACGATTCCAAACGCTACAGTTTGAGAAGCATTAACAACACTTGTTGATTACTCGACTACTCAAAGTCTTCTTCAGACACATCAAGGTGACCGTTTCTGAAATAATGATGGGTGGCCGTATGCCGCCGACCACACTTCCAGAGAATGTTACGACAGTGATATTGAGGGATTAATTAGTTTTTATAAAACGTATACGGCTAGAGAATTGGCAGCTTTTCACAGCTTCTGGCGGAGAAACTCCTACAGCCATATTATTCCATAACCGTAACGAATGTGGGGCGATTCCAATCGGTCTTTTCCCTATACTAAAAGGATCATAAGTAGCAGCTATGATAGGTTACGTTCTGTTCTGACAGTGGTTCAAAACCTGGTTTTTCTAACGGAGTATCCGCGTTGGAACCTATTGGTCCGACCTCATAATATTGCACAGCTAACGCAAACACCGCATTTCGATGCACGTTGGCGCCGGTGTACAACTCATGGTTTATACCGATGCTTTCCGCTAGCAATAATAGATCCATAGGGGTAGCTGGCCATTGATCACTAGTTTTTTTTACTGCGGATGAAATAATAGGACATCCTAAATAAATTGGTTTTATGCGAATCCTATTCTCAGATTTACTTAAGGGAGCCTACTACTTTTTACTTCTACTAGACTTGTCGATCATTCTGCTACTTGAAATGTTTCCCTGCATATCAAGTTGACCGCGACTGAAGAAGTAGGTGGTTGTGTCAATGTTAGAAATCACGACCATATGCACATTAGTTTCGTGTACTACCAATAATACCAATAATGTCATCTGTAAAATTTCGGTAAAAACTCGTAGGGTGAATCTATTTGTAAGTAGGTTCACTTAAATGAAATTTCTGTATCGATTCAGTCTAAAGAAAGAAAATAAGACATACAAATTTGCGTTAGGTGAACTGACCTAAATACACCTTCATGTAAAGTTTTTTTCTGCTGCTGTAAAAAAAAAAAGAAAAAAAATATATGGTATGTGAGATGTTCTAAATTTGAATGACTTTGGTACAACTGATTGGAAGGTATGAAGTTTAGAATATATGAGTTAAATTGCTCTTTTGTATGGGAAGTATCAGGAGGGACGTGTCTACTTGATCGATTTTCCCTAATATTGCCAATAATTGTAAAACAATGTAATGGATAAAAATCTAGATTAATCGAAACTATAGAGATATCAGAATGGGCGAGCCAACGTGCTACGTTTGCATATGCGGATCCTTCACGTCGATTGGAAGACGTGAAGCTAAAAATATGTGAGCTAATTCGGTCATTTGTATGGGAAGCACCAGAAAGGTTCGATATTTTCAAATTTTACCAAAAATTATAAAACAATGCAGCGGACAAAAATTTGAGCTACAAAATAGGAGTTACAGGGAGAAAATTGCATTTCGTAAACTCGGCCAATTTGTATGGGAAGTATCAGAAAGAATAGTCCCAAGTTTGAAAAAATTCCAA
Source organism: Philornis downsi (assembly GCA_019455685.1). Classification (NCBI taxonomy): domain Eukaryota; kingdom Metazoa; phylum Arthropoda; class Insecta; order Diptera; family Muscidae; genus Philornis; species Philornis downsi. The sequence goes on along the minus strand of JAHXMU010000099.1, from coordinate 1,554,039 downwards.
AAAGATTTACTGCAGTTGATGTTTTCTCCAGTCCGCAAGCCAACACGGCCGACAGACGGATATCGCTCAATCGTGTTAAAAAGTCATGAAATGCTTTTGGTCGAAAAAATATTTGGTACTTTAAACGCCTCCTTCTGGTGTTACATTTTTGCCGTATCAGATGACATATACTTTCATTTCACAGGGTGACGGTGTAGAAATGGTGAGTAAAAACTGACTTTGTTTTTCCTTCGGCTCAAGTTTTAGTATTTAAATAAGATGGACAGATGATGCCGTCGAATCACAATTAACACCAAACAGCGACGTACGCGTTCATTCAAACCGGCCTCGTCGTGACTCGTGACAGGTCAACTTGAATTTAACGATTTTCTTAAATTAAATTATTTTCCCGCAATATCTCACTGACAGACCGCAGTAAGTTAAAAATGTTGTCGATTGTATTGGTTTATAATGCTTGCAAAATGTCAAAAATTCGTCTAAATAACCACCCTCCTTCCGATACTTCCTACACAGATGGACTATTTAATCCATATATTATAGGGTTCATATCTTGTAGCTAAGTTTAATAGCCAAATTTGATACACGTTGAGCATTTACCAAAGTATTGGCAGACCACTTTTTTTACTTCTCATGCAAATTAACTAATTTTCCAAAATGTAATCTTTGCTCTGTAGTCTCAACTTAGTTTCTAAGCAGTTGTCTGCTCTATGTAGATTTATAATCCTATAAAATTCAATCCTTATAAAATTTATGATAAATAGACGAAGCAATCACATCACTTCTGCTGCTTCCCATATATGAATTCATACACTTCTGCTTCATATTTTACAAGTAGTTGTTCTGAATTCAATACATTTTTTTGCAAATTAAGCGTATGGTGAACTTAGTTTTAAGAATGAATATCCAAAGCAATGCCGCTTCTCTTCTGGTACCTTCCATACAAAGCGAACGATTTTGTAAATTTTTTTCTCTGCAATCCCTAATTAGCAATTCGTCGTTATTTAAATTGTTGCCCATTTCATTGCATTATAATACTTAGTGAAATTAAACAAAAAAAAAAAAACGGAATAAACACTACTCAATAAAGTCAAAGTGCTTTTCAAAACGAATATCTATTCGAATTATAAAGATGAACACGAATATTTATTCGTTTATTTGACGAAGAAAATAAGAGATTCGTTTTATAAAGCAGAGCATTTTTTGAAAACATTCTAGCGATCTACCATCTCGCTTCTGGCACCCAGCGCAAAGAAAAGTTGGATGAATGCAGCTGTTGCTACATTTTGAGAAAGAATTTTTGAATGAAATATATTTTTGATATAATTTGAAACAAAAAATCAGTGACATTGGTAAAGAAAATCGCTTCCATTGATTATTCCACGTCCAAAAAATCGATATAACGGTTTTCGGGTTTTGATTATTCTAATTACTATATTGCGTACTGCTTAAAACTTGTCATTATGATCTAGTTAATATTGATCACCTCAGAAATTAGCTAATCTGGATTGGTCTATGAAGTTGTAGTCAATATTTTTAAGAATTGTCATTAGGCGTGCTCACCATTTGAAGGGTTTTGGGTACGATTCCATACCATGTGACTAGAATGTTATAAATGTCGTTTTACAATTAATTAATAATCATGTTAATGCAAGAAGTTTGCCGCATAACGATTTAAAATTTAGCCACTTAACTCCGCCGCTGCGAAAGTTTGAACAAACATTCAAGCGAACGCGGACAATCCTGCTCTCCTCCTATGAACAAACAGTATGTATGAATAGATAATACTTATGTACGTCCACATGTGTTGCTTCCAGCTTATAGAGTTGAGAGCGTTGTGAACAATTTGAAAACGTTCCAAATTCATATTGCAAATGCATTTGACCGAGAAATTGAATTTGTAATATCGTTCATTTGAAAAAGTTTTATTTGAAATTTATGGATTTATGAGTATTGCGAAGCGTTTCAACATTTTATTCTTGCCAACGAAAATATATCGCAAATTTTACGCTTGTCCAAAATTTGATTAAAGCTCTCTCTGCTGGCAGTGGGCAAAAACATTTCTGAATGGGAACGAATGTTGGAGGGAAAGGACATCAATGAAAATGAAATAAGATGATAATGTTTCATAAAATACGGCGTTGCTAATAAGAACATTTGGATAAATTGCTTTAAAGAAGATAAATTATCAAGTGCACAAAGAAATAGGTGATAACGTGATAAATTTATGTTTATGTAACTTCTTGTATCATCAAATAAGCTTAATGTTCCCTCCATCTTAATGGTGACGTACATACATACGTACATTGTGACCCAGGGTCGGGGTGGTATGTATAATGTGGTTATTATTCAATTCCATTTTATAACAAGGAGCAGTATTTGAAATCCACAACATTCGAAATCAAAGGGCTTAATAAGATTTTGACTTTTTTACTTACTCTACAGTTAGGCGTAGCCTCAGGTCCCACAGGATTTAATTCCACTTGCTCAACTTTCGCGTTGCCTTGTTCAACTTTCGGGTCCAACGCGAAAAATCTTTTGTGCCATAAAAATATTGACCAACTTCATATTGCGGTCGATCAAACCAAATCGTCGTATTTTGGTGCGCTTATAGAAGTCGATAGCGGTCATGGAGTAGACGGCATTCTCTTAGATAATTTTGAAGTGAGCGTATTTTTCAGCAGCATATTTTTCATCTGCCTGAAAAAGTAGCCGTTACTTTCACCTACAATTTGGGTCGCTGCTTTCCCTCATTTAACTGAAAAATTAGATTTGCCGATTCCTTTTCATGCTTAAGAAGATTGTAATAACATCTGGCAATGTTGAAAGACCAGCATCAGCCTATGCAAGTAGCAAGTATTTAACTTGCACAGAGAGTTTCAACCATGTTTACTGTCATTATGAAATAACTTCCAAATCAAATAAGTACTATTTCAAAAATACCGGATGTCATTTTATTTACATATAAGTAAGGTTATAAAATTGGTATAAATGAATGCATATTATGTATAATTAGGTAAAAATGTGAACTTAACTCATTAACAACAATTATTTTGCCCCTGCTTATCATAATTTCTATTTTCAGGACTACGAATTTTTCAACCTGAAACCAGGGCAATCTTTCGGTTTGACATTAATTAATCATAGACACTAAGCAACAAAAATGATGTTTTTTGTCTAAAAACGGGTTAAAAATGTAACAATGTTGTTATGTTTAGTTTTTTTTGGTTATCATTAATTAACCATGCCTATTCTGGTACAAATCACAGATCTACCGCAAATATTCCTTGCTTTATATTTTTCAAGGGGATGCACAGAATTAAATCTGTCACACATAATTTGTTTAACAAACCTAGTTTTGAGAATGAGGGCGGACGGCATTTCCCCGCACCTTGCGGTGCCTCCCATACAAATGATCGATTTAATCCTTATATTCGTAGGTTTATGTATTTCAAGCAATTGTAGTGAATTTAGTAAAATTTAGCACATGCCACGTGTCTGCGAACAAAATCCGGAAAAGAAAACGGACAACAACGACAAACACCTTTTTGTATCCCTGACCGATTTACCAAATTCTAACTTTTCTCCTCTTAACCACAATTCGTAGTTAAAGTTTTGTCAGGAGCATTGCAATGCTTGGATAACGAGCTCTATCTGACAATTCCCATACAAATTAATTTAATCCATATATTCCTAGATTCATACCTTTATTTAAGTTTCATCAAATTCGGTGGAATTTACCTATTAGTCATTGAGTGAACTTATTTCTGTGAACGGAAATGGAGGGCATTGCCATGCCTCTTAGGGTATTACCTATACATATACAAATTGGCCGCCATAATTGACTTATTTTTTGATAAGAATCTGGTGATTAATCCTGCCTCTCGTGCCACAACTCAGACTTTTGCGCCAACGTGAAAAGACATTGGGTGAAAGTATTTGTAAGTCAGTACATCTGACTAAAACTTATGATTTTAGATTTTGGTACTTATAGTTGGAAAACTCAAAAAAATATAGAAGGTGACTATTTTAGATCATAAAATGAAATTTTTATCACTTAGCGTATTGTGCAAACTATTGAGCAATATTTGGAGACAGTCGACCTGATTGGTAGGTACTAAAGTACCCAACACTTGGCAAATTTGATTTCTCATTTGGTCTTGTTCTAAATGCTGTATTAGATAATACTGAAAAGTGATGAATGAGCTACAATACCGTCGAATATTGTAACTGTTTGAAATTTCCATTTATGATTTGTTAAAATAAAGTAGAAGGGATGTTCAGATTATGAGAGAGGCAGGGGCAAGCCCGGTTTGGAATCTGTGAAGCCCTGTTAATATACTTTGACAATAATTTGGTTCAAATGAGGTCTTTGAGTTGGTGCATTGACGAACACCAAATATACTCGTACACAGAAAGAAGTTTAATTACATTGGATAGTGACTAAATATTTAATAGTCACCCTATTAAATGACTGCTTCGCCCACATATTAAATAACAAAGTTCGAAAAATTACAAAAAGACTTAAACGTATGCTGTAAAATTCAATTAAAAGCCAGCTTGATGGATAAAAATATAATCAAGTTCAACAGATGGCCTTTTTTTCATCATTTTACAAAATTATTATATATATCACTCGTAAGATCCCACCTCTATTGTGTGCAATCCTTACTACATATTTTTATTATTCTGAAGTTGAATAGTTGTTGATGTTATCTTGATATTCCTACTGTCGGATATTGATTTCAATGTTCTATGCAAGACCTTGGCCTTTAAGAATACAAATTTGACAGATTCTTATTCACTTCGAAGAGTTTGTTGTGATTACAAACAGTTTTGTAATTTGCTGAATTATAATTTTAGTGTTGAAGTAATAAAACTTTGTATAATTAGTTAGGTCAATTGAATTTTGTTGTTGCTCTTACATTTTCGCACCATTTCTTTATTCCTTTATTGCTTACATGTTATTGTATCGCTTGTCAGTTGATGATTTTCTGTAGCTGATTTTTCTTTTTTCCGTTCTTGCCAACTCTATCTGACTCCCTAATTTATTGTTCCTACGATATGCAGATTATGTCCTCTAGGCGGAAGTTGCGTGTAAGTGAGAGCTGTCAGAACGGTCGATCTCAAAAAAAAAAAAAAAAAACAAATATAACAATTTGAGCAGAACGAAGCTTACGTAACAACACTCACAGTTAGGGCGGTCTCTTAAAATGTTTGTGAGCTGAGATGGCTTTTAGTTAATAAGAAAAAGGTAAAAATATTGGGCAAAAAGGATAATTTTTGGAAAGTAAGATTCGGTTCTAGCACATTGCAAATTGTTCCACATTGGATCTATTAGCTCCAATTATGATACTTGTAAGTCATAGTGTCGTGGAACAAGTACCTATTTGTTGACAGATATGTGGGCTTTGTCAAAACATTCTCATATTATACATTCTGTATTGACTTTTCCGTTTTTCTGTCAATGAAAATTTGATTTTGTGAAAATCATGTCCACAACTAGGGCAGTTGCTTAAAAATACTTATAAGATGACCGATGGACATTGGAAATACCCATTATTTCAAAGTTGGATTCAGTCTTTGTATGATCAAGTTTTTTTCCACCGGGTCGATTTCACCCACATGTGTCATCTGTGGCCCATTGTGGCTTATCAGAAACGCATTTTCATAATACATTTTATATGATTTAGCCCAGTTTGCAAGTAAAAATGTTTGTCATTTAATAACCACGCCCTTAATCAGGCGTGCAATACCACTATATGCAGATTTTAATTAGTTAACGTGTGCAGAAATTCAGTCAGGCAAACTGACTTACATATCGCCATCCCCAGCATCGTTTTGCATTGCTGCAAAAGCGTGGGGTGTGCCAGAAGAGGCGCAGTAAATTGCTATGTTCTTATCAACAAATTCTGTGAATTAACGCACAATAAAAAATCAAATTATAGAGACTCCATAGATTTTTACCAAATCGGTTAATTTGTATGTGCAAAGTTTTAAGACGAGCTTTAATAAAGACCATCTTCATTCGCAGAACCAAGTTTAATAAAAGTCTGATGTTGCAAATTTATACTGAATTTAGTACATTTGAATAAATGGTTTGAATCCAGCAATGTATGAGCTGAATTAGATAATTTATAAGGGAGGTATTAGAAACGGCGGTGTCATCCGATCGATTTTTCTTGCGTCTAACCAAGCGTTACGAAAACTGACGAAAATTGTAAGTGATTGCAGTAAACGAACTATGATTTATGTATATCATTCTCAGAACTTAGTACACCAAATGCAAGATTTGTGTCAAATTTAAAACTCAGTGCAACTGCTTTGAAGGTATAAACACAGGTAAGAATATTTGGATTAAATAGGCCATTTGTATGTGTAATACCGCATAGGGCGTGCCTATTTGGCCTATTTTTCGCAAGATTTACAGAGAGTTATCGTGTCTACTATAAATTAGCACAGTGAACAAAAACCTAAGATACTGCTATCTACTAATTACAAATTGCAGAGAAAAAATTTAAATTTCGAAGATCGGATAGTCTATATGGGAGCTACCAAAAGGTGTGCTTAGATTACAAATGAAAAGTAAGAGGAATAAACTGAACTCGGGAAAATAAGTTAATTTGCAGGGGATGTAACAGAAGGGGATGGTCGATAGAGCCCATTTACAATCGCCGCCTACTACCTGCTGACATATAAAGATGGGAATCATCCAATCGACTTCAAAGTCTTGAAACGCGTTTACGTTTTAAGGTTTCACAAATGAAAATGGGCAGCATTGCAGTTAATTTCTCGCCAGTAGATTGCAGTGACATAGATTCTTGTGATTCAGATTCTGAAAGTCCTGAGAAAAAGTAATCACGTCTCCTAGACAAACTACCGATTTACCTCATAAATCTTTAATAGTTGTACTAAATTCAGTCAAATTTGGCACATGTTTGGCGAGTTTGCATATTGGCATTAATTGAAACTTTGTTTTTCAATTGTAATCTTTAATTCCTATACTGCAGTTACTTAAATTTTTGGGCAATTATATCGCATTATTATGCTTCGTAACATTTTAAAACTGAACCGGTCAAACACGCTCTCTCTGGTAACTCCCATACAAATTGTATAAATTTTACACACACATTCCTAGATTCATATATTTCATAAAGAACACTTAATTCTGCGAATGAAAATGAAAGATCATTTTTAAAGATTTCTTCGCCTCATCACGTCCATACTGGCACTCTCTACTCTTGGGCGAAGGTATAAGAAGGTGTAATAGGAATATATAAGTCAGTTCATCTGACCAAAATTTCTATATTGGTTGCCGTATCAAATGATATATAGCTTTCTTCATTCCTTCGGGTGAAAGTATAAAAATTACCATTTTTTCCAATTGGGCCTGTTTTGCTCAATTTCAAACTTATCTTTCTCATGAATATAAAATATTCGTATGCCAAATTTCAGCCTCGTAGTTAGTAAGCTAAGTAGTTAGGCTTCTATTGTGCCTTCAGCAATATTCGATAAACCAACGTGTTTTAATCATTGAAACATTTTATCAAAATCAATCATCGAATACTGTGTCTGTAGCTGATAGGGCCAAGCATGGACCACAACGTACTGCAAGATCGGCTAAAAACATTACTGCTGCTCAAGAAAGCTTGGTCTTCAAAGAACAACTCTGGCCACAATTTTGCACAAGGATTTGCATTTGTTTCCATTTAACATTCAGTTGACACAATAGCTTCTTCCATAAGACCATTTACGCCGCCGTACATATGCCAATAGGATGTTACAGCTCGCCCATGACAACCCCGATTTTCATGAAAAAATCATAATGAGTGACGAGGCACATTTTCATTTGAATGGATATGTGAACAAACAGAATAGCCGGTTCTGAGCAATGAAAAACCCTCAAATTATTCATCAGCCACCTTTGACAGTCTGGTGTGCTATTTGGTCAGGAGGAATCATTGGAATTTACTTTTTTGAATTTGAAAACGGCGTAACGGTAGCTGTTAATGGGGAGCGATATCGTGATATGATTAAAAACTTTTTAACACCACAACTGCATGATGCTTGATTAACATATAGTATCAACAAGACGGTGCCGCATCGCATACAACCAGGATTACAATGGAATTACTGCGAGACCTCTTTCCACAACAAGTTATTTCAAGAAATGGTGATGTTGATTGACCTCCACGGTCGCCTGATTTGACTGCTCCGGACTTCTTTTTGTGGGGATATCTGAAAATCAAGGTTTATGCAAACAACCCAGAAACGCTCAAACAAAATATTCGCGATGGAACTAATGAAACACTGATGATTCTGATATTGTATTCCATACATAATTGCCAACATTAAGTAAAACATTTATCAATATCAGATCCATTCTCTTTCATTAAAATTATAAACAAACAAAGTGTACTTTCCGACGGACACCCTGTACTTATATAGTGTCGGATGAGTTTCCAGTTGTTACAAACGGAATGAGTAATGACCATACTTCCATCCAATGATATTGGATATTACAATTAATGGTGAAGAGAACGTATGATTTTATTAGTAGTGAGAAATCGAGAAATCGAAATAGTAGTATCAATTTTGCATTTGAATAAATCTTTAAATCGACTTAAAGATTTGTTCAAATGCAAAATTGATACTTCATCTATCACTGTCTTTCTAAGCTCCAACATGGAACCAAATTTATTCCCGTGACAATTACAACGGCGCCTCAGATTGTACTACAAAATCGTAATCAAGTTTAAGCTCGGGAAAAGTGATGGTCGTTTTGAAGTTCCGGCACGTTCATGTCGCCATTGTTTTGCTGAATATTATAACTGAAATGAGTTTACGCTCTAAAATTCGATCAAAACTTTATACAATAGGGTGATTTTGTATATCGGGGTCTTGTCGTCATAAATGAAGGCAGCCCAAACCAATTACAAAACTGTTTAAGGCGACAAGTATCTTTGACCAAATGGAGCTTAGGACTTTTTAGCCGATTACCACGTCCGTTTGTCTGATTTATTTTCCTATTTCGTATCCTGAGATTGCGAATGGGCTATATCGGACCACCTCATCTGTAACCTCCCATACAAATCGAACGATTAATCTTACCCCTTCTGGTACCCCCTTACAAAAAGCGTTGTTTTCCCCCAAGATTTAACTTTTTTCAACATGTTTAGTAGGCAAACATTTAATTAAACTTTAAGCTTTTTTCTGGCTTATTTCCTAAATATTTTAGATTTTTTGGCCTTTTTCGCTAAGTTATTAAAATTTATTTCAGTATAAAAAAAATCTAAAATAATTCTACTAAAAATTGCTACAGCAGCATTCAACTTAAAGAAAAACGATTTGACTACGAAAAAATCTTCCGATGTTGAAAAATGACTCTGCCGAGCAATGAAAGAATTTCAGATTCAGAACCCCAATTATTTTCGAGCCATTGCACGCGGAGACAGTTCAAAACTTTTTTTATATTGCTATGAAATTGCTTGGAGACATTTTTACGAAGAAGATACTTATTTTTCAAACAGAAACTCGAAGCATTAAAATTTTTGTGTAGAAAAATTAATATTTCAAAGACTTCACACGAACTATAACCGAATTTTGATATTAAGCAAAGAAAAATATATTAAAAAAATGTATTATGAAAAGACTGACTTTATCTAGTGCCTTAAAATCAGTGGCTACAGAAAACCTAACTAAATAATCGGCTCCTGTTGTACTTGGACCTTTCCTACTGAGTAAAAATGAATGAAAATTTGATACATTCGGTAATGAAATATCAACATTAGTAGCAAAATCAACTTTACACAATATCTTGGCTTTGTTGATCAATATTTTAAAGCAAAATCGAATTTTGAATTCAGGTTGGGTTAACATTTTAATACATTCCATCCCTGGAAAAAATTGTAATCTATACATAATCAAATCATATATAAGGTTTGATGAAATATGAATTAGGAAAAACCCATATTTCTTATTCGAAGTTTTTGTTCGCTTCCTCGGTAATCGAAGCATCGAAGGATAGCGTCGTGAAAAAGGCCAGGAGTTTTTACCAAACTTTAACATTATCTTTATTCCCGTGAATAAAATCAGTTAAAATTAATACTGTGTAATGAAACCGAAAAAACTTTAACTTATCGGGTAAAACGTGGAGCGGCCTGTTGAATGCACCTTTCAAATAACCATTTACAGTAGATTTTTTTCTAAAAATTTAGATAAGCTCGGTTTGGTTAAGAATATTCAAACCAATGACGAATTTTGCATGCAACGCCATATTACTATTTGTTGTTTGACATACGGTGCAATATTAGAAAATTTACAGCGTAGCATTCCCAAATGTTCTCTTCTTGATGTTAATTTGCTTTCCTACTAAAGTTTTAAGTTGTGTACCACTAGATTGTGAAGTTGTTATTTTGGCTAAAATGAAGCTATTACTTTTTTAACAATTCACCCATCTCTTGTGGATGTTTCTCTTAAGCACAACACTTCTTTCAAAATTTTTTACGTCATCATCTTTTACGACAAATATTTGATACTTTATATGCATATAGTCAAACACTCCAATTGCATTCCCTTGATTTTAAACCTTAATTACGTACCTTGTGGGATGACGCAGTTGAGTTTTCTTGCTGGTCATTATATTAGCTTTCTGAAGGACCATTCAAAATATAACATATGTAATGGATTATAATTGTTCTAAGTTTTGCGATGTTACAACGCAATGCTCGTGAATTAAAAATAAAAAGCAAATATTATAATGTTAATATTTGTAATTCAATTTTATTTCAGATCGAAAATTCTTACTCGTTCATAATTTGTTCAAAAAAAAAAAAAAAAAAAAACGGTAGAAACTTATGATGAGTAAAAGTGAGTTGAACATCGGTTTTGTTATTCAGGATAACAGTGATTGGAGGACAGAAAACTCTTTAGGTAGTCAGATTAAAGCTTTATTTTGTCGCAAGAATATACCTATACATAAAGAGTTTCTATCAAACCGAAAATTCATAAATATGGGAAACTTATTTCTTTTAAAGGGTGATTTTTTATTCATAGTTTTTGTTTTTAATCGAATAAAACACTCAACTTCGCATTATATTTTGAAATTTTTTATAGGAATCTATAAATTGGTCTTTGCCATTTAATTTGTAAAGATAATTTCATGTAAATGTTGTCCGTGGCTCAGTCTCAAAATGTCCATTTGGAAGGTCCAATTTTTCGTCACTTTTTCGAGCATTTCGGCCTGTATTCCACGAATAACGCGTGTTATGTTATTCTTTAGGGCTTCAATAGTGTTCGGCTTGTCCACATAGACGAACGACTTGACATAATCCAGAAAAAATAATCAAAAGGCGTTAAATCGCAAGATCTTGGGGCCAACTTACAGGGCCGAGTCGGGAGATAAGCTGCTCACCAAATTCATCCATCAACATATCTAATGTTTCACCAGCAGTGTGGCATGTTGAACCATTCTGGTGAAACCACATGTCAACCAAGTTCAACTCAGCCAATTGGGGCAAAAAAAATTCCTTGTGGTTGAGTAACACATGTCCAATCGCTGAGAACGGCGACGAATTGACATTTCACGATTGTTATTAACACTGGTCGCTACGGCCTCAATATTCTCTTCGGTACGCACTCTACGCATGCGAGTCGATTGTTTTATGTTTTATGGTGCGAAATTTGGAGATAACAGCACGAATTGTTGATTCAGCAGGTCGATTATGACGACCATAAAATAGTCGTATCAAACGATGCACATTTGTCGCAGAGCACGAATTTTATATAATAAATATAATAATAAATTTTAATGATTTGCAATCGTTGTTTGTAAGTCTTTTCATGATGAAATCGCAGCGTATACTGTACACTTTTCACTTTAACAGATGACGTTTGTACGCCATTACCAACCAGTGCTGTCAATCTGAAAACTTAAATCTTAAAAAATCACCCTATAGTCCTACAAATATTTAATTTTCAAATTCAACAGATAGAAAATATAAGATAAAAGTATGCATTTTATTATTTGAAACGAATCAAGATATAATTCTTTTTATTTTACGACTTAAAAAAAATGGTATCGCAAATATTAAAATGCTGCAGAAAATCTAATTGAGGTGACAGACGGCCTTGGCAATAAAAATAGTAATTAATAATGTTCACAATTCTATCCAAATGGCAAAAAAAGAAAGGAAATGATACTGGCTGTATGAATTGTTGAATCGAATATAATTTTAAATATTTATTATATCCCCCAAGAACTGTCAGTATGAATAAAGATTTCATGTGCTAAATTTCAACTTATAAAACGCAACAAATATTGATATACCTCAAATTACATCACTTTTCTTAAAAAAAAAAATTGTTTTTTTTCTAAATTTTTTTTAGTTTATTTTAGCTTTTTTTGTGAAAATTTTAAAATTTTTTCTTTATCATGTATGGCAACACTGCATACAAATAACTGATTTAGCCCATATATTCTTGGCTTCACGTCTTCCAATCGGTTTCATTAAATTTAGTCAAATTTGGCATACGTTGAACGTTCGCAAAGTAGAGTTTCCAAATAAAAATGCAGGACATTGCCACACCCACTCTGGTACATCCCATAGAAATTCACAGTATTTCAAAAATCAATCAATCCCCTTAATTTCTAATTAGTCCATTGCAGTAGTCTAAATTCGTATCCATAACTTTGTCTTGTAATTCTGTACAGTATCGGTGGAAAATGGATCACTTTCCTTTTTTCAATTTTGCTTGTTTTATTGTGCTTTAATTTAAAGCGTGTTTTGAGTGGATGTATATGTAAGTCAGTTCACCGGACTGAAATTTCTATATTGTTTTTTGTTGCTTAAAAATTGGCGTATTATTTACTATTCCTTATATTGCTGATCGCTAATCATTACCTTTTCCCATCTCTTTGGCAAGATACGAAAAATGCGTCGATATAAAGCGTCACCTTTTAGGTCGATCTAGTAATGGATCCAATAAGCCATGTGTCATCGATCGAAGCAAGGGATAATTGAAAGAGATAATGTCTGGTGAGCATGTCGGGTGGGTAGGACTTTCGAAATGAGGGTTTCTAATTACAGCAATATTTAGACGAGCGTTATCATGCAATAGGACACTTTTGTCGCGTCTTGAGTAGTAGTGGGCGCATTTTTCCTCGACTGCTCGATTTCGTCAATTGTGTTTGGTAGAGAGCCTCAATATGAGTTTTTTCTTTGGATATTTAGCTTATGCCTGGCAAACAGCATTTCACAGCTGCAAGACCTACGAGTACATTCAACGTTTCCAAGTCAGTTTATATGGAATGCAATTGCCTCTTTTTAATCGTTCCCAATGATTTCAATTCAGGGAAAATTCTTTATTAAAACTCTTTATTAAGTTAAGTTGTAATTCATTCTTGACATGAATCTTTCTTCAATAATGATTCCAATGTGCGAAACGTTCGCCCACTTTCGGTCTTCCGTTACGTTTTTGTCTTGGAGCTCAAACTTACCGTTCTTAAGCTTTTGAAACCATTCACGACAACTAAAGCATCCTCGCTTTATGTTTTTACAACCGATGAATAAGCCTCAGTAGCACATTTCTACAAATTAGAGAAGTAAATCGAAAATTTCTACTTATGCTGCTTATTTAGCTAAAAACTCGTTATTTTCACAAAAATTAATATGTGATGCTGTCACGAAACCGCTAATATTTCACGATTATGGAGCTGCCAGGTGTTTAAACTTACAATATGACGTTTAACGTTTGATAATTTCAACTGCAACTTGTTGTTGAGATCACTTTTGTAAAAACGAGAAGACGTTCTTATACTTTCAATATGCCTGTAGTATTTTGGAAAATATGAAAACTTTCATCAAATGTTTCAAACCAACCGTTGCCCATGTTTCCTGATGATAAAGCGAAGAGATCTGTGTGCAGGTTTGAGACACAAATTCCACGTTTTTTTCTCATAATGAATGTATGTATATTTTACTTCCAGTGCGGTTGAATGCTGAAATACATGAATGTTTCGTAACCCTGGCGATTTCCATCAGTGCGAGTATTACCCCGAATGTATTCACAACCCTCGTTCACTTCCTTATAATTTCATGCCGTACATAAAGTCTGCTAATGTAATGGAGTCATATTTCTTTAATACGAAATGATTCATCGTTCATATAAACTGGGTAGTGATGACTTGTTATTGTAGAAACTGTTACTCTGCCAAAAATTGCACAATTTAAGGTTGACACGTAAACGTAATCATGGAAAAGCATTTAGGAAAACACGTCAAGCTCAATGAGTCTCCCTCCTCGGGAAATATCCGTAATAGAAGACATTTATTTTCATAACACTTTGCCACAAATTCCATCAAATACTTAGCAAACAAAATTGTTCCATACTATGAGCAGAACATCCTCCCTCCTTGCAACGTCGTCCTGCCGTTTATCGCCTTTACATCATCCTCATTTATTGTAGCACTTCATCCAAAGTTTGTTTAAGGATGAAGATGACAGGAGCATACTAAAATATTTGGTATCATATAAATTGCACTGCCGCTCGCCATTATTTACCAATACCAGGGTAATTTTGTGCTCGCTGCTCGGTCATCATTTCGTCCTTTCTGCACAAGGGTTGTTTATGACCAAAATTTTTGTTCAGGGAACCACCTCGCCCAAGTAGCAGTCAGGCTAAATTTGTCATTAGCAATGACGTTTAAAGAGAGGCGTTACAGTTTAGGGAAACCTTCAAGTAATTACGGCATTGCTCTCAAGCCCTTAAGCCATTTCCGCTCTAGATTATCATGTGCGCTTTTTATTCATCGTTAGGTCCGTCCATCCGCCGCAATACAGAAGCCAGAAGAAGAACCAAAGTGGAAGAAGAAGTAATTACCTGTTTTTATTTACATACTCCGTTGACATCTTAATTCTTAGTGATGGCCTGTCCAAAAGACCGAAACATTCATTTGATGTATCCGTCCATCCGTTCGGTCATTCATTCAGGTATTTGGCCTTTTCGCGGGCTGCAGTGGGCAGGTCCGGTTACTTGAAATTCTTTGCGGACTCGCCTACTGGTGCGGAGAAGTGGCAGTGGAAAAGAGTGAGAGCCGCAAGCGATTCGTACGTGAAAAATGGCAAATAAAAAACGGACGGACATTTAAAGTGTAGCAAATTGCTACAAATGAATCCATTCGATCAGATTTACATCTTTTGGTGAATGAAATAGTCAACAGTGAATTCGTATTGTGCACTTGGAGAAATGTTGGAAGCGTAGTTATTAACTTAAAGGCAGGATTGAGAACCATTTCCGAAAGAAAACATTTCTGAACAGAAACACGTTTTCTGCCGTTGATTCGAACCATGAACCATGAACCATTGCCTTCACAAAAATGACGAAATGGACGAATGGTTTTTATATGAATGCTATTCTGTTGCGACATATACATTGCTTTCGAGAATTCATTTGTCGAAAAAGCTGGGTAATTATACTATAGAAATGTTGAGGTACACTATTTCTGATGCAATATGAATTAAAGTTTTTGCATTTTTTCAATTAGGTGTAAAGTAAAAATTATTTGTAAACAGTTTTGAGAAACTCAATTATGGCAACTTTTACACTGGAAACTGTTTTTTTTCTAAATTTGTTTAGTTTTCAAGATTCTCGTTGGAAAATGCTGTGAAAGGATTTTGTCTTCCATTAACGCTTTCAGAGGAGGACAATTACACTGATCATAATTAAACTTAAACTTAAAGTTGTTATTAGCGTCTTTTTAGTGTTGTTGCAACATGGAAAACTGATTGCGGCTTTATCAGATTAACTAATAACTATTTGCGACATAACTGACAGCTTTAAAATTTAGCTTTACAAATTGGATTGTTGTACAGGGTGGCCCAGAATGAACGAAGTGGTGTGAATTCCTTATAACTTTTTTATTATAATTTTTTTTCCTTTTCTTTTTAGTATTTTGTAAAGAAGACTTGGAGAATTTATAATGGAGCAATACACAACTGAACAACGTGCCCAAATCGTTGAAATTTACTTTGTAAATCAACGGTCCATTGTGTTGACTCAGCATGCATACCGTCGTCGATTTAATGTGCGGGTTGCACCCTCTCAGTCAACAATAAACCGTCTTGTTGCAAGTTTTCGAGAACAAGGAGCAGTAAGGAACCTTCCTGGTGCTGGCAGACGACGAACGCTGCACACGGATGACAATATTCAAGTGGTACAGGAGAGTATTCAGGAGGATCCACAAACATCAACCAGGAGACGTTCGACAGAACTTGGCATCTCAAGAGGGTCGCTGCAGCGAATTTTGCATAGCATAAGAATGTTTCCATGCAAAAATCAAATTGTCCAAGAATTGGAACCGACAGATTACCAGCAACGACTTGACTATGCAATTTATTTCCAGCAAAAAGCTCAAGAGAATCCTAATTTTATTCATAACTTAGTTATGAGTGACGAAGCCCATTTCCAATTAAATGGGTTCGTTAACAAACAAAACTGTAGGATATGGGCTACGGAAAACCCGAGAGTACTTCATCAACGACAATTACACCCAGTTAAGTGTCATTGGCCCATATTTTTTTTAAAATTAACGAGGTGTTGCCATTTCCATCAATGCTGATTGATATCGGGCCATGTTGGAAAATTTTGTAAGGCCAGCCGTGGAAAACCATCCTCAAATATGGTTCCAACAGGGCCACAATGGCTCTTTTACGCGACATATTTGGTGGAAGAATAATTTCACGTACAAGCAATTTTAATTGGCCTCCGCGTTCCCCGGATTTAACCGCTCCAGACTTTTTCCTTTGGGGTTATTTAAAAAGGAAAGGGGATATTTTTTTAATAACTAATCTAAAAATATTCCCCATAAATTTACTGTATTTAAAAAAAAAATTAAAAAAATATGTCTTGAATAAAAAGTTATAAGCAATTCACACCATTTCGGTCATTTTGGGCCACCCTGTATATAAAAATAGATTAAAACAACAAATTCCCTTGCATCCCATGTATGAGATGAGCTTACACGCGGTTCAACGGGACCGCCAGTTTAACGATGGTTTTGAACGCTACATTTTGAGAGGAGTTTGCCAGACCAGACGATTACTCGACTACTCGAAGTGTTCGTCAGAAAAATCGAGGTAATCACTGATCAAATAATGGTAGGCGGCTGTATGGGGCTGTATGTAACGCCAACATCGGTCAAAAAGAAAACAAAAAAAAAAAAAAAAATTCTAAAAAACATAATTTTTTGAAGAAATTTAAAAACTCTAAATAAAAATAAAATTTCTGAAAAGTTATTTATATTTTTATACCTTCGATTGAAGGAATGGAGATATATGTAATTTGATACATTGAAAAATGTTACAACCCAAAGGAATCGTTTAATATACAAAGTACCTTTTGACCATTAATATTCCTAAAACTTGGCACAGCCTAATATTTTGCCGAATCCTAGCCGTCGATTGTAAATGAATTATATCTACCAACATCTTCTGGTACCAATTTGTCGACATTTGCCTTCTTCCTGTTCGTAGGCTTAACTTAATTTTTTGTTATTTATATTGCTTTATGATGCTTGCTAAAAATGTTCCACATAAATTAACAAATTTAATCCACATATCCCCATGTGCTGATCTGCCTTTAATTAATTCAGTGTAGTTTAGCTCTCATCAGGAGGCTACTACTGCGAATGAAAATGGACGGTATAATCACGCCCCTTAGGATACCGCAGATACAAATTGGCCGATTTTGCCGAAATCAATGCTCCCTCTACAACTACTAAGTGGAAGATTTCGGTAAGTTACAATTTTGCTTTTCTTATTGTGCATTAATTCAGATAATTTTTTTATAAGAATCTAGCGATTTACAACGCCCTTTCAAGCTCCTCTCACATTTTTGCAACAATTTCTGAAATTTCTGTGGTGGTTGAGGTCTTAATTAATGGATTTTGGTGTCATCTTCGAGTTCGCAGAATATTGGCATTCAAATACGCAGGATTAGCATTTTGAAACAGGAGTTACCTTAATTTACATTTTGGTGATATTTAACGAATTGCACGTCAAAAAATCGGGTTCTAATTAAATATTTTTTCTAACGTGAACCGTTGAATCGAACCAAAACTTACAATTGGAAAGGTCTACACCATTAACCAAACCATTGGTCTAGAGATCTGAATAGCCAATGAAGCGAAACAACAAAAATTTTCGCATGGTTTGCTTCAATGTAAAGCATTGGAAATGTCATTTCTGAAAGTTACAAGTTTGAACATGTAATTCGCCGGAAGATTTAATATATAAAGAGTAAAAAAATCGGATATGGCAGAAACTTCTGTAAAAAAATAAATTACTGCAAAAATTCAAAGAGATACACTTTAAAGCACCACCATATCGGTCCTTGTTTTGATACAGCCACACACTGGTGAACTGTTCGGGATTCGATGCTGTAGGGTATTTTATGGTTATGGTTATGGCCATAATGTAACGCATGTAGTCATAATGTAAAGCGTTTATCCAACGTTGTCTAATCGTTTTTATTCAACGAAAATGAGTTTTTGATTATAAAGTATTGCCTGATACGATGGACGCTAACCTGCAATGAGTTTATACCATTTATACTTGAGGGAATACTAAATTAAATGAAAATGTTTCATTTACATTTGAGGAAATTCGAAAAGAAAATATGATTTTTTATTGATATTTGAGATTTGGTTTCAAAGTTAAAGGAGTTTTTGCGTCATTCATACCCTCTCTTCTCATGTCGGTTTTGAGTTCATCTGGAATCATGATGATGCATAGATGGCACAAAATCATACAAAAGAAAATCACTATTGTGTCGAGGCGGTATGTTTACCATATGCCTAATATTGGCTCATGACGTTTAGGTTAGTGCAGAATCGACTGGCACTTACAGCTGGCGCCATCTATTGGTAAACAGCGGTGGCATTACGCACCTAATAGTTCGCATGGAGGCATTGAAATATTCATTGTTCTAGCCAAAAATTGCAATGTTTCAACTTTCTATTTGAACAACTTATATTTTTCTGCTTCGTAAACACTTTTCCAAGCTATTTCACAGCAAAATAAAACGTGTTTTGATTAATCTCCGACCATAATGGCTTGGAAATTGGGGATCTGAATCATAATTTTTTTAATTCCTCCGCAGAGCCATTTTTTTTTAAAGCAGTAAGATTTTTTGTAGTCACATCGTTTTTTTTAAGTTAAGTGTTACTGTAGCAATTTTTAATAGAATTTTTTAGACTTTCTTTATCTTAAAATAAATTTCATACGAGTATTTAGCAAAAAAAATCAAAAAATTTAAAAAATTTATGAAAAGCCAGGAAAAAGCTTGAAGGTAAATTTAGCGGGATAAAACTAAATTGGCAACACTGATAACGTATAACATTTAACATCATTCCATGAATGTCTCTAAAACGACCATAGAGTTAGCTGGCCTTCTGTTGATGTGAAGTCCGAATTTGTTCATGAGTGGACTTTCAGAAAATTTTTAAACCAATACAGTTTGTGTAATGTATTATGTTGGCCCAAATTCGACAAGGTTTCAGATTTATGGTCCACTAATATTGCTTTTTTTTGATGATGTGATGTGTTTTTATTTTAAGACGCTATATTTTCGGAATACGTTGCTAAATTTGAATGATTGTGACATCTTTCTAAAGATTAAATTTTTTTATTAATAACAATGTTCACAAAATTTACTTGACTTGCAGCTTCAAGGAGTAATAAAACAACAGCATGTCCTTAAAATAAGAATATGAGAAAAAACGTTCTTTAACTTAACTCACAAGTAGTTCAAAATGTTCTTAATGAAATTCCAGCAATATGAGAGCATGCAAAAAAATATATATATATGTAATAATCCCTTATTCGGATGCAAAAGCAATTCAAATTGGAAATCTAAGCCAATTTGAATTGGAAATCGTAACAAGAGTATAGAAGTACCCGACTTTTTTAGGAAATCGGTTTTCGAGTAATTCGAAATATCACAGATTTCCGAAAATTCAGTTTTCAATTATTCGACCGACAAAAAACTCATTAATCCTGTTTTATTCGGGTGTTTTTCTTTGGAGCAAAATTAAATCCAACTTTTATGCAGAAAAGCCGCACCACTATTTTGATATTTATTGTCAATATTTGCGAACAAAATATGTTAAAAATGAGCCTGGTTAGTAATATTAGGCGATTGTTAAGCGTTTAATATTCAATTCAGACAAAAATGAAACACAAAAAAAGAACAATTACTGAAGCGTAACAAATTTTTATTTTTAAATATTACATGAAAATTTTGATCATGACTACCAGTGAGCCTTGCAAGAGGTCCAATTTCAAATCAACCAGAAATAAGCTCCATCGCTGAACACATTTTTTTCCGTTAAAATCGTCCTTCTTAAAGACTTTGTAAGGTCTCTTCACCGAAAATTAGATAAACTGGGTATATTTTTGTTGTTTACATTTAATAATCTAAGTTCACAGTGCGGAGGAGTGAAAATCTAGAGCTCATTAATTAGTTCTCAATGGACACGTTCTTAAACTATTTGTTATGATGTAGAGATGTATAAGTTTAGAACGATTTTGGTAGTATATCCTGAGTAAGGAAATCTTTTAGGATAGAGGCAAACATATGCAGAACATTGATACGACCAACTCTAGAATCATGCTGAATGCTGAAAATGCAGTTATAAAAAGCCCATAATCATAAAAAGTGAGCTGATGTTTAAATATGTGAATATAATCTATTTATCTTATATACAGGGTGGCGCAACAGAACGTGCATATTTAAAAAATAGATTAAAAAATAAATACAAAAGGTATGGCTAAAATAAATCTAAGGCATTGTAGAGTAATAAATGGAGTTTATTTTTTAAAAATAACATCATCTAAATGGTGACCCTCTCTGCGACGGCACTCTAACCGCAATCGAAAATTATTGAAAACTTTCTTCAGTAATACTAGTGTAATGGCTGTCATTTCACCACGGATGTTCTCCTTGAGTTGAACGATGTTTCTTGGATTATTACTGTAGACTTTGTGTTTGAGGTATCCCCACAAAAAAAAAGTCAAGATGCGTCAAGTCTGGACTACGTGGGGGCCATGGGATATCACCTCTTTCTCCCAGGGAACATCTGCTTCACCACCGCCATGGAGTCATTTGATGTGTGACAGGTAGCTCCATCTTGTTGGAACCAAGTTCTGGAATTCACTATTCTTGAACTTTCAATTTCTGGAGCCAAAAATCCGTCCAACATCTCAACATAGCGTTCCGCATTAACCGTGACGTTTTGACCTCGCGCATTTTCGAAGGAAAAAGGATCAATTATTCCTCTGCCAGATATTGCTGCCCATACTGTCGCTTTAGGACTATGCAATGGTTTCTGGTGTTTGATTTTGGGATTTTCACTGTTTCAGTAACGACAATTTTGACGGTTTACGAACCCATTCATAAGGAAATGAGCCTCGTCAGAGAAAAGGATATTGTCAAAATTGAAAAATCGATTAAGCATTTCATTAGCAAATGCGAGCCTTGCTATGAAGTCAGACTCTT
Organism: Philornis downsi; assembly: GCA_019455685.1. NCBI lineage: Eukaryota > Metazoa > Arthropoda > Insecta > Diptera > Muscidae > Philornis > Philornis downsi. Next base: position 1,532,487 of record JAHXMU010000099.1, on the reverse strand, counting down.
TCAATTCTTGTGTTAATTGCAGCTTATATGGATGCAGTTTAAGATCCAATGTTAAAATTCGTTGCAAACTTCGTCGCGATAATTGTAAGACTGACGATCTCTTGCGAGTCGACATTTGTAGATTTCCTCGTACTGACTCCATAACTCTCTCAACATTGTCTTCGGTCCTAGATGTTCTTGGGCGACCATTTGCTTGTGGTTTAAATGTTGAACCGGTCTCTTCAAAATGCTTTACCCATATTTTAATTAAATTAGCACTCGGAGCTTCACTAATTCGCCGTAGTCCATATTCAGCACAATATAGTCGCCCAATAGCAACATATGAACAAGAGTTCTCGTAAAATGAGCGACGCTTCCCGTCGAAGTGATTCATGGCGACTAAAACTCCATGAGCCCGCCAACCCAAAGATGTAGGCGCCCCCCCGCCTACATCGAATTGAAAATGGAAATGGAATTACAATCGATTTGGAAGGTAAAAAGATTAAAAACCTTCATTTGAAAAACAAAAATAAATAGTAAAGCCAAACATTAAAAGAAAATTATTGTTCATAGAGTGATTATCTGCGAAGATGATCACTTATAGGCACAAATTTTCAGTTTGATGAATTCCCCTTAATAAGTTATTTATAAATCGTTACATTCATTCTCTTATTACGGGAAAAGTAGAATAATGAATCTTATTAAAATAGTCGTTTAATCTTTTAAAATAATCCTTAAAAAGTTCGTATCCTGTTTCTCACGTAGCACAAAAGTGCGGTAGCTCCAATGTTTATTGAAAATAATTTTTAAGCATTTGTTTTGAAGAATTTGTATTTTTTCCGCAAGTGGCTTTGTGCCGCGTTGTGTCATATAGGTGAAGCGAAAGATACTATAGGCCTTATAACACACTTGTAAATAAGATTTTTATTTTTAAGGCTTAGACTTGATCGTCTGCTTAAAAATGGCCATAATGCCCTGAATGAACGCAGTGCCTTTTCGCAAGATAATTGAATATTTTCTGGAAGGAGAGTTTTTTTATCTGAAAGGAGAGTTTCTATGGTGTTGCCTTCAAAGTACATAGCTCTCATCGGGGTTCTTTTCGAAGATTTGTTGAAAGGGAAAATTATGCTTTGGGTTTTGTGAACGTTGACCTTAATTTTCCATTTTTTAAAGTATTTGTTGCAGACCATAAGACTATTTTCCATTTTCTTTAAGAGGGCGTTTGTTAACTTGCCTGATGAAATTAGCGCCGTATCGTCTGCATAGTAAGCAATGTCAACTTCTTTAGGGGATTTGAAATCCGAAGTATAGATCGAGTACAAAGTTGGTGATAAAATTGATCGTTGAGGTAGTCCTGCCGGAATACTTTTGAATGACGAGATACTCTGCCCAACCGAAACCACAAATTGCACATCTGCTACAATTAATTTAAAAAGTAGACCGTGAAGCCATATAGTGGCGAATGCTTTCTCAATATCAAGTAATATAAGCCCTGTTGCCCTTTCTGTTGCGCTTGTTCCTAATTATTTTGTTTTTTATTCCACCAATTTGGTGAATAGTGCTATGTTTTTTTTTTTTAACCCAAATTGCTCATCGGATATTATCCTGTGTGATGTGGCAACCTCATCTATCCTTTTATGAATTAGTTATTCTTGTATTTTTCCTAAACTGCTTAAGAGACTTATTGGTATGTAGCTGGTAGGATTGCTTGAGGGCTTGTTGGGTTTGCGAATAGCTATTGCTTTAGCTTTTTTAGATGCCACTGAAATATAATTCAGACGTATACAACTGTTGAATATTATGGTCAACAATTCTATTGCTTTTATGGGAACATATTTCAAAGTTTGAGACGGCATCGAATCCTGGAGCTTTTGAAGAACATGATAGACATTTCGGGTGTGGTGGTAAATACAGTCCCGTCTATTGATGCCTCCTCAGTTTTCAGAGTTACTCAGTGTTAGTTTGTGTGCGTTGGCGAATGAGTTTGCTAGTGCTTCCGCTTTTCTGCGGCGGTAATTAGTTTATTGTGACCATCAACTATAATGGGAATTTTCGTATTATTCTTAAATCTCAAAGAACGGCTTATCGTCCAGAATCGTTTATCTCCAGGTTTGAGATGTTCTAGGAGCGTCGACCATTTCTTATTTCGATCAGCATTTATTTGTTTATCAATAAAATTGCTTATAAAAATTACACACTGACCATGGAAATTATTTTGCTGGAAGTTAAAGGTGCGCTGCTGTTTCCTTTTATATTTCTTACAGGGTCCAATAAACCGAATAACATTGCGGGGTAGAATAGTATGTTTTGTCAAGTTATCTTGGGGTGTAGCAATATTTCCAGCAGTAAGAAGAAGCACACTAAAATTTTCAATCTCCTTGTCAATAGCCAGTCGGGCAGTGTATCTATTTACTGATAAAACAATACTTTGGTTCACAACATCTTGGAATATTCTCCAGTTTTTCGTTTCTGACTTTTTGAAGGAAGCACATTCCACGGAGCATAAAACAGGACACTAAATTTATCATGTCGACTATACAGAGGAATCAATGTAATTTGTTATTCTTGTTCTAATTAATTGTGAACGATACAATTGCTAGACTCTTATGCAGAACCAGTACTAATACTATTAAAAATTATAATACAATAATAATGTGAGCATTTCAAACGCCAGACAAAAATGATCATTATTTTCATAATGACAAATTTAACTCATTAATTCTTGCAGACATATGAAAATAACTTTTTAATCGGATCTAATATAAAAAATATAAATACAACATATAGTTGAAGATATATTTGGCGATGAAAATTTTTTAAGATCTAATAATTTCCAAAACCACAATTTTATATTTGTTCGATACAAATTTATTGTTAAGAGTTTCAGTGATTTTTCAAAAACCGGTTAAACCTGTTATTAGGAAATTGTAAAAAATGTATGAAAAAAACCTACACTCTGATTCAAACACAAAACCTGGTTTCCGAGTTTTCGGTTTCGGGTTGTGTGGAACAAATGAACTTAACCTATGTTTGTCATAGGGGGGAGAATGCTATTCTTCTATACTGACCTTGCAGCGGTTCTGATACGGTGCTCACGAAGTAACGAAAATATTGGAATGTTAATATTAGTATTAATTAGGCATCTGCGGAAGTTTCTATTGTAACTGGACAATTGGAAAAAACCAAAGGAGTTAATTGAGAAGCAAACATTTTTTTGAGCAGATGTACTTTAAATATTTTTGGTGCTGTATTTTTAATTTTAAAAATATAAATTAAAAAATGTCGATTTTGTGAGTATTAAAGATCGAGCAATTCAAATGAAATCTCGAAATTCTGGAACACAGTTAGGATTCCTTTGGATGGTATATTAAAGACTGAAAGGTACGAGTATATTACGATTAAAAACAATTTGTTGTTTTGGACCAAATATACATGTTCATATTTTCTAAGTGTACATAGTGTACCATGCACGCGAGTGCAGATTAATGTAATTTTACATTTACATACGAAAACAAGAGCAAATCATTCGAACAAACAAAGCGAAAGGTGTCAACGGACAACAGAAACAAAAAACGAACAAAAAGTAACTTTAATTTGATTAATCTGCATTTGCGTTCAACCTTAATGATGGGAAAATTGCTTCTGCCTTGAATCATACTTGCGCTTATAGGTAGCTTCATGTACCGGAGTGTTAATGTGCATTAAGATGATCCACAAGTTCAATTTTTACCAGGGCGAATTCTTGTGGTATTGGACGATATAATTACAAAAGTAATTAGGAATGTATTAACAGTTGATTTTATTTAAAATACTACAAAAGACAGCCATTTAAAACAGGTGGGAGCGAGAAGAGTCGCATCAGAGACATCAAGAAATCGATGGTAAATAGAAGGGATCGCTTCGAATGAAATTCGAGGTGGAACATCCTTAGAGTGTAGCTGCATGAGAAAGTTTTCATAGGACTACTTTCAAATCATTAGCGAGCAGATCATCAACTTCGCTAAAAATGTATGTAATATCAAATATGTAATATATGAAAGGGAAACGTGTGTTTTTCTGAAAACAAAAACTGTTCATTTTGTTTAGTGTACGAACACAATTATATAATTCGAAACCTAACATAAAAAACAAATATAAGAAGCCATGCAAATAATGCGACAAATAGGACAAGAACGAGCGTGTGGAATAAATTTGAATTTTAATACTAAAGTTGCTATTTGGATTAATAAAAATGTTAATCAAAAGCCCAATACCGAATACTGAGAGAAAATATACGTATTCGAATACCTTCCAATACTGCGTAATAACAAAAAATTACTTCTTCAAAAAATTACTACTTCATTGCCATCGCATCTGTCTTGTCGAATATTTTATGTATGTTGAAAATTACTATCATATATGTATGCTGTGCCCACCCTAGACAATTTGAATGTTTAAAAAAAGAGAAATTTTCTAAAATTGTCAAGAGCAATAAAACGTTAAAACGCAAATATATATGTAGATCAAAAAATAAAAAATAGTATAATTAAACATTCACGTGATGAAATGAAGGTGCATATTGTTTGATACGGGCAAAAATGGGCAGGAAGAGTCTAAATTACCAAGTATGCAAATGAGTTTTATGACTTTTAAAGTCGAGTGAACGATGTCAGCTTGTCCGGCTGGCTGCTGGATTCGACAGCTGTCGCAAATCTTCAATAAACTTGTTAAAATTTATTGCAATCTAATCTCTTGCCAGATCAGACCTCTGGATGGTAAATGGGTTCTATCGACTCACATCTTCTGGTACTTCCAAAACAAACTGGCTGAATTTCAGAAATTCTGCTGTTACTCCACTTTCGTGGACTGGAGTAACTTAAATTTCTGTCAACTGCATTTGTTCATAATGCTTGGTGGAATTTGAGAAAATCGTTCGGCTAACTACGCCCCTTCTGTACCTCCGTGAAACCAAATAGCCCACATATTTTCATATTCATACATGGTTTTCTTCTTCTTCTTACATGGTCGCAATAAATTTAATCAAATTTGGTACACGCTGAGTGTTTGCCAAAGTATCATTCCATCATACAAATTGGCCGATTTCCCGATATTCAATCTCTTCTCTTATAGATCTCTGTAACCCCTAAGAGAATTTGAACAGGTAACCGACTCCCTTGTAGTATCTTTCACACAAATTTCTGATTTAACCCATATTTTCTTAGCTTCATATCTTTGTAGTATTTGTATTGAATTCAGTCAATTATGCCACATTCCTTCTGGAACTTCCTATGCAAATTGGCCGTATGAAAAAAGTTTAATTTTTCCAATATTTTTTCAATCTCTAATTCGCAGACTGCAGTTACTTAAATGTTTAGCAATTGTATTGCATTATAAAGCTTGGTAAAATTGTAAAAATCTAGCAGATAACCACGTCCTTTCTGGTAACTTTCATACAAATTACATAATTTTAGCAACAATACTCGTATTTCTAGATTCATGCCTTTCATCCAATTGCATTAAATTCAGCTTAACTTAACCGGGACATCAGGCATTAACAAAATTCAGTTGTGGGAATAAAAATGGCAAAGTATTTTTTTAAAAATCCTGCGACTCATCATATCCATCTGGTACAAAAATATCAGTCGGGTAGACTGATTTACGTATACCGTCAACAGCCGTCCCTCTGCGTGTAAGCGGTGCCAAAAGCGGCATGGTAAACGGTTAGGTTCTTATAAAAATATACTCTTAATTGAGGCAAAATTATAACTCTCCGAAGGCCTCCGAACTAATGGTTTTTGCAAAATCGGCCAATTTGCATCTGTGACAACCTGAAGGGTGTGGCAATACTGTCTATACTATATGCTCAATGTGTGCCAAAATAAAGGAGCGTCCAGCAGAATGAACATTGCAACGTCGATCATTTTCATTGGTTTCTGAGACCCTATTTTGGAAAATGCTCAAATTATACCAATTTAGACTGAATTTAGCATAACTACATAAAGGATATGAACCTAAGAATGTATGAGCATTATCAACCAATACAATGGACAAAAATTGGAGTTACTACTGTCCTCAAATAAGGAATTACAGGATAGAAACTGAATTCTGGAAAATCGGTCAATTTGTATTGGATGTACAATCCCCGTCTACGATCTGCAAACATATTAGGCTGTACCAAATTGTCATAAGTTCTATAAAGATTGACATCAATTATCGAGCCTACCAGTCAGCCAGACAGACAAACGGACTGGGGACTTCTGAGTTTTACTTTTTTGGCCGTATCAAATGATTATGTTTCTAAAAGTAAATAAAGTGAAGGAAAGGGGACCAGAAATACTCGAGTACGCAGAAATGCATCCGTACATCTATTAAACATCCTTCTCATTATTGTATTAAAGGCTATGATAAGATATAAATATATGAAATGAACCAATCAAGTGAAGGTACTAATTTATCTTTATGTCAACTGCAAGCAATCCAGTGGAGAGATATTCAAAAATTAAAGTCTAAGATTAACAGTAATTTTTCCCTGTTTGATATTAATTTAGGGAAACTTCCAAATTTAGGGTTGCATTAATTATTATTATAAAACGATTGAAAAACTCGTTTGATGAATTAAAAAGGTGAAAAGAATGTGATTATAAAGTTGAAATTAAATAAGAAACTGATTTTCAACCTTAGCGGGAATTGGCCACAACAGCTTTGGAAAACCAATTGCACACGCTGGCAAATGAGCCACACTCGGATAGGGAAAGACAAAACTAATAATCTCTATAAGGCTGACTGTGGTTTATTTTGACGGGCCCTTAAAATAGGCTTAACTGAAATATTTATGATGTTAATCAAATATATTAGTTGAAAAATTTTAAATAGAAATTTCTTCTGTGTGGTTCCGGACTCAGTGGCTGAGGCAGTAGCAAATTGATAAAATCAAAATTGAAGGATTCCAGATGCCCCAGAATAGCATGTCCCAAAAAAGAAAAACACTGTCTTTTCTAACTAACTTTCTCCTCATTGTTCTGTATGTGAAAGAATAGTGGGGAATCTTGGGAATTTTTTAGATGGAATTCTGGGGTAATTTTCCTACTTTTATCGGGAAGTCCATAATTTATAATTCATTGCCACAAGCTAAGTATAGGCTGGCTAACGAATATTGCTACCTAGATGTTTCTTAAAGATGTGTATGAGTTTTTGTTTTTAGGACTACTCTGAATGAGAATTCTTTTCAGTTCCGTGTGTGGTCTCAACAAGATCGTTTAACTGTCATGTAATCCAACTTGTTATAGCAGCACTGCGAGAAAATTCTCCAATAAGCCGATTTCAAGATACATCACATTATGTTGGCCTCCAAGTTTTAATGACTTTTTTACACTTGATTTTTTTCTTGTCGGGTTACAAAACCCGACCCGGGTTACAAAACAAAACCAAAAAATTTAGATGATGTAAAGTATTATAGATAATGATGTCGCACATGCCTACATAAAGTAGCCTTCAAAAGACTCTTAATATAATCTACAGATTTCCAAATAAGAAAAATAATTATCTGAGTGAATTAAAAACATTTTCTTGATCGTCGTAAAACTCTATGTCGATTTAAGCTTATCCGCTTTTCCGTCTTTGTGTCAGCTTAAAGCACAGTAGAGCCCCTTTGTTTCAGCTAGGAGGCTGAAATTTCGCATAATAATATCTTGTAGCCTTAGGTAGATTAAGTTCGAAATTGGTCAAAGTCTAGTAGCAGGAAACTTGCTCATGTAGGAACTGGGCTCATCTATAGAAAAATTGACATTTTCAATTTTTTCAACTACTTAACCATCTACTTCTTAATCAAAAACAATATATGGAGAGAACTGGATTCATCTCTAGAAAAATTTACCTTTTGGAATTTTTTTCAACTACTTAAACCTCTGCTCCTTAACCAAAAATGATATATGAAGACTATTGACAGATTCTGGGAAGAGTTAGTCAAAAACAGAGCAGTGTCTACATACTGGAAGAAATCATCCTAACTCAAAATATTTCGAAATTGGTCTAGTAAGAAAAACTTGAAAAACGTACAAGCCTTGAACTCGTTTCAGAAATAATGAACAATTTTAGCTTTTTTTCAATAATTTTACCATTTTTCATTCAATCCCATTTCATACGATTTTGGAGTGAAAGTTTAATTTGTCGAAGTCCACCTCTAGACCATAAACAACACCAAACTGCATTTAGGCATTTGATTTTGAAGAACTTCAACAAACTTCATGAAGAGTTTATGGGTTTTCTTCACTCCAAAGGGAGAATTTTGTTTATTAAAGAAGGCATTTGACTCGAAATCGGCTTCATGGTTAGCGGCTTCATGGAACGTACTCCGAATAGATTCATTACAATACATGCATCCGAAAGAATGAAAGAACGCATCATTGGACGCGACAAAAAAGAAGGTTTTAATTAGCTTTGCATAAAAATTGACGTAAATATTTATGAAACTTCTTAGAAATCCGCCCAGAATAAGTTTTTGCCAGATCGATAAATCGATAAATTTTTATTGGTCAACAGAAAGGGTGGGTCGAATATTCTTTCTGCTACCTTCAAAACAAATATTCCGATTTACCGAGATTAAATTTTTCCTCTATCATTTCTAATTGATCAAATAATGAAGTTAAAATATATATTCTTAGGCTTATATCTTATAACACTGTGGAACATTTTTGGGGTTTTTGTCTGGGGGGTGAGAAATTCCAAGTCAGAGTGATGGTACTAGGTACTAGGTCAAAGGGTTTCGCGTTCGTATGTGTCAGCTTTTTTTATGACCTTTTACATTTTTTCCTTATCTTGATGTTTTTTCGCTTAGTTGTAAAACTTTGGCAAAAACGTAGTTTGACATAACACGAGAACGACTAGTTCGATTTTGCTGAAACAAATTGAGAAAAATTAAGAATTACATTTCCTTTAATCCATTCATATGCTGTTTCTCTACCAAATCAACATTTTTACAATTATAAATAAATTTATGAAGAAAATTTTGTCAAAACATTTTTTTTTTTAATCATATAAATCCCAAACGGAAAAAAGTGTCAAGTCTTATAACTTTTACGTAAGGCCACATAACCTATAAACAAAATGCGATATAGATCATAGAAATCGATTAACGCGTTCTGCTTTTATTTACAATTAAGTGAAGGTATGAATTTCAAAAATTTGCTCGAGATATGCTCAAAATTCCTTGGAAAAAACATTGATGATTTTTTTTATGATTCTCAGAATTAAAACAAAAGTAATACACAAAAGGTTATTTGATTTTTATGGTTGCTGTAAAAAACTGAAAAACGGTCATGAATGTGCGTGGACAATTAAAAGGAAAAAAGGAAAGTGCACTTTTGTAATTATTTGGGTTTTTTCTGTTGGCATGATGATTTTTTTACACAAATTGCACCCACATTCATGTGTGGTCATGTTTTAGAACGTCAGTAAAATATTGAAAAATACGTAGTATAAATAGGTGTTCATTGTTCGATTTTTGTCATTCATTTTGTCATAGAATATGGAACTGTGCAAGCCAGATATAAATAGCTTTTGCCACTGCTGCTATTGACCGCAGTGTCTCAACACATAAAAAAAGGGAAAATTTCAGTACTGATTTTGTTCAAATATACGAGATGTACTTCAACCAAAATGTTATAGTGAACAAAAATTGGGTGCCAAATATAGTGTGTAAAAACTGCTACAACCGTTTAATGGATTGGAAAAATAGAAGACGTGAAAGTATGCCATTCGGTATCCCAATGACTTGGACTAATCCTGGCGAAGGTCACAATCCATTGAATTGCTATGCATGTGCGAATAAAGGAGCCGCAAAAAGGATAAGAAAATCGTATAATTACGTTGGTGTTGCAAGTGCCGCAACACCATTGCCTCATTCGGACAACATTCCTGTGCCAAAAGCTTCTAGCCCAGATATTTCATCTTCTATGACTGCTCCGACATATGATTTACGTGATGATCCCCCATATGAGCCATCAGTATCCCATGAGCCAATTTCAATAAATCAAAATAAGCTTGATTCAATTGTTGCCAAATTGGAATTAACACAGCATAAATCGGAAGTGCTGGCTTTGTTTTTGAAATCAAACAATTTGTTGGCACCCGGTGTGAAAGTCACAGCTTATCGAAGTCGTCAGGCAACACTCCAAAGTTTATTCCTTGTGAATGATGGAAAAACTTCTGCATATTGCCCGGATGTAGGAAAATTGATGGACGCAATGGAAATAAAATATGAAGCAGATGACTGGAGATTATTTATTGACAATTCAAAACTCAGCTTGAAGGCAGTTTTACTGCATAAGACCAATAAAAAACCTTCAGTTCCAATCGCCTATAGTACAGAAACGAAAGAAACATATGATGCACTGGAAAATATTTTGAAAATGGTTAACTACGCCAAACATAGGTGGCGCATATGCTGCGATTTAAAAGTTGTAGCTATGCTTTGCGGTCTTCAAAGCGGCTATATAAAATATATGTGCTTTTTGTGCGATTGGGACACACGATTTTCCGGTGACCAATATGCATGCCACGGATGGAAACTCAGAGAGCACAGCAGGTTACAAACGGCCAATATTATTCGTGAGCCTCTAGTACCAAAGGAGAAGATATTGCTGCCTTCACTGCATATTAAACTTGGAATTGTTAAGAATTTCATCAAAACTATCGCCAAAAGAGATGAAGTTTTCTTGTGTTTGAAACTAATTTACCCGAGACTCAGCGAAAGTAAAATTAAAGAAGGTAAGTTATAATATCACATTCATTTCCCATGATTTCCTATCTTTAAAAATTCAGTTTTTCCAATCAGGCGTACTAAATGGTCCAGATATACGAAAGCTGATTAAAAGTGACGCATTGAACAATATTTTGATTGACGCTGAATTGGATGCATGGCAGGCAATCAAAGAAGTAATAGAAGGCTTGTTGGGAAAGCATCGTTCTACCAACTACAATGTTTCTGTCGCAAGGATGTTAAGATCGTTCTCGGAAATTGGCGTCCACATGTCCTTGAAAATCCATTATTTACATCATCATCTGGACTACTTCAGCAAACAATTGGCTACAAGGCGAACGCTATCATCAAGTTGCTATGCCATTTGAAATGAGGTAATACTGATTTTTTATTTTTTCAAACTCATTTTAATAAAACAAAAACTTACAGATATAGAGGCAAAAAGTCGCCGAGTGCAATAATTGCGGAAATTTGCTGGTGGAGTAAGCTTGTGTGGCAAGACAAGGATGATCCTGATGATAAAGAATTTTCAGGAGGTGCGGAAGGAAGTATTTATTATTTTCTAGTTTGGAGTTTTATTAATATTAGTGTTTTGCATTATTTTCACAAATTGTAGAGCAGCTGTGATTTTACAGTATGGACGCATACACGAGCGAAGGTTTCCTTAATTTTTGTTAAAATATTAAATTTTTGCGATGATAATAAATGCGTTACAGATCACACTATTCAATCTTCTTCTTCTTATGTGGCGACTGGAATAGATAGCCTTATCTATTATACGCCGCCCGTAAGAAATAATTCCGGGCGTTTCGATCTTCTGCGCTTCTCTTCCAATTCGTCACACCAAGCTTTGATAATATTTCAAAAACCTGGTCTTTCCAGGATTCTGCGCCAAACAACAAGACGGGTAGAACCAGACCCATTTTCGCTGCTTGCTTCTCGATGCTTGAGAAAGCTGCAGTAACGTCTCGCAGTTTTCGCCCAACAATATCTTTGTCATCTGCATATGTGAGTAACATATGGCTTTTATTAAAGATGGTACCAGTCGTGTTAACTGCAGCTTTCCTCATAATCATCTCCAACAGTATGTTGAAGATAGACTGTTACCCTGCCTAAATCCTCGTTCGGTGTGAAAAGGCTCGCTTAGATCTTTGTCTATCTTTATTGAAGACTTCGTGTCAGTCAGCGTCATCCTACAAAGACGTCATACAGCCTCATACAGTTTTTGCCGTATCGAGCTATCGAAGGCAGCTTTATAATCGATGATAAGATGGTACGTGTCGATTTGTTTTTCTTGGGCCTTCTCCAGAATTTGTCGTAGTGTAAATATCTGGTCAGTTGTTGACTTACCACGTCTAAAGCCACATTGATCCAATCAAGTCAGTTACATTCGGTTTTAGTCCTTCATAAATCACACTCGATAGGACCCTATAGGCGATGGGTAAAAGACTGATACCGCGATAGTTTTTGCAAACACTTGGATCGCCTTTTTTAAACACAGGACACAATACACTCAAATTCCAATTATCGGGCATATTTTCCTCGATCCAAACCGTATTTAGGACCTGATGCAGGCTGTTTATCAGCTCATCGCCCCCACTTTTAAACAGGCAGGCCATCAGCGCCCGCAGCTTTGTTGTTCTTAAGCCGCAATACTGCTGTTCTGATCTCTGTTTGGCTTGGAGCTGCGCGATTTATGCCACCGTCGATAATTGGGGTGATTTCTGCACTCGTGCTGTCATCCGGAACTAAGAGCTTATGAAAATGTTCTGTCCATAGTTGCAGCACATTCTGCGTATCTGTGACCAGATTTCCCTCGCTATCCTTACAGAGGGGAGCCTTGTTCCATGCCCTGCACTTCTTATCTTTTCGGGCTTCACCTCTATCCCTGTGCTTTTCTATTTCCTCACTCTCACGCTCTTTCCACAACCGTTTCTTCCGCACAAAGAGCTGGTGCTCTTCTCTCCTCCTTGTATCGTTCCCTAACTGCACGCGTTACAATCGGCCGCAGCGTTGCCCTGTATGCAGCATCCTTTTCCTCAGACACTATGAGACATTCTTCGTCGTACCAAGGCCTGTCTGATCGCGGTTTCACATACCCAAGTATGGTTTTTGCAGCAGTTGTCATAGAATGCGCAATATATTGCCACTGTGCATCAGGAACATCAGGATCAGGGGCGTTTAGTTGTAGTAGTTATGAGAGTTTGATGGCGTAGGCTGTGGCTATCTCAGGGGTATGCAGCCTAGCGATGTCGAGCTTCCTTTGTGTTTGGTTTTGGTCTGCTTAACCCCGTGCGTACTTCAGCTGTAATCAGGTGGTGATCCGAGTCAATATTAGCACCACGAATCACACGCACGTCCATGGCACTAGCAACATGCCTTCCGTCTATTACCACATGATCAATTTGATTCCTCGTGTTATGATCAGGAGATAACCCCGTTACCTTGTGGATATCTTTATGCGGGAATCTGGTTCCACTTACTACCATATTAGATGGCGCAGCGAACGAAACCAGTTTAAAACCATTTTCGGAGGTATTATCATGTAGACTGAATGTTCCGACTGTTGGACCAAGAACATCTTCCCTTCCTACTTTGGCATTAAAATTTTCCAGAACAATTGCTTCTTCTGGGCACTTATAAAATGTGTCCTTGGTCTCCTCGTCTTTCTCTTCCGTCGGGGCATGTGCACAGATCAACGAGATAAAAAACATATTTCGCTTTGACGCGAATAGTGGCTATGCGGTCACTTATAGGGTTAAACCGCGAGACAAGGTGTCTCAGTCTCTTTCCCACAACAAATCCACATCTGAATTCATGTCTTTCTGCGTGGCAGCTATAGTAGATGTCACCGTTTTTACACCGAGTACATCCTTGTCCTGTCCATCGCATTTCCTGGATGGCGGTAATGTCAGCTTTATATCTATCGAAGACATCCGCTAGTCGGATAGAGGTACCTTCTCTGTAAAGAGTGTGGACATTCCAGGTGCATATCCTTAAATCATGGTCCTTATAACGTTTGCGGGGGTCAACATTTAGGGGGGTTCGTTTCATTATTTCCTTTGGTATTTGCATAATAAAATTTTTTAAGATGAGCGGCTTATCAAGCCACATCATCCGATCATAGTTTTGGGTCTGCTAACGACCACTAGGCTGGTGAGTTGAGTTTCAGTAACAGAAGTTACCTACTGGCCTAAGGCGCATCGATGTTAGTATGCTATTTATGTTTCTCAACTAGTCGCCTTCTCGCTTTAGCTAACATCAAACGGATGTCTGATGGCATTACCAGGGAATACTCGTACTTGCCCGAAGGTCGGAAGTCTTGAGCTGTGTAACGTTTCGTTGCACTGTTTTATTGCAGATGTTGAAATTATTTTGTTAGAAATAGGACTGCGGGAGCCTTTGATCGCTAGCTTCAATCGGGGAGGGGGGTTCTTGTCCTTTTTCCTACAAAATGAACCATGTTACGAAAATTTTATTATAGACTCTCTATTTATTGGATTACTATACGGAAACTACTTTAAATTATTCAAATGCCTTCCAAAATTAAGCCCCTTATGTAGCCATTCAATTAAAAAAAAAAAACAAAACGTCAGCCTTCAAATTTACATGATGTATCTCAAAGATGTGATGAGATACGTGCGCATCGATACCCTCCCTGTCCATTATCCAGTTTGCGCTATGATTGTTTTACAGGATCCCTAGTAGTTATTTCCCTAACACAATATTACCACATTATCGATTGAAAACACTTATATTTAATTAGTACTTCTTCATGATTCTCACTACATAGATTTATTCATGGCATTATAAAATAAAAAAAAAATTAACTGTAATTGCATCAATTTACTAGAAACTGATTCTAGATAATCCGGTTATAAACCCGGTTACAAAATAAAAGAAATTTTAAAGTCACACAAAGATGCAACGCAAAACAAATCACAAAAACCAGAATTGAGAGTTAATGATATATATGTAACTGTATGTATACAGTTACACAATATTCTCATCCAAAATTTCGCGACAATGTAGATATAATTAGTTCATATACTCATTAGTATGCACTCACCAGTTCGAAGTTCGATGAAGGCCTTCAGGAGTTCGATGTCTGGATTTCGTATGACGATGATGAAGTTTTGAATTCGGTATGATGTTGTTTTATGTCATTGGTGTAATGATCGATGATCTATATATGTAATTGGTTACTGTTTAATATTTGAGTGTTTTTTGTTGGTTTTGTTTTGCATTTCCTTTGTAGATTTACTAACCTAGGGTAACATGTAATTAGAATTAATTGGTAAACGTAATTTTAAACGACCCCATATCACAGTGAGGTAGTTATGTTTTCGGACCTTATTTTTCTTACAAGGATTCTTTCAGCGATTTATCGCAGATAAGCGGAAAAAGGTTATTAAATAAATGCTGTTTCTGCGACTATTTTCTGATTACAAAGAAAATGTTAGATTTGGGTATTATTGTCTTTCAAAAATTAAGGAATTAAGCAAAAACCGGTGACGAAAACTATTTTTTGTAACTGTTTTGGATTTTATGAACAGGCCAGAGGGCGGACGGAGACTACAAATGTCATTACAAGGCGGAATTAGTGTTTGCTTTCATTTCTTCTTATGACTGCAGTTCTCGGTTTGTTGTCGTTCTTCTTTGTCGTGGTTTCATATGGTTATTGTAGTAATAGCACCATCAAAATCCAAGTTGCCTCTATAAATTGTTTCGATTTCGGGTTTAAATATAATTAGTGTCGGAAAGTTATAATGAATTAACACCAAAAAATCATGTTGGCGATCCTGAAGAAGTTTTAGACTTTTGTCTAATCTGGTCGATACAATGTTGAACTTGATATGGTTATCCGGCAAAAGAAATTTGATTGATTGATTGAGAAATTTTATATTAAATACTACGGAAAAAGGAATGCACGTGGTTGACCTAAGGTAATTAGGGTTTCACTAATTGTTCAAATGCACCGTATGATGAGTTATACAGTGTACAATGTACACGATTCTGTGCCAAGTTTAATTTGAATGAAGAATGAATGTATTAGAATTAAGAGAAAAAACTTTTCGAATTACCTTCAGCAATATTTTTCGCTTTGCCTCGATTTTTTAAAATTAAGTGTGTGTTTATTAAGAAAAATGTTGATTTTTTTGGTCTCACTATTTTTCCACTCTAAGAAGAACTTATCCGCTTGAGATGTAAAATTGAAAGGAAGTTTCTAGATCTCTTCACAATATGCGATGAACTTTACAATTGTCAAAAAAATGAATTTTCAGTTCATTTGTCACCATTACAAGGTTGTATATGAACAAAACCGTAAACGTTTCCGAAACCGAAAACGTATCGGAAAACGCAACCAACACATCAACTTGTCCCCGATAAATCGGACATTACAGCTGTTTGTTAGATTCTGCAGAGGGATCTGGTTACTCCCAAGTGAATAACAATCAGAGTGAATAATAATCAGGAATTTCCCCAATTCCCCACACTATTCAATATGATAATTAAATTTCAAGATACATAGATTCATTTTATTTAAAGTACAAAAAGTAGTGGTTCGTTTCTCTCTAAATATCTCTTTTAAGGGAAGGTAAGAATTGTCAAAAAATCTGGTCTGGTTACATCCCATGAATGAGTTATTGGAGAGGTTCTCATATTCAGTGATTTGATTCTGTTTTTGGACCGACATTTTAACGACGATTCCGAACATCACATCAATGCTTGAGAAGCATTTAGTAGACTTGTCGATTACTTGAGGGGATCGCCGCTCTAATAATGACAGATGACTGTATTGAAGATTGAACTCGCGATTATGCGAATGACAGTCACATGCACTAACCATTGCGTCAAGTTCGGTTACTGGCAATGTTATAGCGTGCTTAAACTTCGAGGACCGTTATTCCACTTTTACATGCGGTACCGGAAGTCCTAATCCGACTGGATGAGAATACTGATTTTTTCCTAATTGTATTATAATTAATACGCGTTTCAACATTAAGTTTTTGCCATCAAATTTCAGTTGAATTGTCCAAGACAACGAGAAAAGGAAATGCTCAGTTTCTTCAAATACAAATATTACGACAACAATTATTTTCAATAGATAGTTCAAGATTGGCGATTGTCTGGCAATCTGACTTTGCCATATACGAGTATATGGTAAATGTACATTCCGTACTAGAGGCACTGCTGTGACAACAAACACATAGTAAATTCGCGTCCTTGGGTTAAAGTTTATGAACATAGACAGGAACCTGACCAATTCAATTCAATCCAATTCGTTGCGTGCTTTCGTATCAAATGCTATAGTGCGAGTTTCCGCATACCACCTCCCCCTGCCAAAGCGCTTAATTTTCAGTCAATTACTTGAAGTGAACTGCTAACGGATGGGTTTTTCTTTTCTGAAATATAGAAGAAAAGAAATATAAAAGAAAAGAAAAAAAAAAAAACAAAATGTCCACAAAAGGAAATATCACGTAACAATGAACAAATTTCACGCTTAAATTTGCCCTCTGGGACGACAAAGCAAATATGATTCTCATGTTTGAATAATGATGACGATGATGATACCATCAGCATACGGCGGCGAAATACCCGACTGGCGGTGCGTCAAGGATTTGAAAACAAATTTTACGCCTTTTTTGCAAATGTACTTCGAGGAAAGAAAAAGCCCAAAGCAAAACGCAAAACACCCGCAAAACAAGTTAAAACCGCCACTGCCAGCGGAGGACGAAGGAGAAGGAGGACTCCCAGCAAGTGAAAGTGAAACTACTATTTTTACATAAATTTAACACAGTGAAGGGATTTAAGGATTTCAAATGCCACGATACGACCGACAATCTTCCGGACGGAATAAGATTTCGCCATCCAGGGCGTTACATAGAAAGTTCCTTGAAAATCCTTAAATAAGCCTAAAATGCCTGTGTGAATGTGAATGGCGAGAGAGGCACACGACGCACGGCGAGCACAATTTGCGTTGCAATTTAATCAATCGAAACCGATTTGTCGGCTTAACATGTTTCCAATGGAGTCGTGCGAAGCAGGAGGACCAACACCAGCACGGATGAGTGAGCGAGTGACTCTTGATCCTGCACTAATGCAATAATAAATGCCTTGTTGTTGTAATCCTAAAAAGACTATTGTTTTTGTGATGCTTTAGTACTTGTGCGCACTCTTTTTTGCTGTTCATTTGTTTGCCTCAAAGTGGTGCGACCGTCAGACACCCCCTTTCACACGGTGTGTAAACACTCGACTGCTGCCAATGGGTGCATGAATATGAGCTGGTCTTGGTTTACCGACACCGACACCATCATGCTTGTCATTATCCTCATCGTCACACGTTGCGGCTTTGTTGCACAACAATTTGTTGTCTCCTTAATCCCATTGAGGTGTTGCTTGGAAATCTCTGCCTGCCACCGCTGACGGTGTACTCAGATTTCTCGTGTTTTTCTGTCTGTCACACACTCCCTGACACTCTCAGCTTCTGGAGGAGGATGAGGACGAAAACGAGTCCTTGTCATTGTTTAGATCGATTTGTTGTGATAAAGTAAACAAGTTTATTCCTTTGTTGTGGGGGATGTTATTTTATATTTAAGGATTTGATGGCACAGCCATCATCCATCGTCCATCCATCCTCAAAACATGCGGTATTCAAGTCATTACAAATGGATTTATGTACATTTTTGTCCCGCTCCCTCAGACTGTCTGGGTGCTTGGCATTGCCTTTTTGTTTTGCTACAGAGGATATAATTTAAAAATTGCTTGATTTCATCTCTTTTCACAATTTGATGTGGGTCGGTCGCGTGGCTGATCGATCAGATTGGTGATAAGCCAAAAATAAATAATAAATTTCTTGATAAGTATTCGTATTTCGAATTCCTCATATTAAGCCATAATTTGTTCATATCTTTGGCAAAGATTTAATTTACTCTTCTATTAATAGACAGCCGTAGTATTTATAATTTCAAAATGAACTGAGCGTTCGGATTTCGTATGGGAATGGGGGTGTTTTTGTATGTTGGGAGGCAAGGAATATGTTATGTGTGGTGATAACAAAACTGAATCCTTATAGTAGTGAAATTATAAGCTTTTTATGAGTATAATTCAGAAAGTGTAAAATGAAATGCTACGGAGTTTTACACTAATTCAATATAAATTCCTTTAGAATGCACAAAATACATTGTATTACAATTAATAAATTTTAAGTGAAATTTCAAATAATTGGAATAGGAAATGTGTAATTTAAAATGTTGAATATTGGGATAAAAAAAATTCGACTTGAATTTCCCGATTTGCTGAAATTGAATATTATTCCCGTAAGCCCCAGCGCGTAAGCTGCAGCGATCTGAAATTTTACCAAGTTTTTGCTCTATGATTCTTGGTCAAATTTGAGAAAATAGACGGTCCAATCGCGCCCATTCTTGTACTCATGTATTCTTAGTTTCATATCTGCTATAAATTCTTTAAAATTTATTACACTTTGAGGGTTGGCTAAGGTAGTATATGAGAATGAAAATGGATTGCTCTGTCACGACCCTGTGTTGTATTGCTTTATGCTATCTCGTAAAATTGTTTTATGCTATCTAGTAAAATGGACCAAGTGCCACGTCCCTCCTGGTATTTCCCGTACAAATAACTGATAGAACCCATATATTCCTAACTTTATGTCTTTTTATCAGTTGCATTGAATCCAGTTAGTTTTGAAGCACTTCAAAGTTTTGAGAAACCTGGTTTTAAGAATGCAAATGCATGCCTTTAGCATATAAAGTGGCCGATTTAGTGACATTAGATTTCCTGTCTGTAAACACTAAAGCATAGATTACAGTATTTAAATGTTTGTCAACAGTATGTAATGCTTGGTAAAGTGTGAAAAATAGTGACAGAATAATACTGCCGTTTCTGGCAAAGAGAGGAAACGTATAAGAGAAGCAATGTAACGATTGCTAGCAATTCGCAATCGCTGTCATATTCGCATTTAGTTTCAACAGCTTCCCTTATATAGGTAGAGTACACGTATAACAATAACCCAAATGCGTCAAACGAGATTTACTTGAAAGGTAGCGGCTACATTTGCGCTCTTTTAGATTTAGTTTTAGTATCTCTCATGCACGTACAATTGAAATTCTGAGTATTTATTATTAGGTGCGCAACTACGTTCCCAACGTTTGTCAATAGATGGCGCCAGCAGTAAGTGCTAAACGTCGTGAGCGAAGCTTAGGCATATCGTAAACATATCGCCTCGACATAATAGTGATTTTCTTCTGACGTCATATTCTTTTGGTTGTGTGAATATGTACGATTTTGTGTGAAATAATCGTCAGATACGGGAAGTATTGATTTTCTTCTTTCAATCGAAGAAAACGGCGGCTGAAGCTCATCGAGAGCTTCAAAATGTTTACGGAGATACTGCTTTAAGTGAAACAACGTGTCGAGATTGGTTCTGTCGCTTTAAAGACGGTGATTTTGATGTTGACGACCGTTCGCGTGAAGGAAGACTAAAAACATTCGAAGACACTGTATTGACGGCAGCGCAGGTAGAGTTTGCTTCAGTATTAGAAGTTACGCGCCAAGCTATTTCCAAGCGATTGCATGCGTTGATTCAAAAGCAAGGAACTTGGTGAGTTGAAGCCAAGGGACGTTAAGCGCAGTTTTTTTGCCTGTGAACAACTACTTCAGCGACAAAAAAGGTAGGGTTTTCTTTATCGTATTGTAACGGGTGATGGAAAATTGATTCACTACAGCAATTTAAAGAAAGTAAAGTCAAGGGGGTTGCCCGGCCATGTTTCTACGTCGTCGCCTCAGCCGAATATTCACATTGCGAAGGTTATGCTCTGCACTTGGTGGGACCTGGTCGGTGTTATTTATTACGAGCTGTTGAAACCAAGCGAAACCTTTACTGAGGATCGGTATCGAATTCAAACAATGCGATTGAGTCGAGCTATGCGCGAGAAACGCCTGCAATACGCGGAGAGGAACTAAAAATTGATTCCTACCTGGAAACGCTGAAATGGAAAGTTTTACCCCATCCGCCATCTTCTCCAGATATTGCGCCGTCCGATTATCACTTGTTTCGTTCGAAGGCACACGACGACATCAAGGAATGGCTAGATTCGTGGATAGCCTCAAGAGAAGAACAGTTTTACCGTGACGGAATTCGAGGCTTGCCAGAAAATGGGAAAAGTAATAGGTAGCGATGGGCAATACTTTCAATGAATCGTTTGTAAACATGTTTTCATAATAATGTTGAATTTTTATAAAAGAAAACAGCGATAACTTAGTTGCGTGTCAAATATAATAAGAATTTAGCGATTTACCACGCCCCTTCTGGCACTCTGCTTGCTTTTGCACCAGCCTAACAGGATGCCGGGTGAACATATACGAGTATATAAGTCAATTCGTCTCACTGAAATTTTATGCTGGTTTATATTAAAACCATCATGTTTCAGGTTCACATCATAAAAATTGTGCACTACATATAACCTTCTATTGCATGACAACTTCCCAATTAAATCAAAACGGTTTATTACTTCAAAAGAATAATTTGTCGTAGCTGTGTCCAAAATGTAAGACCAATTTTTAATTTAAATTAAGCGGGAGCATTGAATCACAAATATTTCTTCTTCAAGTTGGTAGCACTATGACAGATATCTGTATTAGATTTCACATCGTAAATATCATTAGTGTTTCAGCTTTTGTATGATGGAAAATTGATTTCGACAATTTTTAAAATGTGTGATTTTGTTAAACAAAGATATTTCATTAAATGTTGTTTCTGAAATGGAAATTTGGTAAGAAAACATCTATTAACAAATACCGTATATACCCTGCTGAGGACGTTGGCAATTCAAACGGATTAGTCAACTCCATTTTGGAAGGTGTTTTCGAATGAATCAGATGCGAATGAATGAATTCGAATAAATGTTGTGCCTAAGATGTAGAAGGACGGGAAAAATTGTTTCAAAGTCGCTCAAAAATTTAGGTTATGCTGAAAGTTCTCTGCGATTATCGTTGTGTAGTGCATTGCGAATTTCTACCATCTATCCACACTATCAACAAGGAATATTATTTATGTGTTATTCGTCCTTTGCTTCAAAATTATTCGAAAAAAGCATGATCCATGGGCAAATCACTATTGGATTTTGCATCACCTCCTTCTCACAAAATGCTCCATCGAAAAAGTTCTACTAATCAGCGTCTTTTAATTCTAAAATGGCGGCTGTGGGGACACCATCTTAAGACAGACGAAGAAATTAAACCGGAACCTGACTATTTATTATACTTTGCTTTTTTATGCTATATTATAAGGAGAAATATGAAATTAAAATAGATTTCGACAAATAAATAAAGTTTTTTTGGGAAAAATAACATTTGGTCTTAGTTTTTACAGGTAGTAGTAAAATTAAATTTTTGGAAGAAATTCTTTTTTGCCAAAAACAGACAATCAGTATATGTTGCTATCTTGTCACTAGCAAGAATGTTCTGTCCTTTGAAATAATTCCAATTGTTGTCAACTGTTTACATGGCTGACGCGAGCAGCACATCGAGGTGACCACTGTTTAAAGGACTCGATACAAAAACGAATGAATAAGCGCAACTTTGATTCACATTGGATTGTGGTCCATAGCGTCGTGTATGTGGATAAACAGATATGTCAAAAACGGCTCCATCAACTACGTTACATCGACTTATCATAATTTTGCGGTTGAAAATATAGATTTTCAATACAAAACAATAAAATACGCCCACAGCTAAGGCGGTTCGACACAAATGTGTATATATTGAGATAGTTACTGTTATATTGGTTCCAATTGCGGCATATATGATGAAAACATTAGAACATTCTTAAAAAATATAAATTTTCAGCAGTTGAACTTAATCCTAAATCCTTTCAACGATGTGTTTCCTATTGAACCAATCCGGCCTATTTACGACAATTGCATTTCCAAAATGCCCTCTTCTTACAAATAATATATCGATTCTGGCCTTTTTTCGAACTCTGCGTCAATTCACTTGTTTTTCAATGGATCTGTACCTCTGTGGTCCATAGCACTGATAACATTATCTGGAGAATCGTCCCCATTGTATATTAACTTAGTTTTTTTTTTCTACTAAAAGTGACTGTAATTTTTTTCAACGGTCCCTTAAAATTTATGTGATTTGAGGTAGTCCTTTTCAGTACTACTATGTAGTGTTTTTCGGTTAACAGATAAACGTAAGAAACTTTTTAAAAAGTTGTGAAAATACCTATTCGAGCTTTGCACGGGAAAGTTTATTCTACTAGTCCAATTTAAATACTCCATTTCGAACTTGATCCGCCGCTGAATATGGAATATTCTCGTATAAAACTTAAGTGTCCTTTTCTGAGTGGTGCGAAAACTGTCGTATTTTCGACTGACAAAAAAAAAACATGTCAAGATCGACATAGATATTTACAACGACCAGTATTATACCACTGTATTCAAAAGGAAAGACTAGTTTTTTGCTTTTTATTTATTCCTCGAAAATTATTTCATTGTTTTTAAAGCTTCCTCCCCCCACTTTAAAAATATAAAGATTAAAACAACATTAGCTATGATTTAGTACCTTGTTTGGGAGATATCCAAACATTTTTCTAACGGCTGTCAAAAATATCCAGATAGAAAATGAAACGAAAAGCCTTTTCGGCAAATGTCTAGAATTAGTTCCAATATAAGTAGACTAAAAGTAACTTGATTGTTTTGAAGACCGTCCAAAGTTCTGTTTCACAGCTAGTGTGACTCTATACAGACCCTAATGGTATTTCCATTCCTCGTTGCAGTAAAACCCGAAAACCATGGAAGGTATAAAAAAATGAATATCAGTCACTACGGTGGATGTCATTACAAAATTTTTATCATAAATATATTTCCAATACTTGCAACACGATATCTGGAAAATTACGAGTACAGCCAATTAAGAACAACATCCTATAGTTTAAAAATCAGCATTACTAAGATACTAAACTCAAATCTGTCTGTCATTTGTTTTTAATATAATAGCGGACTTATCCTAAATATTTGTTTGCTTTATAGAGTGAACTCTAAAAAACTGATTTAATCGGGTTTCCTGCCGGTCGAAAAATGGATTTTCAAAAACATCGAATTTCAAAGTATCGAGTACGCAAGTATAAGTATCAATACTGCCTAATATCGGCGATTTTTGCGAATCCCTGTATGCCTGAGATCCGCGCCCCAGGCATAGGTTCGGGTCACCATCGGATTACAGCTAAAATAAGCACGATATTAAGAGTGAAAAAATATGCAAATGCAAGGGACGTAAGATAGCGCAAAGCTGCATACCTCCGAATAGCTACAGCTTATTCAACAAGCTCTCTCAATTACCGCAGTATACCGCCCTAATCTTGATTTTCTTGTCACACAACGCAACATATTGCATTTTCGATGGCAGCTACCTCAGAAACCGTAAAAACAAATTTCGCTCTGCGCCTGAGGAAAACGATGCTGCAAATTTGCAACAGGTTCTATAAGATGAAGAGAGAAGCTAGAAAAGACGCAGGTGCATTTTATTTAACTGCAGGTCGACAGAGTTGAGTTCAAAAAGGTAATGCTTGAAAACTACCAACATAGAGTGTGTTGTCGACATGGACATTTACAAGTTTCTACCGTGGAGCCAAAACGGAGTCAGAAATACAATAAATACGACTAACATAACCGCTATTGACAGAGCTACTCGCTATAGTCGGCATGCATAAGCTTTTCAGCAGAATTTCGATAAACGAATGAATATCCGATTATTGAAATCTAAGAGTGTTACGTAATTCATTAAAAAGGGGGACCCAAGTGCTAACTACCACTTATAAGACCCTGTGCAGGGATGTGCGATTAATTGATTAATCGAACATTTAGTTAATCAAAAATGTGAATAATTGAATATTTTCATATTTTATGATTTGTGTTCTGTTTTGTCTAATTTTTTGGTTAAATAGAGCATGCAGATACAAGCAGGACTCTCAGTCGGAATATCTTTGTTCATCTTCGCTTTTTAAAATAATTGAAATTGTAAAGTTTCAACTTGCTTTTTCTAAAGAACTTTGACAGTATACATACGTACAATTGGCCAATATTGAGCCCCTATAAATACGAGTACTTCACGTTACGCATTAGTAAAGGTTGATATCTCATTCCATAATTAAAACGAACGAAAATGATAGTCAGACTTTATTTCAAAATAAAAAATTTTCGCAAAATGATGCAAAGAGCAGATTACATAAAATTCATTTCTATATAAATTTACAGATATGAAACGAATATGCAATGAATAGCTGGCAACTTCTTTCTGCTATAATAACATCTCCAGACGTTGCAAATACATGCTCTGATGGCATACTTGTTGCTGGAGCAGTTAAATATATACTTATATATATTTTTTCTAGCAATATCATATGTACAGGGTGATTTTTAAGATTTAAGTTTTTCAGGTTGGCAGCACTAGTTGGTAATGGCGTACAAACGTCATCTGTCAAAGTGAAAAGTGTACAGTATATTCTGTCATTTCATCATGGAAAGACTAACAAGCAACGATTGCAAATCATTAAAATTTATTATCAAAATTCGTGCTCTGCGACAAATGTGCATCGTTTGATACGACTATTTTATGGTCGTCATAATCGACCTGCTGAATCAACAATTCGTGCTGTTATCTCCAAATTTCGCATCAAATTTACTTTGTTGAATGAGTAGAGTGCGTTGAATGCGTGGAGTGCGTACCGAAGGAAATATTGCAGCCGTAGCGACCAGTTAATGACGATCGTAAAATTCCAATTTGTCGCCGTTCTCAGCGATTGGCATGTGTTACTCAATCATAAGGAAAATTTTACACGTCGATTTGGGTTTGAACGACTATAAAATTCAACTCACGCAAGAATTGAAGCCGAATGACCCATCACAACGTCTAATTTTTGGGAATAGGCCTTACAAAAGCCCAATGAAAATTCGCTGTTTTATCGAAAAATTGTGTTCAGCGATGAGGCTCATTTCTTGCTGAACGGATACGTACACAAACAAAACTGTCGCATCTGGAGTGATGAACAGCCACATGCAATACTTGAATTACCGATGCATCCCGAAAAAACGAGTCTGTTGTGGTTTATGATACGCGATTTTTTTGCCCCAATTGGATGAGTTGAACTTATTTGACATGTGGTTTCATCATCATCATGGATATGTTGAGGGATGAATTTGGTGAGCAGCTTATCTCTCGATTTGGCCCTGTGATTATTTCTTGTGGGGTTATGTCAAGTCGTTAGTCTATGTGGACAAGCCGAACACTATTTAAACCTTACAGGATAACATGACGCGCGTTATTTGTGGAATATAGGCCGAAATGTCTAAAAAAGTGAAGAAAAATTGGACCTTCCCAATGGACATTTTGACGCAGCCGCGGACAATATTTACATGAAATTATATTTAAAAATTAAATGGCAAATTTATCGAATCCAATAAAAATTTTAACGTATGATACAAATTTGAATGTTTTATTCGATTTAAAAAAAAACTACGATTAAAATCACCCTTTATTTGGATAGCCGTTAACGGCTAATGACGTTGGTGGGTTAAAGTGTATGGACGATTCCGTATCCTTTAAGTAAGACTGCAGTTATTCAAACTTACCTCAACACTTGCCTCAACAATTTCATTTGTACAGCCAAGAAAAAAAAATAGGAAATTAAGAGCGACATATTCAGATCTAACTCTTGCTTTATGTCACCACAATTGAGATGTCACTAAAGTTTATTAATTGCAAGTTATCTGGTGCTTTCATTTTGTAATACTATATATTTGTATCTCGGATCTAAAATTTGTTATAAAGAAGAATATGCATTTAAGTACTGTGTACTAGACCGAAAGTAACCTAATAGTACGGCAAATAAAGCACTAGTTCGGTCATTATGAGTTCAATGTATACAATTCAACGCAACGGACGTGTTTTTGTTCGGACTGTTATGGCTGATCTCTGCGGCAAATGCAAACTTGAATTTAAATCATCTTCTGAAAATTCGAAGAATTCACTCGATTTTATTAGATGTGCTTCAGTGTGTGGTCGAATTTTTCACACACTCTGTTCCGGCTTATCGCAAGATCTTGTGAAATTAATCTATATATATAAAAATGAATATCTGTCTGTCTGTGTACAAAAATAGTTTGTAAGAGAACTCCTCTCACACGGCGTACCCGATCTTCATGAAACTTTCAGGGCTTATTCGTGTCGGCCAGGAGAAGGTTTTTAACTGGCCCGCTTTGCATAAATTTTTGTATATGCGTCTGGGTGGTGCCCGGGATGGTTTAGATTTACAATTCGGTCCAATTGGACAAAGGGGCGTGGTACCTCCCATACGAACAAAAAATTAAAGATCAATTATTTTTGCTCCTGCTTACGGTATTTGAACAAAATTTGGTGCGTAGGTTTGGTGTACACATCTTAAGTGCTACTGCAAATATGGGCGGGATTGGACAATGGGGCGTGGTACCTCCCATACAAACCATAAATTAAATATCCAATATTTCTGCTCCTGTTTACGGTATTTGAACAAAATTTGGTACATCGGTTTGGTGTACATATCTTAAGTGCTGCTGCAAATATGGGCGGGATTGGACAATGGGGAATGGTACCTCCTATACAAACCACAAATTAAAAAGCAATTTTTTCTGCTCCTGCTAACGGTATTTAAGCAGAATTTTGTTTAACATTGAAACATTTCCAATAAAAATAAAATTTGAAGGCAAAGCAACGTTTGCCGGGTCGGCTAGTAAATAATAATCCAAATTTATTATGGCGGTGTGATTGATTCTTGTGTTGTTGTTTCAAACGGCGCTTGCAATGAGCTTAAAATACTCTCAATGCAAATGAGAGAGATGCAAGAAAAGTTCTCATCACTGGAATGCAAACTTGATGCTGTCAACATGAACACTCAGGGAGGAAACCATAAAAGTAACAACGATAATTGTGCAACAACAAATAAGTACAACCAAAAAGCTGTTTCGGTAGCCCCCCCTGCTGCTTCCTCTCTAACTACTACCGTTGACGAGACTGATCGGTTCGAAGATGCTCTCAACGATGATATCAACGATGGAGAAAGGAGAAATGAGTGGGTGACAATTAGAAAAAAAAACCCAAGAAGAGAAAGAACATAACCAAGCAGAAAAAACCGAAACAAAACAAACGTAATGTTTTTGGTGTTGGTTCTGAGTGCATTTTTATGATTTTGAAGTTGTACACAGAATGAAGTATTTACACGTTTCTAAATTTAGAGTGACGACTGAATCAGAGTCAATAATAAATTACGTTTCTGATAAAATACAAGTGGACAAAAAATTGCTAACTTGTATCAAGCTTGTTAAACGTGATGCTGATGTTAGTAAGCTACACTTCGTGAATTTTAAGCTTGGTGTTCCTAAACCATTGTACGCAAGGGTGTTTAATAAAGACATATGGCCGCTTTCTATTAAACTAACCCATTTCATATCTAAGGCAAAAAACGTAAAACCACTGGACGACGTGGGCCACACCGAAGATCGAAACCTAGTGGAAATTCAATAAATCCTTACAATGAGTTGCTTGTTGACTCTCATAATGCTGGTGGTTTACGTACTAAAACAAATGAATTTTACCTGGCAGCATCGTCTCATGATTTTAATGTTATTGCAATTGTAGAAACTTGGTTAACATCCCATTTTACCTCCAACGAGTTATTTGACAAGTCATATGATGTCTACAGGCGTGATCGTGTACTTACCGCCAATACCACAAGAGGAGGCGGAGTTTTATTGGCTGTGGAATCTAAATTTGCCAGTAGGGAAATTATACTTCCTAATACTTCGGTGAATGTAGAACAAATCTGTGTGGCAGTCTCCCTATTCAATATGCCTTCAGGTAAAAGAGAATTCGTTTTTATAGTAAGCTATATTCCCCCGCTTAGCGGTTATGAGCTGTATAAACTGTATTTGGCAAATATGGAATTTGTACTTTCCTCGTTGGATGATTGCCAGTTGTCTTGCATTCTTGGTGATTTTAATCTTGGAGGAGTTGTTTGGGAAGTTTGCGAGGCTGAACAAATTTTGATGCCCTTTAACATCACAAATAACATTGAAAGTTATTGTTGTGATAAGATCTATTCCCTTGGGCTTTCTCAAGTGAACATCATAAAGAACGATATCAATCGCATTCTTGATCTTGTATTTGTTGGTGGCTACGGTAAATGTTTAGTCCAGAGATGTAATCTGCCACTTACTTCCGAATCTGTACATCATAAAGCATTAGAAGTAACTATCAGTTTTTATGATTTTAATATCAGCGACATTGAGGACGAATATTATTACGATTTTAATTCAGCTGATTACGGAGCAGTTAGCAGTTTCTTCAACTCTACACATTGGGGTCAGGCATTTCGTGGACTTGACTTAATGAACATGTATATTGCACTCAAGGGCATTATTAATGAATGCTTACATCGTCATATTCAAGTGAAGAAGAGAAGAAAACATTATAATCTTCCTTGGTACAATCGCAGATTGTTAAATTTGAAAAATCGTAGAAACAAGGCAAACAAACTATACAAAAACTCTGGATCCCCTACAGATAAAGAGAACTTTATACGCCTGCGTAGTGAATTTGACTTCTTATCGAATTTTTTGTACAAACGATACATAGCTGAAATGGAATCTCGAATTACTAACAACCCTAAATATTTTTGGATATTTTTCAACGCAAAAAAAAAAAGTCTAACGGTATCCCTAAATCTGTGTTTTACGGTCAATTAGCTGCGCATGAAGAACAAGAAGTTGCAAATCTTTTTGCGATGTACTTTTCATCAGTTTATGAAGATACTGAAGTCACAGACGATTTCACTGAATTCATTAACGGCGTGTATGATACTGTTGACATTGGCGCTATTCATCTAGAATTATCTGAAGTATTCGAAGCAATAACTGGTCTCGACGCCACCAAAGGTCCCAGATATGATCTTATTCCACCTTCGTTTATTCGCAATTGTGCATATTCGCTTTCACATGTTCTTACTCCAATTTTTAACCAGTCTCTGTCAGAAGGGACATTTTTAGATGTATGGAAAATTGCTCACATTTCCCCTGTATTCAAGTCTGGTCGGAGGATATGGTGAGGAACTACCGCCCCATTGTAAAATTGTCTGTTATTCCTAAACTTTTGGATAAAATCATAAACCGAACATTATTTGTAACTCTAAAAAATACCATTTGTTCGCAACAACATGGATTCTTCCATGGAAGATCGACCGCCACTAATCCTTGTTTATTCACTCGCTTTTGTCGTGATTCCATTGAAAAAGGTAACCATGAAGATGTCCTCTACACTGATTTTAAAAAAGCTTTTGTCAAAATTATTCAATTAATTTTGATAAGGAAACTCTTCAAAATGGGGTTTCACTCGTCACTATTGAGCTGGTTACATTCTTACATCTCGGGAAGAGTTTTATTTGTTAAAGTTCATAAAACTGAGTCTAATCCAATTTACGTGAAATCGGGTATACCACAGGGTAGTCATTTAGGCCCATTGCTTTTCCTCTTGTTTGTCAATGACATCCCTAATATATTAAAGTATTGTCAATGTCTGTTATATGAGGATGACTTGAAACTATTTTATAATATAACATCTATCCAGGACTGCGTACACTTTCAACAAGATATTGCAGCACTAATAGTATGGTGCCGGGGCAAACATCTATTTTTAAATTTTTCTGAGTGTAATATTATGACTTATACTCGTAAGCACTTACCAATTGTGTACAGGTACGTATATGAAAATGATCAAACATTTCCGCGTGTGAACATCGTAAAAGATCTGGGTATATATTTTGATAGCGCACTGAATTTTAAAGATCATATAAATTACATAGTTTCTAAATCCAATTCACAACTTGGGTTTTTAAAAAGAAATACTAAAATGTTTTTGAATTTTAAAGCTATTACTGTTTTATTTGGGTCTTTGGTAAGATCTCAGTTAGAGTACGTAAGCTTTATTTGGAGTCCTTTTTATGAAATAGGTATCATTCGGATTGAGAAAATTCAAAAGCGCTTCACAAGATTTGTCCTTCGAAAGAACTTTTCTTTTGATAACATGCCACCGTACGAAAGCCGTTGCAATATTCTTGGAATTATGGAACTTTCTAACCGCAGAAAGCTTCTAGGCATCATTTTTATAAAGGATATTATAGATTCAAACATTGATTCGCCCGAATTGCTATCCGTTCTACCCTTTCACATACCAACACGGTCTTTAAGAGAAACTCATTTGTTCGCTGTTCTATTCCATCGAACTAATTATGGAAGGAATAAACCAATTACTCGATGTTTGCAAATATTTAATTTGGTGGCCAATACCGTCGATATAACTCTCAATAGATTTTCATTTAGACGAGCTGTACTCAGACTTTTAGCTAATACCTCATTTTGAAGATTTTCACTAAATTTGTAATTTATTGTTGTAATCTATTGCAACTGACTACTTAATATATATGTATAGTTATATACTTGTAACTATAGTTATGTTATTTTATTCAATTTTTCCTATTTTTGTAATCTGTAAGAGCAATGCTCAGTAGATGCAAATAAATAAATAAATAATATTAATACAGGATGAAGTTTTATCCATGAAGAGAGTTTGCAGATCATTGTCAACTGTTTCTTTAAAATGTTTGAAACGTTGTCTTATCGTACATATAAGTAGTCGTACCATTGACAAGGTTACATTTGACTGCATTAGAGTAGTTACGACGTCAAAGGCTTGCAGAACATCTACCATTCAGTCATCTCATTTCAGCCATCTTTTTGCTTATTGGATATATCTACAGGCTCTATAGGAGACTGTTTAAAATGTACGTACGAGTATGTGCAAAACATGGGACAGCCTGACCCAGATGATTGGAGTCTCATATAGCTGCTGTAATATTTCCTGCATTATAATGGACAATGGCTATAATTTAGTCCATTAAATCTCATTATTTTAAATTTTTTTAAAGAAGTGCTTAAATTTTTCTGTCATATGACTGTCAGAATATTCAAATGTTTCTAGAACACTACCATCATTTATGAAATGTACTGTCTTAGTTACATATAACTGTATTGCATTCGAACTCCACGCATCAGTTGCTGTACTCACTGCCCTCACTTTCTAAAATACTGAACAACTTGTTTGCTGGTTCCATGTAAAGCTTGGTACGTTTGGTTGTAATGATCTTCATTCCACAAAGACTGAATCCTGGTAACGTAACGTCCATAAAGTGACAACATGTCCATAGATATAAATTTAACAATACTATCACTAATTTTATTTTCCACTTTCGGATTCAATTCCAAGACAGCGACTCCGGATTTTGTCTCAACAACAACAACAAGGTGAACCCTTGTGAGACAATGCAGCAACGACAATAGGATGCCGTTTGCCGCATATTTTACATTTGTCTTTCTTTTTTCAGCAATTTTTTACAACTTTCTGTTTTGATGTATTTATTGCTTATTTCTCTCTCCGCAAAATAGTTGACATTCAAAACTAATAACATAAATAACTAAATAAATGAATAATCATATTTTTGATTGATCGGAATGAAGGATTACTCAATTAACTGGTTAATCGTGATATCGATTAATTGTGAATTTCGATTATTCAATTAACCCCACATCTCTATCCTATCACATCCTATCGAGTACGTTATGTGAAAGGCTTAACCTTGTTCTATTCGGCCTGATTGAAATTTATCAGCGTGCCTTTATTCTAGATGCATGGACTGCTAATTAGATGTCCAAGTAGTGACGAATTCTGGAGATTCGGTGCCTTTGCGTCAGTAAAGAGCCGTTTTGCATGATAATGATTATGAGAAACACTACGGAGAAAATTTTTAACAAAAGCCGCATATTGCAAGCGTGAGCTGATTATATTGACATCATCGTTCGAGAACTGAGAGATTTTAGGGCAATCTTCTCAGTCATTAAGAAGAAGTCGGGAGAAAAGGCTTCCGATTAATAAGAAGTGCGCTTGTTTCGGAGTAATGTTGACAACTATAACTTTGGGAAGATGAATAATTTTATTCATTTCATCTCTGCCCTCATTCTAATAATTCAATAGGAAGAAATTACTGCTCGAAAACAGACACTTTGTGGGCCAAGCGAGCTATTTAATGACAGAGCCCTCTCTCGATTATTATTTTTTCTTTACTCATTTGAAAAATAATGGCATTTGAAAATAATTGAATTTAAATGACCGAATTGTGGCGTTTGTGCGACATCATTATTGATTACTGTAGCAGAAGTTTGTTTGCTTCAATTGTCATTCGAAAGCAGTACTTTAAATCATCAAAATTTTACGAACAACTCCACCTTCATTAAGTTTTCTTTTTGTCTATGCGTCTGATCATCTTACACAACTACATAAAAGATGTTGTTGACAAAACAACTAATCAGTGTTGCCACATGTCGAATATCACCAAAATGCCCCAAATATCGTCATAATATTAAATCATATTAATATTATGTGGGGTGGATATTGTAGCCTCACGCAGGTACAGGTACTTGTATTAAATTCATTTAATGTACCTAATTTGAAAACCTGGGGGCTGCTAAAGAATTTCTGGAGGGACTAAGCCTCTTTAACTTAATAAAGTAAGGTTATTTTAAACATAACCATAAGTCAGACATAAAACAGTTAAGACGAACAATTTAGATAAATTAAAAGAGATGTATCTTTTGTTCAGGATTCCTTTTCCCACTCAATCTTATACCAATGATTTATTTTTAACACTCTCATTTCATGTGCCATTTTTGACTTACAATTATTTCGCCACCTTTTCCAACAATGATTTCGTCCATAGAATAATGGAAATCGTCAGGTTAATAACCCGATTGCCCAGGAGCTAAATATTGCACTAAAAACCATTCAAAAACCACTCAGAAAGACTCGTCACAAAAAGAAGGTCGATTGGAGAGAAATTCTGTTCCACCAGGCAACACCGGGCCAGATACATCGATAGTGACAGAAGCCATCTGGCAAGTGATTTTCCTTCGCCTCATCAGAAGCTTGTAAAAATCGGCTGTCCTGGTTTTTTTTGCCAATGGGATCGAGAGTTCCAATGAGAGAGACATAATGGAATTATCTTCAAAGTGGCAACAAGTTATCGAACAAAATGATTTCAGAAACAGTGAAAGTTCGGCGGCGATAAAATTAGCGAAATAGTTCTATGCGATGAAGCTCATGGTCACTTTAATGACTTTGACGAAAAAATGCACCCATAATGTTGCAGTGTATTGATGCGGATTTCGGGTTTGAGGCATCATTGGAACATATTTCTTTGAAAATTGGGATGATCAGGCAATACTTGTTACTGGCTCTTAATAGTGCGACATGATAACCGAATTCTTATTGCCTAAATTAGATAATGTTGATGTGTGATTTTAACAAGACGATGGCTTATGCCATACAACACGGGGAACAATTCAATTACTCCATTAGACATTTCCTGATAGTGTGTTCTTTCGTATAAGTATTCAGAAGTGACCCTCCAGATGATGTGATTTAGCACCACAGGATTTCTTTCTATGGTGTTATCCGTGCATTTAAGGAGGAGGTTCAGCGTTGCATTCGAGAAATTTAACCACATTTGTTGGAAGTGGTCATGGAAAATTTCCATAATTTACTGAAAAATACGAAAATTTGATTAACGATCTGCAAAAGTTTTAGACTGCCAAGTTTTAAAAAGTTCTATATAGATTTACGATGGTTATCGCGTCTACCAGGCAGAAGACGGAAGATCATATGTATGTGAATCTACTTCTGCATGTCTCTCCTTTGCCAGGTGAGGTATAGCATTATTTTGGACAAATTATTAGGTGCACAACTAAGTTCGCGCTGCTGTAAGTGCTAGTTGATTGTTTCACAACCTAAACGTCATAAGCCAAGCTTAAGCATATGGTAAACATACCTCCTCGACTCAAAAGTGGTTTTCTTTGACGTCGCATTATTTTGGTTATGTGAATAAGTACTGATTTTCTTCTTTCAATCGAATAAAATGGCGGCAGAAGCCGCTTATGTTTACGAAGATGCTGCTTTAAGTGAAGCAAAGTGTCGAGATTAGTTCCGTCGCTTTAAAGACGGTGATTTTAATGTTGACGACCGTTCGCGTAAAGCAAGACGAAAAACCTTCGCAGACACTGAATTGACGGCATTGATTGATGGGGATCTGTGTGAAATTCAGGTAGAGCTTGCTTTGGTTCAGCGACAAAAAAAGGAAGGGGAAGGGGGTTTCTTCATCGTATTGTAACGGTTGATAAAAAAATGGATTCATTACAGCCATCCAAAGAAAAGAAAATCATGGAGGCTTCTACGTCGTCGTCTCGGCCGAATATTAACGCTGCGAAGATTATGCTCTGTATTTAATGGGACCTGGGTGTTATTTATTACGAGCTGTTGAAACCAAGCGAAACCATTACTGGGAATCTGTATCGACTTCGATTAATGCGATTGAGCCGAGCTCTGTGCGATAAACCATATTCTCCAGATAGTGTGCCGTTTGATTATCACTTGTTCCGTTCGATGGCACACGGTCTGGCTGACCACCAGTTGCACTCATATGACGACATCAAGGAATGGCTAGATTCGTGGATAGCCTCATTAAATGAACAATTTTACGACGGAATTCGAGGTTTACCAGAAAGATGGAAAAAGTAGTAGTGGGCAATACTTTCAATGAATGATTTCTAGAAATGTTTTCATAATAAAGTTGCATTTTTATAAAAAAAAAAAAACAGAGAGAACTTAGTTGGATAGATTGAATTTTTACTACTCTTTGTAAATGATTGCCAACATTTTTGTTCAGTATTTCAAAACAATTGTGTCAAATTCTTTATTTTGAGATATCACTTCCAACCGCAAAGCCGTGGATGCCATTCACTCAATGTGATATTCCACAATTTAAGAAAAAGGAGTACAGAAATATAAATCAGTTGCACTGACTTACAAATAACCGTTATTTTCAAATTTCGTGAGTTACGTATGTTCGATTTTTGCTTTTTTTTTGTTATGTTGGTACGCATGTCTGTTATACATATGTATGTTGACAATATCAGCCATTTTGAATTGTCAGTTTGTTTTTGACAGATAAAAAGGTTAGTCGTGTTTTGGTGTGCTCTTCAATTTTTTACTATTCGAAAAAATGGGTCAAAGAATTAAGTTTTGTGTAAAAAATGAAATTAAATGTGTAAGGACATTTGAAATGTTGACCATGGCGTTTGGCGAGTCTACTATGTGCAGAACACAAGTTCAATTGTGGCATAACCGGTTTAAGGAAGGCCGAGAAGATGTCAATGACGATGTTCGTCCTGGAGCGAAAAAAGCACGGCAAGTTCGGTCAAATGTGAAGGTTTTGCTCATTGCTTTCCTTGATTGCAATGGCGTGGTGCATCACGAATTCTTGCCACAAGGTCGTACGGTCAATAAGGAATACTACCTTAAAAGTTATGCGCCGTTTGCGCGAAGCAATTCGCCAGAAACGCACAGAATTGTGGAAAAACCAATCATCATCGATACTTCTGCGTGAGTTTTTGGCCAAAAACAAAACCGCAAGCATGCCTCAACCACCGTATTCACCGGACTCGGCCCTCGCTGACTTTTTCCTCTAGCCAAAACTGAAAACACCGATGAAAAGAAAGCGTTTTGCTACGATTGAGGAGATAAAAGACAAATCAAAACAGGAACTGTTGGCGATACCAAAAAGCGCGTTTTAGAAGTGTTTCGAGGATTGGAAAAAAACGCTGGCATAAGTTTATTATATCTGAGGGGGATTACTTTGAAAGGGACAAGATAGTTATTGATGAATAAATAAATACTTTTTGGAAAAATTAAAAATAACGGTTTTTTATCACACTCGTATGTTTTATAAGATTGCCACTTTTCACCAAAATGATGTTTTTCAAACTTCTGGCATCATCTACACCTCAGGTCGGCTGGTTTTGGGACCGCCCTCTTACATGTACTGATACCGAAAACTTTACCCCTGGTTAAGGCTGTCTTTTTGTTGTTGATTTTTGAAACTAGTTCTTTCAGGCACCCTACACTGCTTTCAACTCCTTTAAGCTATTAATGGCTGATAGAAGACTTTCGATAGTCTTTATTGCCAGTCTAAACGCATTGGTATGTACCGAACTTTCCAACGAATTTCTGGCATCACACTCATCATAAATCTACTTGTGGCAAACATAATTATCAAACCGACTTCGTGCCGACTAATTGTAAAGTCTAACAGACTAATCTATTTTGAATTTTTATGACATACATAAACTTTATAATCACAAGACTATAACTAACTATTATTTATATCGGGCTTTTTGGAGTAAATATCGATTTTAATAAGCCCTCATTATAGTGTCAAATTACAAAGATAAACAATGGACAGCTACGAGAGTTACCTACAAGGGGCCAATATCAATACCAACCAAGTGATTTAGCAAATTGCTATATTATTCCAGCAATCCAGCAATCCAAACAAAACTAAAACATTTCAATTTCCGAAATGAAGATTGATTTTAATAAAAGCTAATTCCAAACTAAAATACGAGTGTAAAACATACAATTGTGCTCCCGGCGTTCATTGCAGCCAATGACTGGTTTGTGCAGTGTCCGTCTGCCTGACAGCCTGGCCAATTTGCTGCGGCCGTGAAGCCAATGATCACTAAATACATAATCCCAAGTGAGCTGCCATATGGCTGGCAGGACGGCGGCAGGAACATGTAGTATTTGTAAAGTATTCGTTTACTTCTTTTCCGCATTTGATGACGCTGACTCTGAAGGTCGGAATAGAGCGGAACGGCGATAAAGAAGACAATCAAATGAACACGACTTCCTTGGAGAAGAGTGCAAAGAATGATGCTAAATTATAACACCTCCATGGTGATTGTGCAGCACGATTTTGCCAACACTTGTGCCACGTCAAGATCGGCCAACGGTTCAAAGATTGCCAAAGAGAAACTGGAGGAGACGAGTTAGCACCGGCCCAACAACAGGCAGTGCTGGTATGCCAAATCAATTGAAATGCGTTTAGAATCAAGCCGGAGCGCGATGGACAGACAGTCTCGCAGTAATGTCCATTGCCAGGCAATACAATTTGCCGCTGCTGCTGCTGCTTCTGCTGTAATCCTCCTCAAGGTGTAGCATCGCAGTCCGAACAAGATGTCCTATGGTACTTTTGTGCACATCGTGTGGATGAGATCATTGTGGATGCATGGATGGATGGTTGGCTGGTTGGTTGGTTGGTTGGCTGGTTGGCATGCCAACCCATTTCATCCATAAAATGTGTTATTATGCTAAATGCCCATAAAACTCACGTTTACAATTCATTTACACGCGGCTAATAACAAACCCCACTTGCACCTAACACGCCTGCACTCAATTCGCAATCGCTGCTAACGCTGCTGAAGTCCGGATGGCTGGCGCGGCCTGGAACAGACAATTGTGTTGTTTATGCTCGCACGGATAATTGAGTTATCTGATCTCTTAAGTGCACTTATAAACAATAATAAACTCAACCGAACGAAGCTCAAAGTCGATTGCAAAATGAGATATTTAGAAGTCAACGTCATAAGTTGGCTTATACCGGCACATTCACGGTTCTTCGTTTTTTGGCTCTTTGTCTTGAGCCTTGGGAAGTATAGGCTTGATGTTCTTTATGGGATGGTATGAACTTATTGAGATGAATCTTTTGTATGACAGAAAATCTAGAATGGTAAAGTCAAAGAAATGGAACGATCGCGTATGTTGCAATATTTTAGACTGCCATTAAGAGGAATGTTGAGACGTATTGACTAGCTTAGCGACTTACTAAGCTTCGTACCGAGCACAGCTGACTGTAATCAATCATATTTGAATGTCGTTCACTATTCAAGCATTCGAAGAAAACGTAAAGAAAGAAAGTAAAGAAAGCGTAAAATTCTGTCAAAAAAGGTATCGAGAATTGATTATGTGGAAAGCCCGCCTAAAGGGATTGTCAAAAATATTTTCGGCGATAAGTTGGGGCAACTGTCCACTGTACTGATGCAGAGTTTGAGAGCGATATAAATATCGAACAAAGAATTTATCTCAAATTTTGTATTACAGACAGAATTTCGTGTGTCGAATCCCACAGCAGGCTTTAGTATTATTATAGACGCCATTGGCCATTGGTTTTACTCGTATATAGCTAATAAATGGCAAACCCTATAATCTTGAATCCAAATTAAATATCAAACTCCATACAAAAAACTTATGTGAATCGGCTTTATAAAAACACCTGCATATGAAGGCTACAAAAGCTTTTGAGATGTCTAGGATGATACGCATCCCATCATTGTTTGCGGAACTGCAGTAAATATCGATAAATTGAAGAAAATGGTGACTAAAAACCGTCATTTAAGTTTAAAGGATATAGTCGCTTAACTTTCTGTGTTTCACCAATCAATTTCACACGATTGTTTGGGTATGAAACGCATTGCCACTAAATAAATAATTTCGAAAAACCTGAATTTTCCTCAAAAAGTTAATAGCGAAAAGGTCGATGAGAAGATGTTAGAACGAGTCAATTCCGACTCATAAAAAATATTATAAATGGTGATGTAAACGTGGGTTTGCGTATCTGACATGCGACCCAGTCAACAAGCTTCGAAATGATACCTTCCAATTGAGCCGAAACCGACAAAAATTACTCCAGAGTGCATCAAAAGTCAACGTATTTTTTATTTAATTAGCTTGGTGTTGTGCACTAGGAATTCCTGCCGAAAGATCAAACGGTAATAACCCAGTACTGGAATTTCGGTCAGGTGAACTAACTTACGTATACCTTCACCCAGCGTCCTTTTGTGTTGCTACAAAAAATACTCTGAATTAAAGATAAATAAGAGAAGCAAAACTAAAACTTTCTGAAGCCGTCTATTCGGCAAATGTAGAGGGGCCGATTTTTTTTTGTAAATCCTCCAATTTGTATATATGGCGCCCTAAGGAGTATGGCAGTGCTATCTGTTTCCATTCGCAGCACTAAATGTTTGATGCGACGTCAGTTATAATGAATTTAGTACAATTGAATGAAAAACACGAATCTAGAAATATGTATATGAAATAAATAAGGCTTTTCATATTTTACCCAGTATTATGATGGTATGTAATCGGTGGGAATCTAAATAACTTCAATAATCGAATTAGGAACTACAGTGGAAAATCAGATTTCGATTAATCGAACAATGGGGAGTACCAGAATGGGCGTGTCAACGTTGACCAGATTACCAAACGTATGATATGTGGCAAATTATTTTGGATTTGGTATAACCGATTGGAGGTAAGAATATATGGGAATATATATAAATCGGTCATTTGTATGGAAATTACCAGAGGGGGAGTGATTAGTAGACCGATATTTCTCTAACATTGCAGAGAGTTGCAAAACTTTGTAATGGATAAAAACAGCTGACTAATTATAACTTACAGGTTAGAATTTAATTTGAAATTACATTTCGAAAAACCGCTCAATTTGTGTAGGAGGTATCAGAATGGTTATGTTAATCGGTCGATCTTTTAAAATTGTATTAGGAATTATAAAATAATGCAAGGGACAAAAGTCTGAATTGCTACAGATTGAATTGTATTTTGACTGCAGTGTTTCGAGTTTCAAATCAAATATTTAAACTTCGGCCGAAGGGTTTGGGATTTCAAAAGGAATATTTAAATTTCTATTAATGTCTTTTGAATTTCAAATGAAGATATAAGAATTTCTAGTTGTTACAAACGGAATAACAAAATAAACACTCTGTCAGTGTTTGGTGGTGGGTAAACAAATTAACAAATATCTACAAAAACAAGTACACATGTTTTAGTCAGTTGAATTTTATACCCATTACCAAAAAAAACACAATTCTCGATCAGTTTGAGTGATGGTATAAGTAGACGTTTTACTTACGAATCATTAGTTAACGAATAAATGAAAATGTACATAATAATCTAATTCATAATGAATCGAATTTACTATTTTCCCCAATGAAGTTGGGTAATTTTTTAGCCCTGTATTTGAACTGTCCGCTAAAAAGCTATATAAGTTGGGATGGCTCTTTCCCGTAATTATCAACTGACCTAGTAATTGTTTTGCCAGTGATTGAATAGATGGTAAAATTGTTGAAAAATACTGAAAAATGCTTATTTTTCCAGAGGAGAGTTCAGTTCTTGCTTGAGAATTTTTTTCCTATTGGACTGAAATGTTTATGCTGATGAGACAATTGTGTGCGAAATTTCAGCCATCTACCTCAATAATTTCGTAAAATACAGTTTTTAAGAGAATTATTGAAGATTTCGTTGACAAAAAACTTTCATATTAAATGAATACAAAGTCATTGAAAATAAATCTTTGATGCATATTCATGATTGTCGCGTGTCCGCTGAAAACTCGATAGAGGTCGCATCGCTTAAGCTGGAATTGTAGAACCAAAATGTGGCAGTCATAGGCAACTATTACGTTTGAAGTTGGACAAAACTGATCCAGTAGGAGGAAACTTGAACAAATATGGATTAAATAATTAAATAATAGAACAGTAAGTATTTTCCGGAATTTATTCGCGATTTTTCG
This sequence comes from Philornis downsi, assembly GCA_019455685.1. Classification (NCBI taxonomy): domain Eukaryota; kingdom Metazoa; phylum Arthropoda; class Insecta; order Diptera; family Muscidae; genus Philornis; species Philornis downsi. Next base: position 1,491,133 of record JAHXMU010000099.1, on the reverse strand, counting down.
GGATTTTTTCAGAAACTTAATAATTTATTCGTTAATAAACAGCAATATTCGATGATATTGTATAAATACTAAAAAACTTATGTCAGCTCAAATAATTTCCTAAAGAAAGTTGCCGACATGCCCAACTATTTGGCAACGGTCGGCACAGCGTGCTCTTTTCTAGCTAAATCACTATATTACTTAAGGAAATGGAAGTACCTTCACCCGGAGAAATGGAAGTATATATTATTTGATTATACGTTCGCCGGGAGGAATCAAGATATATAGGTATATCATTTGGTACTGTAAAAGGCTAACACTAAAAAGGAAGCGTTCATAAAACAAAACAAAGTATTTTTTGCGTTCCATGACATTTTAAGTCTGTCTTTCAGGCTGACTGGTTAACACGATAACTCCGGTAAATATTTATGTTGCTTCTTAAAACTTGGTACAGCCCAATATTTTCATAGGTCGGAGCCGGAGATTGTAAATGGGTTGTGTCCATCCCTTTTGATAACGCTCATACAAATCAAGTTTTTTTTTTAAATTCCATCAATTTTCTGGGATTTTAATTTAGCCAACTGTAGTTATCTGGCTTTATATCCATTACATTAGTTTACAAATTGCCTGCAATATCGGAGAAAAATCGATTAAGCAACCACGTCCACTCGGGTGATTTAATCCATATATTCTTACCTCCGTACCATGTAATCGCACCATGGTCCAAAGTCGACCAAATTTGTCATATATCTTGCGTTTGGTAGTCTGAGTTCTGAGAATGAAAATGGATGACGTTGAAATGACCACTCTGGTACCTTCCATACAAATTGATCGGTTTATTGAAATTTGATTTTCTACCGTAATCCCTAATTCGTAGCCTGAAGTTACTTAATATACTTAATACTTATAACATTGGGGAAATTGGGAAAAAAATCGACAGAACGACTACGCTCCCTCTGGTACTTCCCGTAGAGATTGCCTTATTTAATTTATGTATTACCAGGTCCGTATCTTTCATTCAATTGCGTTATAATCAATATATTTGAACTCGCATCAGACATTAAACACTACGAATGCTGATTGCAAACTTTTCGATTTAGAAAATCGAACCTTCTACATTTCCTAAAGGAGATGTGCTTTAATTCAGAATGTTTTTTTTTATAAAACTCATGTTTTTGTCATACTCCAAAAGGTTGTTGGTTGAAGGTATATGTAAGTCATTTACCTGGCTCAAATAAGTGGCTACACCGTCCATGACATTAGGACCAACAGGTGTCATAATTGGGATATATTGGCACAATGGATTTTGAACTTATTTGCAATTTATGCGTTTTTCCACCAAATTGTTAACTTTTTAACCAAATATCATTATTAAATCCAAGTTTAAAGCTGAATGTTTATTTTTCCTATAGTTTGAGTTTTTGGTTGTCCTGAGACCACGTTTGGCTTTCAAAGAATGTCGAGGATGGAAAAGTTGAGAATAATGTCACGTAAACATAATAAGTTGCAACAAAGGATATAATTATGATATACAGGGTGGGCCATAAGGGTGTTGGCGGTTTAAATATTCAGTAAAAAAAAAACTACGAAACACAAAAAAAATATATTTGTATTTTTAAAAAGTAGAAGCATGGAAATTTTTAAGACTTAAAAATAATGTTGTCCAAATGGCTTCCCTCGGCTGCTTGACACTCTTGGAACCGAAGTCGCAAATTTTGGAAAACTCGTTGAAAAGTTGTTCTCGGTATTTTGTTACTTTCCTGAATAATGTTCCTCTTCAACTGCTCTAAATTGGTCGGATTATTCTTGTAGACTACCGATTTGAGGTAGCCCCATAGAAAATAATCGCATGGAGAGAGATCGGGGCTACGTGGGGGCCATTCAATATCCCCCTTTTCGAAATGAGTTTTCCATTTTTCAGCAGCTCTATGGATACCCAAGCCGTATGACATGTGGCCCCATCCTGTTGAAACCACATCCTCGAGGTATTGCCTTGAAGTTCTTACAAAGCTGGCACCAAAAAGTCTGCCAGCATGTTGCAATAATTGTTCGCTCTAACCGTCGTGAACTGAAACACGAACACGCTCCACAATGTCGGCTGATCTTGCAGAAACTGGGCGACCACGAACCGTAATTGGTACTGTTGAGCCGGTTGTTTCGAACGTTCTGATCCATTTTCGTATCACATTGGTGCTTGGAACTTCACTTAAATCGTGTAAACCGTGTTCATGCCGATACAAACGTCGTGCACCCCGCCACCCCGCGCCGCGCGTTACCGAGAAATTGAAGATTTAAACCGCCAACACCCTTATGGCCCATCCTGTATCATGATATATGTATCTCAAGTACTTTTTATACCTGCATCTGGATTCAGGGCTGAATATCACATTTATTAAAATACATAAGTTCTACTAATTTCTATCGTACATTCATTCTTAATCTGAAAATTGCAAATGTTCAAAATTTTGGAACATTTAAAAAAAAAGTCGAAGCTACATTTCGGCTTAAACCAATATTAGTGCGTGAAGTACATCAATATTGACTCATAGAATTACTCTAAGATATGTGGAGATTGATAGTTATGTATCCACTTTCACCTAAAATGTTCTGTTGTAATCGGGATAAATTTATTCTGAATTATACATAAATCCACTACTTTAGGGTTTAACTTGTTATTTTTTTGCATAGTTGGGAAAATTTAATTACAGTTTCCTCGTATTTTGTGCTATATTTCATACATAAATTCCTGTAGTTCTACTTTAAGTCTTACTTAAATTACCATTGAAATATCGCAACGAATACTTTGTGATCTTAGAAAATATGATCTTACATCTTTGCTAATACAACAGAAGGTCTGTCCTTGCTAAAACCTCGAATAAGCTGTGAAAATGCTTGATATATTTTAGGTGCATACGCAGTTTATAACGAATCCGGCAGTCATCCACCAATTTTTATAAACTTTGTAACGTTTTAATATTTTTTTTTTATGCGAAGATAATTTATTTTCTTACCAGTATTTGGTAATAAACAAAATTTACTGTTCCCCCAAAGAATGGAATATAGGAATGATTCTGGCATTCAGTGAATTTATACGCATTCAGTTTTTAGATTGACTGAAACGAAATTGAACTGACAAGTCCACACTCGCTTATTCGAAGTATTCGTCTGCACATCAGGTTGATTGCGGCTCAAGAAACAAATATGTTTTTGTATTAGGACTCAATCTTACGACCACATGCTCAATAGATAATAAGATAATCTTTTAATGTATTAGACGAATGGATTGTTTCTATAACAATTACCAATTTGTATTTATTATAATTAATTACAGATTGGAGGTCTTTAACGCCATTTTCCTGAATTGGTACCCAGTTGCTATTTCTAGTTTTCGACAAACGTTATTTAAATGGGACTAACATTGTACGACATTGTAAGCTAAAGGAAACTACACTGAGAAAGAAAGAAATAAATAAATCTTAAACTAATTACTATTTGAACTATTACTATTACTATTTGAAGAGTGATTAAACAGTTTTGATGCTGTAACACGCAAAAATGTAAAAGCTGGGCCAACAGCATCGTTGACAGATTTTAACGAAGTTGTGGTTTTAGGAGAGGTAGAATAGAAGTATTTTTGCTGCATTATAAAATTACGTCTTTTTTAATAAATATGTTAAAGTTCCAAAAGATTTAGATAACATGTAAATGTTATATCTTAGAGCGTTGTATTATTTTTTGATATTTCAGTCAACTATTTAGACTGTCGTCTATCGAATTTATTGAAAATTATTTGGCTTATTCTTGTTTCAGAAATACATTTACTTGTGATCAGAAATGTGGAGCTGGGATTCTTTGCCTTTACACTGCCCTTAAAATTTAAATACCTTTTAATAAATAAAAAATTCTGCGGAAGCATAAGAACTAATTAGTTCCTATCGTTCTTCTAAGTGAATCGTTTAATGGAAGTATTTTATCTATGAACAACACAATTCTTACCTTTGGCAAAACATAAAATAATTAAAAAAAAAAAACCAAAATTTGCAATATCCCATATTACTGTAGCGTCACCTATATATCGTATATGACACTCCTAATACAATAGCTGTACTAGAAACTATTCCCGAAGTCCCCGTAACAAATGGCTAACATTTCACCACAGTTGAGTCAACAATGCAGAAGATTATGCGGTGCAGATAGGCAGATAGATAGTCGTGTACGTAGTAATAATAGGTGGTTCATTTACAAGTACATTTTCCTGTCATTATACTTTCGTTTAGTATAGGTATTATGTTCGGCTGTATTACGAAAGTCAGCGTTCTACGTGGAATGTGCTTCGTTCACTTAGAGCAACTTATGATTCACATAATCGGACTGCCAAAAGTACAATTCGAATCGAATTGATGCCATTCTCAATAGCTTTAGTTACCATATGCAACAGCTTGTCGTATTTAACTAAGGATTTTGATTCAAAAATATACTCGTACAAAATCCAACTTGTACAAGAATTTAACACAGTCCATCTTCCTTGTCGTCACTTTTTTATGCTTTGGACTCTTGAAAAGCTTGAACAAAATCCTTTGTTTTAGACAAAATTTTATTCAGCGAGTAAATCCATTTTTGGCTTAATGGCAAAGTTAATAAGCAAAATTGCCACATTTGGGTTCACGAGCAATTAAAAGGGATTCAAGAGACACCATTAATTCCAAACGACATAACCATTTAGTATGGTTTATAGGCGGATGGTATTATCGGTGCATACTTTTTCAGAAATAAAGTCGGTCGAAAAGCAACTGTGCATGACGTCTGTTATCGCGCAATGGTGACGGACGATCTGCTACCTGAAGTTGGTTTTCCTGTTGCGAAAATAATTCAGTGAATAAATAAAATCTCGCCTCACCAAATGCCGCACAAAATGTTCGAATGCGTTATCAAAAATTAGAACCTCGTCGGAAATTGCATTTATAATGATCTTCAAGAAAATGTCATATTGCGAAACGATAAAGTAATTCTGATAGCACATGTGGAATTTGTACACCAAATTCTTTCTAAAAGAAGTATACAAGTCTATAGATTTTTTTATCTCCCTTTTAGAAAGAACCCCTAGGGACTGTCTATAATGCGTGCGCAGTAAAAACTCCTTTGCGGTATGACCAGAATGTATTGACGCATTATCCTGCTGAAACCTATCGTTATCATCATAAAGATTGCAGGTGGAAGTAGTGGTAGACATCGTACATACACACTTTAGAAAGTTTGTTTTGTCAGGAACGAAAAGGATATATGATCTACCAACAAAGAAAAGTACTGTTTATACCATTAAAGGTCCTCCACCAACTTTCATACCATTACAGTATCTGAGTTTCTAAAGTACCAAGTATCTTTTGACCAAATGTGTTTTATGACTTTGTAACTAAATTGAGCAATGTTCGCTTTTACGAAATTTCTTAAAACTTGCCGCAGCTCTATATTTTGTTAGATCGTGACCGCGGATTGTAAACGGGCTATATTGGTCTGCCCTTGTGGTACCTCCCATATAAATTGACCGATTTTCCGAAATGCCATTTTCTTTGTCCTTTTAACCCTTAACGCTTTGTCTCCATTTTTGTCCAATATATTGCTTTGTATTATTTGACATAATTTGTAAAGTTCGTCCGATTAACCACTCTCCTTCTGGTGATTTAACCCATATTCGTATATTCTTGGATTCATATCATTTACGAGTATTTTGTTGTGCTAAGTCAAATTTGGTGCGCATTAAGAGAATGAAAATGGGCTGCATTGTTACCTTCCACACAAATTGAACGAATTTTCGAAATTCAGTCTTTTCTTTACAACTAATCGTCTGCAGACACCTGTAACTTATGTCAAATTGTGTTGGTCTTATGTCCTTATGTCCAATTTGGCAGAATTTGAAAAGTGACCGCTTAACCACGCCTCTTTTTCTTAATATTGTACTTTATTATTATAGAGGAATAGAGGCTTTTCCGTGTACCACAAGTGAAAGCGACTCAACTGGCGTTGGGGCAGACAAAGCCGAGTTTATAAGTTATTATTGTTGTTCTTATTTAGACAGATATTTATGATTATAAAATAGAGATTTTGACCAGCGAAGGGAAACTGAAAGTTTAGTTAAAATAGAATTGCAGATATCAAATATAAACAAAATCCAAAGGAGTTGGGCTGAGGATTTATTGGGTTCGTTCTATTTCTAATTTATTCTCGATGCTTGGTGCCATTTTTGCTAAAACAATGTTTGCCATTATAAACAATTATAATAATGGTACAATAAACATTGTTCAACTAGCAGAATATTTGCAGTATATGTAAATCTATTGATTTCCGCAGTATCTAAGCGATGCCAGATATTTTAATTGATTCAAGTTATTTTACTGAAATTTAGCACAGTGTTTAATTCTACATATATATGTATTTAATTCATAATGCCAGTATTTATTCACAATAAGTCACAATAGTCATAATAACGTTTTTTAAGTAAATCATTGAGCAACCGATTGTCACAAGGATGTCTGAGTTGAATTTTAAAACTGTTTAAAATTGCGTCTGTCTCTCATCCACCACCGAAGAAAAGGAAGTAGAACATTAGTTATTAACATTTAATGATAGTGTAGTCCTCAAAAATAAATATACATACGACCGTACTTAATTTCATTTCATCGTGAACTAATTATTTCTATATCTACACCTACATTTTGATAAATTGTTGTATTAACACCCCGAATTCTTAAATGACAACTTAATTTCCGTTTTGAAACAATTACTATGGAACAACAGAAAAAACACCTTTCCGAGCGATGGCAATGGAATGGATTAAGTGCAAACACACGTTCGTCCGTCCGTTTCGCCCTTCCAGTCGTCCGTCAACTGTCGGTGCGGTGCGTTAGAAGTGTTGGCCGCCAAACGTCTCAATTTCAATAAAATTCAAGTGCAAAAATGCCAACTGAAGGAAAATGTGAAACAGAAACTGAAACTCAAACAGAAATAATAATCATATCAAGACAAGTCCACATTACAAAGACTTTCGAAAATACAACCATCATTAATCACCTCGTCCAAGTCCAGGCGCCTTGAGAAATGGTCTCGTTTCATTATTCACTTGAACTCGCAGAAGAAACCAATCACCTGTAAAAGCGGCAACAACCTGAGGTCCCACACAGCGGAGGTTATGGGGGGAATTTTGAATGTATCCGCATGAAGGTGGTGGCATCCTAGTCTAATACCAACATGAGTTTAAGAACGAGATCATTGTAGTATTAGTGGCAATGGCATAATGAGGGTTTCTGCTCTGGTCATGGCTAATAAGAGAGCTGAAAATTTCATTTGATGTAAATGTTAATGATGAGCGATGATTAGTTGGTTTTTCGTGATTCAATTTGATAAGCCACGCTTATACAAAAAGGTTACAAAGAATTCTTAACACATGCCCTTATTGTAAGAAGGATTGTAAGGATTGTATACTTAACAATTAGAAATTAAAATAAATTTGAAGAAATTGAACTAACAGATTACCCTCGTCTCTTCTAGAGCATTTCATAAAAAATGACTCATTTTGCTTACATGACTCATCTGATGGTCATATTTTAAATGCGCCTACATTAAATTCAGTCAAATTTGATACATATTAAGAGCTTACAAAAGTATTATATGGGGATGAAAATGCTCATGACCCATCTGACATTTAACATTTTTCCAAGCAGCTCCCAATTCGTAGACTGCAGCAACTTAAGCTTTTGTCCATTGTATTGCTTTATAATTCTTTATACGTGATATCGCTATATAAACGACCTATTTAAGCCATATACGAGTATTCTTAGGTTCGTATCTACCATACAGTTGCATTAAATTCAGTCAAGTTCGGTGCACATTAAGGTTTTTCGAAAGACAACATAAAAGATGATTGAAGAGAGGAGAGAGAGGCTAATTCAAGTCATTTGTTGTATTTCTGTTGCTACCTTCTATGTGGTTTGCTCATATTTGGTAAACATTCAAAACTGATCAACATCAAACGGTGAGAGAGAGTGAGAAAGAATGTATCCTGTCTCCAGGAAGGCGACTTCGACGCGTTGAGTAGCAAAGAAAAATGTTCCTACATATGTATATACAATAAGAAATAGTTTACGAACCATTAATTTAAATAAAATTGAATACGAGTCGATGACATTTGATTATAAATAATTATAAAGTAAACGGCACTATTTGTAATATACACATGTGATTATTAGAAACGTATAGATAGGTATATTTTATTCATAAAACTTTTATCTAATAACATCCAATATTTTTATTTACGTTTGCGACAAATTAAATAAATATTTTCCGCAAACGTCCTCTGTTTCCTATAAAAACTACACCATAGTTTGGTGCAACTATACATCTTTTACGGCAAAGAAAATAGCATTTTGCCGTAAACGGTTTTCGTTTCTTCCAGGGTTTCCGACTAATATACATCATTTAAGCCAAACGAAATATTAGTTTGTTGGGAAAGTTCTTCGTTGTCCGCAAATATATGTCACAAACAAAGTTTTATTGACTCATTTTTCTTTTACGTGAAACGAATTTTTTCTCTGCGTGTAGCGTTAAAGAATAAAATTTGACTGCATTGTCACGTTTTTCTAGTACCTCCCGTACAAATTTTACAGATTTTCCGAAATTCACATTTTGCACGTTTCTCTAATTCTTGGGCTGCAGCAACTTAAGTTTTTGCTTAATATATTACTTTACAAGGTCTAAAAAATTTGGGGAAAAGCTACCATTTGGGTATTGAACTCCTATATTCTTAGCTAAATATTTTTAAAGCAGTTGTGATGAATTCTACTAAATTTGATATACATCGTGCTTACGATAAACTTAACTGTGGGATGATGATGATCATTACCATTGCCACGCCCATTCCTTTACCTACTATACTAATTGATAGATTTAACGAAATTTAATTTTCCTCTCTAAAGCTTATTACTTATATTACAGTAAGTTAAATTTTTCTCCTTTTCATTAAATTATGATGCTTGATAATAGTTAAATCACGTGTTTCTAGATCTATGGGTAGATATCTTTCATTCAATTTCAAATTCAAATTCAATATAATTTAGCATATAAGCGAAAAAGGTTGAGTTCAGAGAGTCATAATTTTGCTTCTTTTATAGTGCGTTAATTCGCGGTATTTGTTGATAAGAACCTTTCGGTTTATGAAATCTCTCCTGGCACTCCGCATGTTTTTGTACCGAACCAAAACGGGTTGAGTGGAGGCGCATGTCAGTCTTATATCTTATATATTATAAATCTCTTCGGTAAGCAAATCTTTTGATTAATATCTATTGTAGTGGGTGAAAGTTTTGTCGATTGAATTAACTTAGCAATCAATATCGTTATTTTTTGTTAAAAATTCTTGTACCTCTCTTTAGTAAACAATTCTTATAACTTAATTTTTATTGCAATTTGTGAAATATTAGTCGATTTAGCATCGGAGAGGAACAGTTGAAACATGATTTCGCACAATTTTTGTCATTTGATATTTTCTTTTATATTGATTTAATTTAACATTGCTTCCCATTATATTTTGCTTGTCTACGGGAATGTTTGTTGTAGTTTGCGGACTTTTAGTCGAAATTATGTCGCAGACGAAAATTAAGAAACTGGTACAAAAATGTTAGTAAGCTGAAACTTAACAGTTGAAATCTTCATTCATATTTAACTTTCTTGTTGGATAAAATACATATTAAACATCAAATTCGATTCTTGAATTCATAATAATTATAAAAAACTGTAATATTCTTCCAGTCAACAGGATATTCTTTATTTTTTACCAATGTATTCAATTTCATTAGGCACAATTCAAAACACAAGAATTATATTTCGATTTATTTTAGACATGAACTGTGATTAAACATAATATATTTTATTTATTCATCACTAAATCAGACTACACAACCATATTGCGTTACATGAAAAGTGCACCACTGATTTAAACATTCTTAACTGAAACGAACTTGTCTAAATTATTATAGAAATGTCATTGGAAAATGGTCATTGGAAAGCTATATTCCATAGAGTGGAAAAAATAATCGTTTTATATAAAAATCTTCTAAAAGATCGTTTTTCCTGAAGAATATATTTCATCAAACTTTGTAAATGATTCGACCATGTATGGATTTGAAATTGTGCTCTGGTGTAAAATCGATTAAAATACCAGCCTGATCTGAATTAATAATTTTTTTTAACAATGTTGATATTTTATCACTGAACATATACATTTTCATTCACCTTTATTTAATAGGGAAGACGGGGAAGATGGGATTTTGGAAAATCGGCTAATTTGTATGGGTGGTACCAGTAGTAGTTTGATGATGCTCCATTTTCTTTTTCTTAGCCTGGTTTGGCAAACGCTTAATGCGTGCCAAACTTGACAGAATTTCATACAACTACTTGGGAAATATGAAGATAAGAATGTTTGTGTAGCAGGTACTGAGAGAGGCGTGGCTAATCGGTTGATCTTTTAAAATTTTGGCAAGCATTACAAAGTTATACTGTGGCCTTAAAATGTAGGTTACTCCAAAGAACGAAGTAAGGAGTTTTTTTCTGAAAAGTGGCCAATTTGTGCGGGAGATTCCAGAAACGACGGTGCGATAAAGTCAACTTAAAGTCTCCGCCAACGATTTGGAAAAATATTAGACTGCACAAGTTTTAAAAATATCGTAAAGATTTGCAGCAGTTCTCGTGCCTGTCAGTTAGGCAGACGGACATCGCTGAATCGGTTTAAAAAATCGAGAAACGCGTTTGGTCAAAAGATATTTGGTAAATTAAATGCCTCCTTTTGGGTATTACATTTTTGCCATATCAAATGATTTATATCTTTATTCCTTCAGGTGAAGCTATAAAAATGCATGTTTGATAATGATTTCAATTTTGTTGAAGTGTAACACTTGACTGATAATTTGATTCAAAGGCACTACAATTTAAGTTAAAATCGCATAGATTTTAGTTCATAAAATAAGTCCTAAATGAAACGAAGTAACTCCTAATACCTTCAAATAAATTGGCAATTTTTTATGAGGAGAAATAAGTGCCAAAGAAACAATTTCCGCAAGTTATTTCATTGTTTCATTCTTGAATGTTAATGAATATTTGTTCCTAAATAGAAATGAAATTGGAACATGTTTTGTATGAAACAACTCCCAAAATGTATGCATTTTCTGGATTATATATACATTTTACTTTGACATTTTATAGTTATTTCATAAAGCCGAACATAGAGTTTAAAACTTTTCGATGATGTAGCGGATTGTGTACCCTGAACATAAATAACATTTAAAGCGTAAGTGTATGAAATATAATGCTAATATTCGCAATAGAGCTGATTGAGTTTTGTCAAACAATAGTGAATAAAAAATGAATGCCATTTTAATACTGACTTAGATCTATCATAAAATCCCTACCGAGGAAAGGCATCTATAAATATTTCAGACATTAGTTTGAAAATAGGATGCGTTGAAGTGAAAGTCTAAAATGCATAGGCCAAACAAATTGTACTAATTTCTTAATAAAACGCAAATATAATCGACACAGAGAATGTGCTCGAAGACATTTCGTTCTTAAATTTTTTAATTTTTGTATTGCATTTTGTATTTTGTAATTGTATCAATTATCTTGTATCGATTCCTTTATGCTTAGGAAGTCAACAGATTTTCGATTCATTCTGTTTGGAAAACGAGAAAATATGACCGTACGCGTAAATGCCCCTTGTGATGATATCGTAAATAGTCAAGTAATAAAAGCTAAAAATGAGAGATCAGCATTAATCAAATATCCTTATCCAATCGCCTCAATCAATAAGAACCAATGCTAATTTTTACACCACTCTGCCAAAGTAAAAATATAGAAATATTAAGTTAGATTTGCACTGATGGCTGCCACGAATACTATTCTACTCTTACTTATGAGCGTTATTTTTTAATTCATTTTTGCATTTCAGCCCAAAGACAATTACACAGTGTTGTAGCAACAACATACGTACATACATATAAATGCCCTCACTTTGGCAGGAAAAAAGACGGACGGACGGACCGAGCGGGCAACGCTTACAAACTAACTGAGAATACAGAGGATACCGCGTGCTTCTTATTAACTACATTAAAACCCAGCAGGTATTTCACACCTTTTGCACCCCGTTGCGACCATGACCGAAGCAGACAACCGAACTTTAAATCTTGAGATCTTAATAAACGCTTGGCTCTAACTTGCCGCATTTGCTCTCTCTCTCTGCTGCCAACGTTTCGTACTCCACATTATAAAATAATGATATTACAATTATTAACAATAAAGTGATACCCCCCCCTCGCTTCATTCCAATAGACAGAGGACGGTGAATATGGCAGAGGACGAGGACGAGGACGAGAACGAGGATGAGAATGAGAATTTCGAGTGTAAAGCAGCCGCATAAAACTAATTGTGGCCTCAGGAGCGTTACTTAAATATTAATTGGCATATTGTGCCGCCTCGGTAAAGATCCGACGCTCGTTTTGTTAACCACCATCTCCAGTTCCAGCTCTGCGCATCGGGATGCGCTGCGCTGCAGAAAGCGCGAAGGAAAGTAAAGATTGTAATAGAAATAAATAAATTTCATTTGTTGGCGTTACTTTATTCACTCTGTCTTTCTTGTTGCTCGAAATTAATTGCACTGCCATGATATGACGAAAATTACAGATTCAGTGTTATAAACACATAAAACATTTAATACACAGATGAGATGACGTATCCAACACTACGGCTGCGTGTGGCTGTGTGTCTGTGCGTCCGTATATGCCACGATTATGATTATACTCGTACGTTTATATCATTTGTCGGGTTGTTTTGCTTTTCTTTGTGTGAATGTCTGTCGGTGATGTTATCCCACATCAAATGGTTCGCTCGTTCGTTCATTCGGTTTTTCGACTAAAATGGAAAAGAAAAAAATTTGTACTTGATTTTTACCACAACGACCAAGAGATTGAATAAAAGATACACCTCCTCACTTCTCTTCTGCATGCTTATCAAATTAGAATAATAAATAATGAATTTTATTGTACGATGTTTTTAATTAAAGTTTTTCTTTGTTTTTTTGTTTTCCTTAAAAAATGTGGATAATTTAAATGAAAATGTTTTCGATGAGAAAATAATAACGAAATTATCAAGGAAAGGAGAAAGCATAAAACATTATGCTCCTCTATATTTCTGTCATGGCCGCCGATTGGTATCAAGTCAAGTCATAAAATATATGTGGGGTAATTTGTTGTTTTGTTTTGGAAGTGCGGTCAGTTAGAGCTTTTTGACATAATTGCGCTGATTTCGCAGCGTGACTTTAAGGTCAGCGGAAAAGTGCGCAATTGAGTGCGTAATTGCTTACTCATGAGTATCTTATGCTCGCCGAAAGCGGCTCATTGGTAGAATGGATTACTCACGGCTCATGAGTAATAAGTAGCATGAGCATGAGCTACTCATGCGGTACAGTTGTAAACAGTAAAGAGCAACGTTTGGTTTCTCACGAAAAGTGAGTAAAAATTAAAAATTGAACAAATAAAGTCAAGCAAAATTTCTACAAATTTGCTTACTTTTTTTCGATGCAGTAAAAAGGGAATGAGTTTCCTAATTGGTTATCGACGGATTTTGAGCACCAAATCTTGGATTTGTAGGATGTGAATTTTATCGTAGAGGGTGAAGGTCGTGCGGAGAACTCTTCGTCTTTAACTCTTGAACACTTATAACCCTCTGAAATATCTTAAATATTTCCTCAGCAAAAATTCAATTTCGTAAACAAAATTTAATGCAACTTCTTTCCTCAATAAAATCACAGGTTGAAAACATTTTTTGCGTCTCATCGAAACTAATAACATTTATAATGTAAAGTTTGACGCAGATGTTTATCACGGCGCTACCAACTTAAGATGCGCAATGTGTTTTATTCACGAGAAAAAAGATTCCACGAATTATTGTTTCCTAGTGAAAAAATTAAGGGGCGTTTCCAATTTTTTTAAGTTGATTTCCAATACAAAAATCGGAAGAACAAAAGTTTTACATGATAATGAATATTTAAAGAATTGCGTCTTTTTGTATTACAATTTTATTATTGAAATAAACCGCAAGAAGGTTTATAGATCTTATGATGTGGCAGATGCAATTAGTTGTCTGTATCAGCTTTTATTTTATAGCATCTCATATGAGTTTTGCCAGTTTTTACAAACGGAATTCGTGCAGAATCTATTGTGCGGTGGGAGCGAATAGTAGTAGGCTATCGATATCAAATCAATTGGCCTGTGGAACGTTGTAGCACAGTGTAAAAAGTCAACGATCATTTCAAAACAGTTTTTTTTTAAATTGGCAAAAGTATTGCTATCATATTACATGTTTTGAAATATAAACTCTTTGTTCAGGAGTGTGAGACGATGCTATCACTTAAACTTGTTTGCAGAACTGTATAATCTTTTTGCCTACATCAGCTTAAGGGATCCATTTGGAGCCGGTCAGCCGAGTGACTCCCGATCATCAGTTAATTTGTATCATTAGAATCTGTGCTCTATTTTTTTGCCATCAGTGATGAATATCTCTTTTGGAGAATATCTTTTGTCTGTGATTAAATTAATTAATTAATTTTATTAGTTGAGTTGTGATGTGCCAAAATCGTTTTTCTTTATTGTAAGAAAACGAAAGTTTTTCTTTACATTTATTCTGCTGAAAAATGGTTTTTAGTTCCTCAAAAGGTGATCCGGAAGGAGCAATTGTAGGAATATTAGAGGGCGGTCAAAAAACTAGCCTACCTGACGTATGGATGGTGCCAGTAGTTTGAAAAAAATTCTGTTAGTGAAAAGTGGCAACTTTACAAAAATATGTTTTAAGTTAAGCCATCAAAGGTAGACGATCTCAGTGAATTTGTAAACATGGAACAATTGGTCACCGCTATGTAATTCAATATTTCCAATTGAAAGTGCTTAGTCCAACAAATATTAAAGCCGATCTAAATTCTACTCTGAGGAAGTTTGCTCCCTCCCTCCCTTTACGACTGTAAAATATTGGATAGCAGAATTTAAACGAAACCGTACGAGCTGCCAGGATGAAATCCTCAGTGATTTCCACACCAAAAATGGTATTGGATGATCGTCGGCTGAAGGTGAGTTGGCTAGTACATTTCAAAAAGTGCTATACATCGTATATTTAACCTAAGATTTGCAGAAGGAAGGAAGCTGAGCGCAAGATGGGTGCCGTCTTTCCTTTCAATAGAGCAAACACAGCGTCGTGAAGATGTTTCAGTAGAGTGCTTGGCGATGTTTCACCGCCATAAAACCTAATTTTTGTGTCGATTTATAACCATAGATGAGACATGGGTCTGCCATTTCAAACCTGAGACAAGGGAACAGTCAAAGCAGTGGACTGGAATGAGAGAATTGTGTCCAAAGAAGACGAAGACAGTTCCATCTGCAGGCAAGGTCACGGCATCTGTTTTTTGGGATGCGCATGAGACTATTTTTATTGATGATCTTCAGAAAGTAAAATCCACCAATGGCAAATATTATGCCGTATTATTATGCGTTTAGATGAAATTATGGAAAAAGGCCGCATTTAGCGAAAAATAAATTGTTGTTTTATCAGGACAATGCCCCAGTTCACACATCCACTATTGCGATGGCCAAAATTAATGAATCGAGATTTGAATTGCTTCATCACGCACCTTATTCGCCAGATTTAGCTCGCTCGAACTATTTTCTATTTCTAAATTTGAAAAAATGGCTCGGTGGTAAAATATTTGCTAATAATAAAGAGATGGAGTCTGGCTATTTTAAGGAATTTTACAGTTCTTACTATAAAAAGAGTATTGAAGCTGTTGAATACCGATGAAAAAAGTGTATAAAGCTAAAAGGAGATTGAAAAATAAAGAAAATTTTTCCCAACTTTTTTGTGTCTTCTTAGTTAGGTCGGTTGGTTTTGAAACGCCCTCGCATGCCGGAATTTAATTTAAAAAAAAAACCCTGCTTAATCATGGAATTAATGGAAATGCGTGTTTTACTAAAGAATTTGATCTTTCTCTACCACATTTAGCTGCCTCACAATTGAATAGCATTCATTTGTATCACAGAGACATTTCTCTGCGATAATCCTAACAGAATGTCCTTTCCTTTCCACGGGACAGGAAATAAAATTACATATATATATTTTCCAACTCTAACATAAACATATTTTTCAAATTGCAAACATGTTCATCTCGTTTTCCAATCAAACTCCCCTCACTCTTTCGACCACGTAATGTCAGAATGTATTCCATTCCATTTCGTGAACGATTCAACTCCCATTGTGAATTGCTTAAATTCGTTAACCCAATCAGGCAAACAACCAGCATATTACTGGCCCCTTGTGTTAATCCTTTCAATTTGAAATGATTTAACCCCTGATTAACTGGAATATGTTTCACCAGCCAACATCCATCCAATCATCCATTTTTATACGTTCACTCGACCGTACATAATTGAATTGTAATATTATTGCCATAAAGGATAAATATTACTACAACGAAAAGACCAGCATCAGCAGGATATCAACAGCAACAGCAACAGCAACGGCAACAAAAACAACCACAACAAGCGAAATTGAGAACATAAAGAAAGGCAAAAGTGAAAAGCCAAGACCGAAAATGAAACCGCAGCAGCAACATCAACAGCAGGAAATGGGCTAATATAACGAACAGGGCAATAACTATGGAAATTATGGTTAGCAAAACGTGCAAGAAGAAGGAGAGGGAAACGCCAACGCTTTGAATGCGGATTGAAACACTTGCCCAAAAACTCAATTATATAACAATCTGTTCACATTTTTTCACACACCATCAACTCTAAATGAAATAAAGCAGGGAATGAACGTAATGTAATAAAAAGCAACCCGGATCCACCACCATCGTAGCAGTAGCAGTACCACCCACGCCCTTTCTACCATCATCTTGACGAACATTCATGGGCTATGAACTTAAAGAGTCACCACTTTATGTTGAATTAAGAGAAATGAGTTTGAGGTTACCGCACAGCCCAGCAAAACAACACAAATTACAAAGCAATTTATACACGACCGAATAGCAACGGGGATTAGTCCTTGCCATCCTTGTGCCACCGCAGCAATGGCAGAAATCGAAAATCAATCTGAAATAGCCACAACTATTGCTAAACAAAACATGACCGTAAATTCTCTCCATTCAGCCTCATCTCTTGCCCCTTTTCATACGTAGCCAGGACACTTGTATCCGTGCTAAGTGTAATTCGGGTCATTGATGCTCGAAGAACCACTCTAAACAAAACACACGAGTCCGTACTTAAACACTTTTAATGTCCTTCCTCCATGTTGGGTTTTGTATTTTGTCCCGGCATTGGATGTGACTCAATGAGCCCCAAAACCAAATCCAATGCCACAAAAACCAATAAAATGTCACTTGGACACATGCAATAGAATACGGACGAGTACAACTTGGCCATATGCACAACTACTACCAGTAGTTGCCCCAACCATCTACCATTCAAACTGTTATTTATTCTTCGGCAGGATTTCCTTAGTACATTTCGAAATCACTGCAATATCGGCCGGTGTTTGTCGATGGACAGTTCCGCTTACTAAGCGTCTTTTAATGTCAGATTAATATAACAATCGTTGGCTTATTTGTCATGTTTTTGATTACTAACTTGTACGATGATTGCAATTTATATGGGGAGCTAAAAAGCAATTCACACTTTGTACGGGCCCATAATAACACCCTACACACGTAATTTAGCAAATGCTAATGGCTGAGCATCAAGAAAATCCGGGAGAATGTTGCTCGACTTGAAATTACTTTCGGATGTGACTTAACGATGACTCCTTGTTCTTATTTTCGAAGAAAATTATAACTCTTAGATGGAAGCAATTATGAAGGGGCATTATGGTCAGAATGACAAATTGCTGCTATTACTGAGGTCAAGTTATTCATTTGCCTGAGCTTTATTCTGATATTAATAAATATTAGTTGCTTTAAATGGTAAGGCTAGAAAGAAACACTTGTTTAGATGGTGCTCAATATCGTATCCATTAAAAGCCTCAAATAGAAACAAATTCCAAGTGCTCCCGCCTTAGATGCTTCTTCTTGAATTCGTCCTACCCAGCGTTGCTATTGGAACAAACATTTCTATCTATTATAAGTCGCACAAAGGAAAAAATTCCAAAAACTCTTTCTTCAATTCGTCAATTAGTTTCGCAAACTCGACATGAGTATGCAATCTGTACGGCTCATGATTCGTACGACCATCATGCCATTTATTTTCCGGAGTATTTTTCTCTCGACGACTCTCAGAACAGGTTGGTCCTCTGGTGCCTTAACCAGGATCATGCATTGCGCTGCCAGGCAGACAGGTCCACGATTACACCTGTTTGCAGGTAACATTCTCCTCCTGATTTCTGTTCTGATATCGTTAGGTTTGGTGGTGGCAGGGATCATCTACAATGGCAAAGTTGTAGTTGTCAAGGTTCACGCAGCTCCCTTTTATTATTATTTTTATTTTATTTTATCATTTATTTGTTATTTGTTATTTATCTTTATTATTAGCCTCTTTGTTTGTCGAAATAATTTGGTTTTGATTTATCTTATCATAGTTTTTGGTAAATAACTAGCGCATTGAAGTAGCATTTGGCTCTTATTGAAAATTGTACCAGTCGTGTTTCCCGCTGCTTTCCTTATATTTTCTTCGTACCACGAAATGCTGTCCTATATATAGCTTCAATTGGTATAGAACAATTCATTAAGATCTCTGCCTATCTTTACTGAAGACTTCATATCAGTCAGAGTCTCCTACAAAGATGTTCAAGCTTTGAAGTAAATACAAATTTAACCACGTCCGTATCGGACTACCGAAGGCGATGAAGAAGTGATTTGCGTCCATATGTTTTTCTTCAATCTTCTCCGAAATTCTCGTAGTGTAAATATTTGGATGTGCGCTAGCACATCTTTAGTCATTCATAATTTTTGATAATCGGCGAGATTTGTTCACTTGTGATATCATTTGGAATTAGGAACTTATAGAAGCATTACTATTTTGATTTAAATTTTTAGGACTCATGTCAAACCTAAATTTTTCTATATCCTCGCACTTCCGTTATTTCACAACTGTTTATTTTGCGTAAAAAGACTCGAGGTTGGCGACTTTTTCTGCCGAAACAGAAAACATTTTCGTTCGTTCACACAAGACTCAGCCAACACAATTGCTGTATTCCAAAGGATTTCGCCATATCGAGGAATGGCAATGGAAGGAAATTTCATTTCAACAAATATGTTCTTTCGAAAAATCCCAGAATTGCTTATACTGGTTGTATGATTCTGAGTCCTATAACAAGATAATAAGAATTGCCGATGGAATTTAGTTTGTCGACAGACTTCTTTGAAAAAAATCAGTTGCGTTCCAGTGGTCAAGTAACAAACTTCTACTGTTTATAAATACCGAAAGAGCAACAACGATTAGTACACGCAACTGTTGTACATATGAGATATGATCAAATATCTAAATAGAATAATCACACAGCATCGCTGAGTCCTCACTCATCACAGAAACCACTTTTGCCGGCTCCTGCTAAATGTTTGAGAAGGTTGTAGTAATATCTCGTATTTCATTGTACAAGAGTAACTTTGCTGACGACAGATTGGTTTACTATCTCAATTAGCAATTGAATCTTGGTTTAATCTAAATTGTCCCAATAAGCATCTTCTATATTTTCGGAGGTAATCCTGTACAAATAAGTTTCATTTTGTAAAGGCTGACTAACTTCACATCTCAAGTCCAATAATGGTTTTAAATGATTACTGTCATATCGGACTATCGGAGCTAAAGTTATAATCAACAAATAGCAAGCAGCAGGCAACTGGTTATTCTCGGGCCTATTGAAAAATCTTTCGTACCTATTTGTGAACTTTTTTCCTCGCAGTACATTCGAACGGATGTAATATGCGATGAGTAAAACACTGATTCCAAAACGTTAATATGTGGATTTTATATACCTGATCACCTTAATCAAATGCGGAATATCGTACAAATTAGCATACTGATTATCTCCTCATTGCCGCCGTCGTCATTCCCTGATTTGTTATTCTTAATTCGAGAAATTGTTATCAAAGTGTTAATTTGATTTTGTGGCGGGTCTTGCCCCTCATCCCCTCATCGTCAATGGATTGATTTCTTCACTTGCGCTGCCATTCGCAATCACCAACCTGTATTATTTGTTCCATATTTGTGTATTCGGAACCAGTCCCCTTTTGTGAGAGGGGCCCCATCATATTTCACCCTTTGACAACATTTTCGGAAAACTACTTTATTCCTGGTCGTTTCAAAATTCTCGCTTGTTTAGGAAACTGTTCTTCTGGCAAATCTTCGTTATGCTCTCTGCTGACCAAGTTCTTGTCAACGAACGCTCAAGTTGTCTTTTGAATATCTTCGTAGTTAAATCTGGTAGCTAGCAAGAATTTTCCTAGTGTTGTTCCAATAATATCCTCGGCTCCTTTCAATTCTGGCATTAAAACTACCAGAATAATTGTTGTCTAATGATTTGCTCTTTCTTTTGCACAGTCTTCAGGCTTACCATCTTTACCTTTTGTGGGATAATTAGCACAAAATAAAGTGGTTGCACCCTAATGCGAATTATGACTATTAGGCCCACAAACAGCGTAAACCTGAGGGAACGAAATCGGATCAATCTTGAATTGTGGCAAAACCAGAAATGGAATTTCTTTGGATTTACGAATCCACAGCTATGATAAAGATAAGTGCCGAGCTAAAGATAGTAGAATAGAAATCAGGCAGAACAGACAAAGTTATCAACACGTTTCTACGCCGGGATAACTTTATTATTATTTATTAGTTGAGGAGAAATTGGTACGCAAGTAGAAAGCATGTTAGTTTTTCACGGAAGCAGTAATTATAAATTGATAGTTTGCTCAATGAAGGAACGCATTTGAGAAAGAGTAAAATAATCGACTACAGCATTGTGCGTCAAATATATTATTTGGAAATTTAATCCATTAAATTCGTGTATTTGGTTTTTGAATTAGAGAAATTCAATTTAACACACCAGCAATGTACGTCTTTCTGCACACTAGCTGCAGTAGATGTCAAGGCTTTTCCTTAGAGTGCCTCTCAATAATATTCAGTGCATAGTGTTTCCTAGATACCGCTGGCATCAGCTTTATACTTGTCAGGATCGTTCCCGATCAAATATAGACGTCTTTTAAGTAGATTTCTTTTATAATGTTGGGTACCCACAAAGAGGCGAAATAAATAAGTAAATATCTTCCGGTAATTCGTTATCGCTATTTTACCACAATATTTCTAACATGGCAATAAGAGAAACAGTGAAACCGCCCTAGGAGGAAATTGACCGTTCAAAAACTGTCACTCTGCCATTTTTGTAGGAAATGCTGAAGTCAAGGTATCAGTTAATATTCAGCAGATATTCTGGGACATATCAAAGGATTGACTTGAAAGAACTTGTTGCTGTACCATGGGAAACTTTTCACAAGATTGTCGTAGAAGGACATGTTCCCTTGCCGACTTAAGGAAATATATAACGGAACTATCCCACATTTTACTTCATCTTTACAAAGTTTGAAAATTTATTTCTCAATGCTCCATTGAAGTTGTTGTGGAAAAGCCTGGCTTTTGAATTCTAATTCTTAACTCTAAAGTTTTCGACATATTTAAAATCAGGTGTCCAATTTAAAAAATTCAATTTCTATTACAAAGTTTATCCGTCTAAAATAACTGTAGCTGAAATTTAAATGCAAGTTCTGAAGCTTTTAAACGAAACTTAACAGCTTCCAAATTATATAAATTTTTTTTATAAAAAAAGTCAACTTGAAACTTTTGTTCGGTGAAAAAATTAATAATTGTTATTTTATATATGTACTCGTACAGGCATTAAAAAAGCCAGATATCTGTAAAATCATAAACATAAAACTGAAATTTTTGAAAATATATTTTTTGTCGCCAAATTATTCGCATCACTGCATCACAAGGCAACAACATTTGTATCTCCCAAATTGGCCGCTTCATGTTCATATTCGCACCAATTCTGTGATAGCTCTTATTTAAACTTGTCCCGTGGCATGTACGTCAAAAGCAATTGACACTGTTTTCGCGTTGGGCAATATCGTAGTGTCGTAGTCTATAATGGTAGTGGTGGGAATGTACGCAGAAGGAAATTATGGCGATTTACATTGTATAAAAACAAAAAAGAAAAAAAAAAATAGGGGTTCTCAATTTAGTAGTTTCGAAATCACTGATGTGGCAAGGCTGTCAGCTGTTAAATACCTGCCACCTGAAGTGTTAGTTATTTAATGAAATGTTTCCCAACCGGAACCGGAATTAAAAAATCGACGACAAAGTTGTTTAAATGTCCGGGTAATGTTGACTGTTCTCTTTGCTCATAGCAGTGTTGTGCACTGGAAATTCTTCCCAGAAGACCAGACGGTATATAAAGAATATTATCTGGGCGTTAAGGAGATCACGGACATATTTGTGGAAAGCAAATTTTTGTATTGAGCACCACGATAACGCACCATTTCATAAGGCTAACATTGTGAACGAATTTCTGCCCAAAAACACAAATTCAATAGAACAACGACCATATTCATCTAATATGGCTTCGGCTGACTTTTTTCTTTTTTCCAAACTAAAAGTAAAAGTCAATTCGAGGCTCCAGTTTTTAGTCGGTAGAACACATAAAAGAGAATTTGCTGCGAAATTGGTCTTTTTCGGAAAATGGGTTTATGAAATATTTTTTTGATTGGATTATTTGTTGGAGTTAGTAATATATATTGGAAGGGACTTTGAATGAACAATAAATATTTTGTGTTTTATTGAGCAAACCTCGAGACATCTTTGAGGGAATGCGTATTCACATAGCTGTCGAGTTGACTGATCCGAATGTAAAATTGAAGAATCTTTTGATACAGAGCGCTAACTTTTTGGGAATAAATAAACTTTTCATGTCAAAAATCTTGCATATTTGATTTTTTGCCAAAGAACGTTTTCATTCACATTTGCCGATAATGCATAGGTAGAAACCGTACAAAAGAGAATTGTTGCTGCAGTGTAAACGTCTTTCAAATTTTTCTAGGTTTTGTAATAATACAAACCCTTTGGCAAAAGCTTTCCGTTCGTTTCAACATAGCCTCAAAATCTCTGTACCAAGATCAACTTAATTCAAATACTCGCATGGTGATATAAATTTGTTCAAATCCCGCTCTCACATTTTGCAACATTTTATGAATGTCAATATTTTAATGTCCCCATGTTTTGCCGTACCTGTGCTATCGGACAGGCTCCATGCGAGTTAATTACATTTACCTTTTATGAGATGTGGCTCCCTTTTTTATGGAAGATGCAATAAAATATCATAACAGAATGTCTTGGCATCGAGGGGATTGAATGACCATCAAAAATATCTTCAAAACAAAAGAATTGATAACCAAATGTGATGGGACAAAACGCGATTGTTGCCGATGCTGTTGGTGCTGATGCTGAGGATGGTGGTGGTTGTGGAAGTTACGGATGGAGAATACCAAACGAATTGACACTGACAACAATAAAATAACTCACGTACAATTGAGGATGTTACAGCAAAAGCACAAACCCCCCTTCCAACTGCCTGGAAAATATGTGACATCACTCGGGTTGGGGGGAATTCACCACTGTCTGTTATTATTGCCATATTTACGTGATTTGGGTTTTATTGCCCCGTTTGCGATGCCTAAAACGCCAGTCGAACTGCGGTTTTAGGGGATGATTTGCGAAAATAAAATTATGTTTTACTGCCACTTGTGGTGGCTCTGGATTCGAGATTTGTTAGCACAGGGACAACAATAACCACAACAAATTGGTTATTTGTGGTTAATTTTTATATTTATTTCGATTTGCTACAGATACGGCCACAATGGTATACGTCAAGTGGGCGTGCCATTCAATGTAATGTAATAAAGTGACAGGTATACTCACTCGTATGGCAGGAAGAAGCGGTTGATTTTGCACTTGCACAAAGTCGACACATTTGATTAGGTGCGAAGTCCCTTTCACGGGGGGCGGGTGCAGACACATGTTCTGGCATCCATTGACGCATTTATAAGTGATGTCGTTTCTGCGACACAAATAGAGGAAGAAACATGTGACAGTTGTGGCATGAACTAATTATGACGCATTACACTATTTGTGTCTGCCAACGTATGTTGTTTGGGGGTAAATCATTGTTGCAACAAATTGTGGCAATTAACACGCTCGTTATGGTTTAATTGAAAAGCCAACTGTCGCGTGTTTTAACATGAAAAAGTGATTTGTTTTTATAGCAACAACAAGAAAAAATGCAAACAAAAACTGATAAATAATGCAATTGCAATGAAATATGGATTCCACCAACAACAATACCAACAATCACAATACCCAAATTCCCAACAAAACACATCACAGAGGAGCCGCCAGTAATGAAAATGAATTTATTTCAACTTTTCGTGTAAGAGAAACCACCCCAGTAACACGAATTTCGATGTTTCAACTTTTCATGACAACAACCTCAAGAGAAGACTAAGCAGAAGGACGACACCACAACATCATAACATGAAATTCCCTTGAACTCAGTTTTTTTTTTGCCAGCACAAAACTTTGATGTTGCATCACTAAACAAAGGGAAACACTAACAAATTATTGTTTGCACTTTTGTGGGGAAAGTTTCTTTTGAAAGCCAAAGAGCTTCAAAGTAAAGTAATAAAAAGAGAGCAACAGAAATTGACAAAAATTTGCTGAAAAAGGAAAATCTTGAAGCTTTTAGTTATTAAAAAAATTACTGTCTTCGAATGTTGCTTGTAAACATTCGTAATGTCAAAAAAGTAAACTTTTGTACATAAAAATGTTCCAATGCAATTCAATATTTTTTTGGAAAATTTTCAAATGCTAGTGAAAAAGGTATGAGAAAGAATTTTAATCACATCAAGAGACTGGATTTAAGGAGGGTTGTGGTTTAACTTTTGCATTGGCGCAAACTTATGGGGTGATGCCAGAAGGGGCGTCCGTTTTTACCAAATATTGCTCAATAAAGACGTAAAGTAACACATTATGGATGAGTTTGCTTGGAAATTATGGAGGAAGCATTGATTTTTACTAAATTGATTTTATTTGTGTACAAAGTACCAAAGGAGGTGTGACATTACAGATCAATTCAATTTTTAGACATCAGTTCACCGAAGGTAAAATTCAGAGCAATTGAGTGTTCGATATGGATGTTGGAATAAATAGGTCAAATCATCGGTTTTTGTGGGTGATGGCTGAAGAAGTGCACGAATGATTTTACTGGATTTAGTGTAACTGACGGAAAGATATGAATATAGTTGGTAAAGCTTAAAGGCCAATCGTGGTGCATTCTCTGGTTAGAACATTCCTGAATAGTGGCCATTTCTATTGACCGAGGAGTACTCCAATTAATCGGGTAATCGACAAACATGGTAAAAGCTTCTCAGACATATACCCAGAATTATCATTAAACTGCTGTTCCTTACAAATGGAAAAAAATTCGCTTGGCTCACGATTATAAAAATTTATATTTTTTTAAATAGATATATTTGCAACGAATACACATCGTAATTAGTGAGAAAAATTAAGCTTGTGACGATTTTTACTCTCGCAAATCGTGAGATTATTTTTAGAGGCATAAAAAAACGAGTCTATGATTACGTCATTTGAAGTGTAAAGTTTCATTGCAGATGAATAAATAATCAAATATCTTATTGCTATTTAAATTTGATTTATCTGTCATTACCCGATTTATATTCTAATTATATAAATAAGCTTCTTCAAGATTTCTATTCTACGCTGAATTTTCAAACTGGGCTTAGGTTGAGAAGGACAAATGCAAAGAAACTTTTATAATTTAATTTGTTCCGCAGTCAATATTGAAAAAAGGTCTACGAGACACATCCTGAACATAGAAACAATTCCAATCACAGCCCATTAAGCTGTACAAGAACTTACGTTTTCGAAAATAGCCTCAGTGATGAACCATTAGGAAAGCGTTATATGTTTGCTATGTTGCCGGTGAAGTTGTCACCAAATAGGTTTGACGGCCTCTGATTGATGATGACTTCGGAGCCGTTCGAGATATTGAATTCGTAGAAGATTTCAATGGAAATAACCTCAGCCTACATTCCTGCAACAAATCTTTAATAGTGATAAGATACTCAGGAATTCCTGCATCTGTATCGTGAATTAATTTCTGTTTGGAAAATGGCATAACAGCATTGGAACTCCCCTGCTGAACTAGATAAGCGTTTGCCTAACATTTACTTTGCAGCGTTGCTGACCGTTTGGTAGGAACGAGTATGAAATTTAATATAATAGAAATGAGCGGTCGTCCCTGCCAAAGGTATTAAAAAAATCCATTCCATCTCCTGAGCGTGGCCAAATAACGCTGCTGTGAAGCATTCTCACTCTCATTAAGGTCATTCCCCACATGGATGATGGTTACAGCCAGTGGGTTTACGCGTTTTTCACTATCATAGAATGGGGATATACAAAGTTTGTCATTACATTTTTGATAATTAGAAATATTCATCCGATATTCCCTAAAGTATGTAAATGGACCATTCTTGAAAATCCAGTCAGGGTGAAAGTTAGTGTGTGGAGGATGGAAATTTTTCTTCTTAAGAGAGCAGGCTTAAATGCAAAAGTTTTATGCAGTTTAAGTTGGAAATCGGATATATAAGAACCTAATCCTCTCAAAAAGAAATAGGAATCTTTCAGAATTTATTCAACAAGTTTATCTTTTAGCTGCTAATTAAAAAAAAATAAGAAACTTTGAAAAGAACTATAAATAATAATGGGTTATGTAAGAGAAGGGGACGTCTTTGTACGCTCACTTATCTGGCGATAAGTCGATATGCTATTCACTACTCCACAATCCCCAGGTGTTACTAGTGCGTCAAGTAAGTCCAGTCGGAAATAATGTGCTCATGAAGCCATTATGCCAATATGCCATTTGAAATGGTGCCTTTGAATGCTACAAAAGAAATCGCCACAATTCATATAGATTTATAAAGGACGACCCTAAGTGTGGACATGGTTATTGGAAATTTGTCAGAAATACGACGATATGTTATTATATAAATTCTTGATATGCCGATTATGGTGACAATAAGTCGGTAGACGATCCAGACATTATATTTGTGTACAAGCTAAACTATATTGTCTATATTGCAATCCGTGGTGTTGGATGTATAAATTTCGGCCGGTTCAACTTTTGGCTCCTCTCCTTATTATAGTATAAAATATGCGTCGCAGTTTAAAATGAGCCGTGATTGGGCTACAACAGCCTTGTAGACTTCTTAGGTTTTCCTTTGTTGACTATATGTGGTTTAGCAGTAAGCATTTGCTAACTAAATGTTGGCTCTGAGTGTTTTGTGTTTTATTATTCAAATTCATTGCATCGTTTTGAAAATACACTCATTTCTAAATAATACACAATAACACATAAATTATACATTTTCTAAACAGATTTCTGGAAAAGACTTTAATTTTTGCCGCGATTTTTTTATGTCTTCTAACGCCTAAAGATGGGTGCCTCAAAGTTATAGTTCAATTTATGTGGAGAGAAAAGTTCAGCCGGAGCTGTATCAGGCGAATACGATGACTGTTCGATGACATTTTTCGAGTTTTTGGCTAGAACTTCCTTCACGGTGTTAACCTGTGAGGAAGATTATCGTGACGCAAAATCTGTCTATAAACCTGGTCTTTTTCGCCGAATTTGCTCTCTTCAACGTAAAGCCGAAATAATATCCTTTAGCTTTCGTCTAATCTGCTAGCAAGAATTCCGTCATCAGAACACCAAAATAATAGAAAAAAACTTTCAATATTACATTGCCTTTGATCGACTGTAAGGTGTTTTTTTTTTCATTTTTGTCTCAGTTAGCTATTGCGAAGCTTATTGGGTGGCTTAATGTCAAACTCCAAAGCCATGTTTCATCAACATCAACGGAATATACTCATTCTATCATGTTTTTAGAAACTTTTAAGCGATTGAGATTTTGAAGAAAAATCATGCCTTTTAGAACTACACGAGCGGCAACGCATTTCATAGAGTAACCACCGTGTATGAATTGATTCGCGGTGCCAATTGATTCATGAGATTCAGAGATACAGGAGACACCCTCTATCGATGTTAACTTCAGTTGAAGACGTTGATGGCTAACCAAAGTGAGGTAAATCTTGCACCATATTCCCCTGGAATTAATTAATTGATTTTTATGTAAAGGAGTGGCTCATAAATATATTAATTCATAGTATTCATTTTTTCAATTGGTTGAAAAGTATTTAAAGTTCATTGCTTCTTTCCTTTTTAACTGAATCGTATTTCCAACATTATACGAGTATACGCGGTATGTTTTCCTGTGGAGAAGAAAGGTATTCGCCCGAAATGTTTTGGATTATTTACGACGTGCGACAGTCGCCAATTTAGTTCCTAAATGTATATTTGTTCAAATAAATTTAATCGAAATCTGACCATTTGGAAGCTGATGGATAATGATTTTTCAATTACGGGTCATAACTTCAATCAATTATTACAATTATGTCAATTACAAAATTTATTTATTAGGCGTTTACTGAATAGTTTAAAATGTTTTCCAACATTCCGTTAATTAAATATTTTAATCGAAACTGAAGTACTCCATGTTGGTGTGTAATATTCACCACACTCATCATTATATTACAAAATATATAGCATAGTTTAAGGAGTCTACGAAATTGATCAATCGGTTTAGGAAGGATATTTGTTTGCCCCATCCGCCAACTCGACGTTAAAAGCCATTGAATTAATTTTTGTTAATTTTTATGGTAAAAAATAATCATTCAGATACAAATAAAATGATATGATTTTACGATAAAAAGTAATAACAATTTGTGAATTAAATAACGTACATACTAACATAAAATATACGTAGAACATCATTTATTTTTTTCAGGGTGGTTATTTATGTAACAGTCAGAATGAACGAGTATTTTTTCTTTTTATGTGATTAGCGTCTGTTATGAATTTTCTGCATGTTCTATGTTTAATCTTCCAGCGAGATCAAAACATCACTTTCGTTTTTATTTGATTTCCTTAGAAAATATATCAATTTCTTAATTGAATTTCATTTAGTGAAAAGCTTAAAAGCAATTGTCGAAATCCGAATATCGAAAGAACCAAAACCAGATTAAATTATAGGTTGACAGTAAATGCAAAAACGGGCAATTGAATTAATTCATCCTAGCGATTTCTTCATTGGTTGGAAGTAAAAACAACTTAACTGGACATATGAATGAATATCCAATGAATATTTCTGTTTTATGGCAGTCAATCTGTATACTCGTATTTTGTATATTTTGGATATTACAGATCATTAAATTTATTGAACTGGTTAAAGTTTAAAATCAACTTTCCGTTAATTTCCTGCATTTGAAATACTAATTTGATAAATACACAATCGATTCTAATATATTTTTTCAAAAACCATTACATTAAAGCGATGACAAACTGCAAACTGGCTCAGGACAAAAAAAAGAACCTCTTGCCTTCGGTTTATAGTTCCTTTATTGGCACCCAGTATTCAGCCTAATAATCCAGGACTTATGTATATTGATTTATTGTCATTGCAATTTATTGATGGACCTAAACACGTTCACACACTCCCAGTCATTAGGCTGCTGTTGTACAACAAGTTTGTCAAACAACCTCCCGAAACGGCCTTAATTAAAACTTTTCAATGCCACTTACAGGAGAACGAAATGATTAACATTTCACTTTTTGCAGGATTACGCTGTGAAGACGAAATAAATTAAACGTAATGTTCCCCTCCCAAAAATGGGGCAGCAAACCTTAAAATGGAATTAATTAAGTTTCAATAGAACAGGAGGCGGCTGTGGGAGGCTATTCAGACATCGCTCGTACTACGCCAATACTGGAAAAGCGCAGGCAGCCCAACGCCCTCCGCTGCCTGACAGCCCGAGTGGCAGCCAAAGAATCTTGGCTCAAAGCCCAGCATTTGCCGAATGACATACCAACAAGGAAAATAAGATTTTGTGGCAACAAAACAGCACACAAAATAAAATTAAAATACCCCCCCACCCCGAGTGGGAAGTAGAGGAGTGGGCCTGTTAAAAGCCAGCACACAAGTTGGAGCAGATAGATAGATACATACCACACGAGAACCACATAAATACAAATGCCACAACAGCCATTACGGAGAACGACACTCTGACAGAGACACCACCAAGCAGCCAGCCAGCTGCAGGAGTAAATTTATACTCGTCCAACAGTCCTTGTACTGCTTCGGTTGTCGTGAAAGAGAAATAAAAAAAAAACACAAAAACACAAAAATAACACCAGGAACAACAAGGAAGCAGAAAACAGACAAAAACAAAATGAAAACTCTTGATGTCATTAATAAAATTATCACTACGACGGTACACACCAATTAAGCAACCTGCCAACGTATTCAACGTATTTGACACCACCACCAGCTAGCAGCGGTAGCAGCAACCACCAGGAACGGCACTGGCAGCCCAGAACAACCACCACGACCAACACGAGCCTCGTCTCCACACCACCGGATACCATCACAGGAGGTATCTGTGTAAACGCGACTTGTTGTGGCAGCAGATGTATGACTGCCCGTCCGTATGTGTGCATGTACATGTACACGAGTATGTTTATACACATACATAAAGTTTTACAATTTCGGTACATAAAATGTGGCATTTTTGGGGAAAGCACAAAGGCGAGTAAATGAAAAATACGGACAAAGTTGTATGGACTCCTTACATTGCGCCGCCTTGCCCTCGTCCTCGTCCTCATCCTCGTCCCCCCACCAACACCCACACAGCAACAATGGATGTGTGAAACTTTAGGCAGAACTTCCTCCTCCCTTCTGCTGAAGTGGCACTTGTATCGGAGAGAAGCTTCGTAGCCAACAACATCGTCCACATTATGTTGCAAATGTGTTGGTTGTCTTGGCTAGAAATGCAATTATTTTTCCATTTTCCTCTTAAATGTAACTGTAATTGTACGATATTTGTCAGTTTATTTAAATAAAAGTATAGTACGTGTTCGCTGTAGATCTTGACATGGAAATAAGTGGAAAACAGCCGGCGATATTCGATGTAAAAGCAAGGACTTGTTCAAAATGGTAGCAAAACTTGAGCGAGAAAATAACAAGTGTCATGGCGCTGAACAGAAATGACCAATAAAAATATTTGTTGGATTAATAAAACTCACTTAAACGTGAACATCCACAGATTTCAGAGGCCTCAGTTATATAGGCTTTTGTCTGATTTAGTCGAAACAAAGAATTGCCGAAATTCTGTTGTTCTTACCTTAATAGTTGAATCTTCTTTGCATTCTTCCGCTTCCAGTTTATTACCGAACACATGGAATATAGCAGGGCAAATGATCAGATGAAATGTTCTTTACTTCAATGGCATTTACGTCATTACCAGCAATTTTTTCTACAAGAAGTCCTATCCAAATGGCAAAAACCAGAATTCAGGTTCAATTAAGAAATTCGTTTAGGCAATGAATTATTCCATTGCTTTTCTGCCAATTGAAATATTAACAGTATGAATTAATGCTGGTGTAAATTTAAGTTCCTCTAAATGGCATTTTAATTTGCATTATCTAAGGAAACGCTAATACTGACAAAATGTGAAAAAATCTAAAAAGTACCACAAATGTGATTCTTTACTGGAAAACGAGCTAAGTCGACATGTTATTAATGGGGAAATAGCGACACGCCCACTATTCTTAGGATGAGTCGGGGTGTTGTTTACAATTCTGTGAGCCACTGGAGTCCTAAGTGGGCAAGTCTGGTCCCGTGAAACAGAACTTCGCAATATTTGTTTATTAAAATTAAAATTTTCAAATTAAAACTTTCACAGAGAGCAACGAATATATGGTACTCTAAGGGATAAGACAACATTTTTATTTTGTCACTTTCATATCCAGCAGATATCTCAGACTTTCTGTCTTAGGTGTGTACTAAAATGAGGGATGGTTGGAGTCCTACTAAATGTGAAATCTCATAAAATATTTATGTAAATTTGGTTAAATTTTCTAAAGTGGAAAATCAAAGTCAAAGCTTTCTTGCAAATTATATAATATATAGTTAAAATTAAAGAAGAAAATTAAATTGAAATTAAAATTAAAGAAAATTGAAATTAAAATTCCATTATATAATTAAAAAAAATATGCCAAATACTTGCTTTGTTTCAAAACCATTGTAGAATTCGGTTACATTTGGCACAACATTCCAGACGCATTCAGCAAAAATGACAACAACATTGACAATTTCTTAATACTGATACGGACCAATCGTCCTCTCCTTAAACTTTGCTACATATTTTATATTGGGCCAAATGGACATGCTGTAAAAGCTTGTCCCGGATGAAGCTTATACTTATATCCATCACCAAGGTTTGTGGTTCAAAGTATCACAGATTCTTTTCCGGTTCGTGGCAAGATGACCGGGCGAGCCGAAAATATCATATTTTCATGCTTAATTTATCCACGAAATTGGGATTCACTGTGAAATACACGTTTAGTATTTAGAGCGGTGCTATTAAAAAGTATATTAACTGTGATGTATTGATTTTAGGTACCGAATAATACGCGGTCTCCACTGTTTAATATAAATTCAAAATAAAAATCAACTGAATTCCGCACAAAATCATCCCACAGAAATTTAGGCAAATGTCGAGAAAGCTTTATTTTTTCCGGAGATGCATTTACATTTTTGTATGAGCATCCATATTGAATCAATTTTGCTACTGGTAACAATTGTGATCCATAATTTAAAACTGGATATACCGACTCATCTTCAGACAGGTGGTGGTGCTAAAGATGAGTACTTCTCATAGATAATATATCGACTTGTCTTATCTTCCTAATAAAATATCGACTTTTCCCATAAACACTGAACAAGTTCTATTTTTCCAAAGGGCAAGTTTTGTTTTTCTCACTGTACCAGTATAAACTAATATTATGGCGGTTTGAGTTGGGATGCTTTTTCCTCGTATTTATCAACTGTCCTCCTCACTCGTGATACATATGAAATGTTGTATTGTGAATGATATAATGGCATATCCCAACCTCATATATGATATATCGAGTTAGGCGTTTTTTAACTGATAATCCGTTAATTTAGTACATTTCCATAATTATGCTTACGATACGGCGATCGAATTGGAGTGACTTTTAGTTAGTTATAACTATTAGCTAATGAAAAAGGTGCAAAATAGTAAAAAAAAATTTAGAAAATGTAAATCGTTTTAGATGTGGGTTCAGTTCTTGCATGGCAGTTTATTTTATATAATTTTAGCCTCCTAGCTGAATGAGAGCGGCCTCAACTGTGTTTTCCACAGTCAAACGGATGGATGCTCATCCATGCATGCTTTTATTGACAGCGATTTTTACAACGATCAGATATATGTATGTACACATATTAATGGGTCTCATGTGAGTCCTTTTAATAGTAGTAAATAGAATGACAGTCTTGCACATCACTCATCCTTTAGTGGTACGCATAAAAGGAATCATGCAAAAAAAACAAAAAAAAAATGTTCCTCTAAATTTCGTCAACTTATCTATCTTATTAATCTGCTCTATTGCA
This sequence comes from Philornis downsi, assembly GCA_019455685.1. Taxonomy (NCBI): domain Eukaryota; kingdom Metazoa; phylum Arthropoda; class Insecta; order Diptera; family Muscidae; genus Philornis; species Philornis downsi. Next base: position 1,457,436 of record JAHXMU010000099.1, on the reverse strand, counting down.
AAGATACGATTAATTGTCTCTGACTGTTAGGATCATTTTAAAAATTTAGAACATTTTGAATGGATTGACTTATAGAAATTTAACTGGAAATAAACTTAAAGAGTTTTTCAAAGTGGAAGTTCTAAGAAATTTAATTTTTGGTTTTTTTTTGTACATTCATTTAAACATGCAATTGATGTTTCGTACTGATTCATATTCATGACCACGAACGTGCGGTATTTCAGTAGCATCGGGCCTCAAACTAAAGTAGAGTTCACAATGATAGCAACACTTTCGTTATGCGTTCGAAGTCTAAACGAAAAACTTGTTCAAAAACGTTCAAACACACAGTCGATTGCCACAATGTTTACATTCTTTATAACGCAGAAGCGTGGCTTCGCAGCCTGTGGCTAATGTTCCGCAAGCCTTCATATTTGTGGAACACTTTCGTTAATTTTTTCCAGTTCCACCGCCTGATTAACAAAAGCAAAGAAGTGATTTTTTGATAGTATTCGCTTGCAACAAACTGATGTACAGTGCAGTAATTTGCGTGTTGTGAAATGTTGTAAGGATAATATTTTTGTTTAAATTACAGGTTTTGAAACAAATTGTTTACGTTTCAATGATAATTCTGAGTTTCAAAATGAAATTCGAAAAAAACCTCAGCTAGTTCTCGTTTGTTTCATTACGTTTTGAACAGAGATACAGTTCAATTTTAAGTATAATCTATTTTTGTGAAGAAGTTAGGGTAAATTTTTGTATAAAACAAAAATTTTTTGCATAAAATACTTTGGGTAGAAAAGAGATAAACGAAACAGAAAATTGTTACTACATTGTCAACGCCGCTTAAAATATAATTTATTGCATTATATTTTTAAACCTGAAGAGGAATCGAAACTTCATACAATTTTGTTTTACACGGGAAATATTAAGATATTGCAAAATTATGAAACATTGAAAAGCTTCGATACAATTTTGATAGTAGGCCATCAGATATGTGCATACTGCACAACAAAGCAGCGTTTACAATGGTAGTAAAAATTTAAATTAATTTTGTCGATTTCTTTCCCACTCAGAATGATTCACAATTAGTCTTAAAGCAGTAAACAAAGGAAGGAGAAGGTTTGACCACACCCCGACAGGTTTTCAGTTTTCAGGTTTTAGCGTTTTTAACTGAAATCTCATTTTATGGAACAAATAAAAAATAATTAAAGAATATTAATTGCCACAGCAAGTTACAAGAGAAAAGTGATGCCAACTTGTCTGCCGACAGAGTCTAAAGCCAACCGATAAGAAACTGCCGACTCGCCGCCGCCGATCTAATTTGTTACCACCTCAATGCCGCCATTTTATCGTCTGCAATCGGCTAGAAATAGCCGCGGGTGTATCGGCTGAAATCACGTTAAAACAACACCGACTACAATGAAGCAGGCGTTTTTTTACTAGCTTACATTACAAAGAAGTGTCTTTATCGATATTTTTCATAGTCACTTTTTGTAGAAACTTAACATATATGAAAGCATATTGATAAGAGTATTATCAGAGTCACTTAACAATCAAAACTGTGCCTTCGTAGATACTTCACGGTTAGGTTTTCAGTTTTATTATTGGAACTTTTCAGATAAGAAAAGTTCGTAGAAACTCTTCATATTGAAAAATATTTGTATAATTTTCATGTAGAAGTTGTATTTGTACGCATTTTTCATATAGAAAAGTGTCTTCATGATAACTTTTCATACAGAAAAGTGTCTTTATATAAAATTCTCTTACGAGAACGTTATACTTTTCAGACATACTTTCGAAGTATTACATGGATCGCAATTTTAAAATTAATTGGAAGAATAATAATAAAATGGCAATGGTTGCAATTTTTTCTTATGCAGAAGAAAATATTAACAGGATAAATAGTATTTGAAAATTTAAAAAAATAGAAATTTCTCGAATATAATTGGATTTTTTTTAAGTATAATTTTACAATAAAAATATGTATAAAAAATATGTTTTTTTTTTGTTTGGTAATTTGTTGAGCTCAGACTGTATACACTCAAAATAAAACTCGTACTGGATTTGGCGTGAAAACTTAGTCAAAATAAGTATACCAAATTTACCCAAAACTAATATATTTGCTTGAAACAAGTAATTAAAACTTAAATTCACTAAATTTTAGTTGATTTGGTTACAGGTAAATGGAACGAACTTAAAATAAGTACGCAAACTTCTTCGAATAATTTTCTTACATATTTTGAGTAAAGAATATCATTTTTACCCAATTTGAGTTTGAGTTTGAGTGAGAGATGCAACTTTGACAAAACCGAAGGTAAAAAATCTTTCTTTAGGTTCGAAAAATAGCGTAACTCGGACACGTATTACAAACTTAAAATTGTATGCGCAAGACAACTAATAAATCGAAAATTATGCCATATTACCATTCCCATTGATTATATCTTTTCGTTACGTATAGCTAAGTAATTTAATTTTTTAGTAGTAAAATAACCGTTTGATTACAGTTTAGGGCATTTTTGCCCAAATTTGAATCATAAATCGCCGACCGAATAAAATTGGCTACACCGACGATAAGTTTCAATCGGCCTAGAATTTTGCTGCGGATTGCTTGTCGAGTTCCTAATGCAAAATGCCGTTTTTAGCTGAACTCCAGAAAGAAATAATAAAATATAATCTCAATCATTTTCAATGCAATTTACCACCAACAAAAATATTTTTCATAATTTTTATGCCACTTTTGACGCTGCTCTCAGTTTATCTACAACCGACACAAATTGATCGATTTATACCAAATTTTTAACATAATCTCATAAAATTGTCGGGTCTCTATGTGACGAATGTCTTTAAAATTGAATTGCTTCTACAAGACAAATGTGCATTTGTACATGCACATTTTCTAATCTCAGTTGTAGTGACATTTACATAAAGAAAGTGTCGTTAAAATAGGCTAAAAATATATTATTCAGATTAATTTCGGCAAGAAGATTAATTTTCAAAAAAGACAATGTGTGGTTTAAACAAAAATTTAAACAAAATTTAAAAATTCTATAAAGTTTTAAATTTTGTTTTAATTTATATGAGTTTGATGAATGTTATTGCTAGAATTTTCGCAAAATGGAGTTCTGACAATTTTTTAAATATTTAGAACAAAAATCAGCATGATTATGCTTGACATAAGATTTGAATTCCATATTGACATATAGCATATGTAGATATCGGAAAATCAACCTGCTTAGCCCCCTAAAGTGGGGGCTAGAGGATCGTAATAGTTCGCAAATATTGTAAGAAATATAGTAAAGGGCTTGGCGCTCGAAGTGTTATCAATAAAAATGCTGTTAATTTGTCAACTTTGATTTATTTATTTAGAAATATTTCAAACTTTAAGAGAAATATTTTATTGTTTGATGTGACCACCTTCAGTTCTGATAACAGCATCGAGTCTGTCGCACGCTGCAAGAATGTGGTCTGATGGTATTTTGTTCCATTCTCAGCGAAGAGGAATCTTTAAGGCGTTGGCCTCGTACTTTTTAGTTGATAATTTGGACTCCAGAAAGCGCCTTATGGAAGAATTCGATAATTCAATAAGTACGCGGAATATGGTGGCCATAAAAACATTGGATTTCACGGTCTAAATTGTATTTTGATTTTCGATTTCGTTGTTTACGTGTTGCTGAAACGTGAATATTTTTTCATCAGAAGACACAATTTTGGCCATTTCGCTTTTGCTTTTGTTTGGTAAACTGTCTTTTGTGCAGATGTTTAATCTTCCACTTTTTTTTACTCTGTAGGGCTTCATTCTTAGTTGGGTTTTCTAGCATAATTCCTATGCTACTAAGAGGCACAATGAAATTTCTCGCCAATTGAATTGGCCTTTATCGTGGATTACATTGAATTCTGGTTGCCCTTCAAACTATTTCTGGAGATCTCGCTTTTCTTTGGTATTTTATAGTCCGATAACAGTGACCTGATGCGATTTTCCAGCCAAATACAAAGCAATAACTCTGTTACGTTTGAATTGCATGTCGGTAACTTTTTTAAACTTCAATGTAAAACGATATTCTTCCATAGGCTTGTGAATGTCATAACAGGTTGATGCTTATCAATAAATGATATTGCTGTCATTAACCGTTTGGTTGCTACAGCAGCTTGAAATTGGAAATAGCTGTAGCGCCTAAACCCGCGTATATACTCGTACAGCAGTACCAGTGGCGACACCTTTTATGTGTTTTTGAAATTGACATCTAATTGAAAGCTTAATGTTTTATTGTGCGGATTGGGTTTTCTCTTTAATCATGCGGTGCAAAATATTGGACTTAACGAGCTTCGTTTAGTTACGCCAGAGCAGTTGAATATTGTGAAACTATGCAAAATGATATTAAAGATACGCTGGACAATACAGAATAATAGTGTAAAGAAATCTCTAAACAGGCTGCTAGCAAACATTTAGGGTGCATATTGAATTTGGCAGAAATGCGTGGCAAAGTACCTGTCCGTTTTTCACAAGACATATCTCATTAACATTAGGACAAATATTTGAAAAATTATCTTCCACTAAGGAAGTCCAGTTATTTCATTTCTCATGTGCAATTTACTATATCAAAATAACATTGATTGTTTCCGAAATTTCTCTTTTAAATCCATGCAACCGCCAGTTTTGTATTACTGCTTTTTAATTATCACCACTTCGCATTTCCACTCGTATATTAAAATGTCTGGTTTTGATAACAATTTTCTTAATTTCATTTATTATTTAATAGTCTATCCATCCAAATCTTACAAGTAGTACCTGTTATATCGCTTGGATTTGTAAATGATGTTAGTCGCAGTAAATGAACAATTCAGAACAATGAATGGGGTTATATAGTATCCGATGGGATTTCAAAAGACAACAATTCGAAAATATTGATCATGAGGGTTAAATAATTGCTGACTTGTAAGTAAACAATATCTCTAACCGTATTTCGGTGGATTTTGTAAAACTTGGCGCAGCCCTATATTGCACTAGATCATAGCCGGTTATTGTAAACGGGACATATCGACACATCCTGCCGGTATCTCCTATTCCTACTCCAATTCTTGGTAAAATCTAAAAATACACAACTTTGTTTTTTTTTTACTAAATTCAATGAGATTATGTAAACGTAGTGTGCCTAATTAACTTAGTACTGCGAGCGAAAATGGGCCGCATTGTGACGCTTTTTCTGCTGCCTTCCATAAAAGTGACCGATTTTCCGAAATTGATTCCGAAATTCCCCCCGCAACTCCTAATTCGTAGACTGCAGCTATCTTAGTTTTTGTTCATTGTATTGCTTTATAGTATTTGACAAAATTTGAGAAAATCCAACTAAATAATCACATCCATTCTGCTACCACCGATACAAATCAGTGACTTGACCCACAAATTTTTAGCTTCATATCGTTCAAGCAGTCGCAGTAAATTCGGACAAATTAGACATGAGTCATACGTTTGACATACTTAATTCTGGGAACAAAAGAATCCATTAGATACCAATACAAATTGTCCGATTTTTCGAAATTTAATTTCCCCTTGTAAACCTTAAAGTCTGCCGCTTTACCTTAAATTTTTGTCAATAACATTTGATTTGATTGGTAAAATGTGAAGGAATATCTCCGCCGTTTGTGGTACCCCGGAACAAATTACCTGATTTAACTTGATTTACTACTGACATCATATACCAGATTATCCACACTCATAGCCGCCGATGTGGCAAAGCTATCAGCTGTTAAATAGCTGTCACCTGAGGTGTTATTTGTTTAGTAAAATGTTTGTCATTTACAAATATGGATCGTTTAACAACCAAAGAAATAGTTAAAATGTAATGATGTGATGTGAATGTAGTGATTTAAACGTGACTCAACACGACCGATTTTGACATTATTGCATGAGAAGTTTCCAAAAAGCGTAATGTGTGGAAAAGAGATCGAAAACTATACTAATACTTCAAGAGGATTAACTGCTGCAACCAGTCCAGAGGAGGTCATTTAAATGACATTGTATTTCGTACATAATGGCAAAGTTTAAGCATTATAATGAAATAAAAGTACTAAATGCAGTATTGTGCATTAATTCAGAGCGTTCGTTGATAAGAGCCTTCTGGCACTTCATACACATTTTCACCGATGCAAAAGCACGGTGGGTTAAAGTTGGGTGTATCTGAGTCAGTTCACTTAACTATTATTAACGATTATCAAACAAATTAGCAATTATAAGCGAACTATCGCTTTTAAAAGAGTGAAAGATGTATAAATAAATTATTTCGTGATTGATCGATTTCGACAATTATTTCTCTAGACACTGTACCTTGCATTCAGAATTTAGCAGGCTCGTTTCTTGTTCCCAATTAATGATTCCAATATTTGTAAATCGTACAGTTTTTATATTTTGTCAACAAATTCCTTGAATGTAAGAACTCTTAAATTTAATAAATTTCCCATAATAGCAATTAAATTAATAATAATTACTTGTTAGCACGTTCAGAAGCTAAATGTTATATGCGAGAAATCCTTTACTATTCCCATAAATGTAATTCCGCAGACCAATTTGAATACCAAACACCATATAAGAAAACCATTTCTTTAAATGTAACTTTTAGCTGATCCTCTGGTTTGAAACCAATACGATTATCGCTTTCCTTAGAAAATTAAGAATACACTGACGATGTCAGAGCGAGCCTTTTTCCAGATAATTTAACACAAAATAACATAAAATTATCATTTCATTATTCATTCAAATACGTTCATTGCTATACATATTAATATTTTCATTGCATGATTAAATTCAATATATTGTCGTAAAATTCGATCCAATTTTATTTGTCCTTCATTATGTATCGTTTTGGTGTACGTCTTGTTTTTATGTACTGTATACGATCTGTTTACAAGGAGATGACTTTATGCTTCCTAATATTTTATGATCCTCTAAACTCGTATATTCGCTAAGAAAAATAATCCAATTTATTGCCAACATCATATAATCCTCCCCCCTTCTCACGCACTCAGCTACTCATAAATCTAGTTAATTTTGAAAAAAAAAATCATTGTATATGGAAATTATCCTTTTTAGGGTTTCCTATTCCGTTCAGTTTAACGCGCTTCAAGGAAATAAATAGAATATCAATCAATTAATTGTAATAATGAACATTTAAACAAAATTCAATTCAAACCAATTTGCGACGATGAACAAAAACGCCAGCGACAACAACAACAGCAAAAACGAAATTAATGAAAATACCCAACTTCTCGATGGCGGCATCAGCGTCGTCGTTACGCTGCCGTCGTTGTTGTGGTGGGTTGACGTCGGGCAAAAAGCCAAAACACAGAGGATGAAAAAAGCATTGAAACTTTTACATACATTTGTGCAGGATGTGTATGGACACATTCACACACCTCTACACATACACTAGTATGTGTGTGTTTTACATGGATGTACATACACATGCAGGACGTTTAAGTTTGTATAAACTTTCATCCAGTTAAAAAAAAACCAACAGCCACCTACCACCCACCAAACTCCAAGTCTCTCCATCGTTTCCTTTTAAGGGGGTGTTCGCAGCAACAAAGTGTGTCTGCAGCAAAAGAAGAAAACGAAATATCTTAAACGCCAGTCGTTAAACGAAATGGCTAATAACGAGGCGACAGAGTTGCCACAGTTTGAGTGAAAGAAATGTTAAAGGACGTTGAAATCCTTCAATGAAATTAAGTACTTAAAGTGATCCTCAAGTTAATCGAAATACAATTAAAGGATTTGCTCAGAATGTCACTAATTTCAATTTTGTTAACAACAAATTTTTCATTCTTTGTCAGCGGCGAGACCAGATTAACAGATAAGGTTCGACATAGTGGGTCACTTTTAATATACCCAAAATGTAAGATCAGTTTTCAATTTAAATTAGGCGGGTATTCTTAGTTGGCAGCGACAGACATGTGACAGACATTTATGCCAGATTTTACATCATAAATAAAAAAATCATAAAAAAAGTCATATAAAGTGATATTTATGTTATGTTTTTTACAATTTGTGGTTCTGTTAAGCAAGAAAGTTGCATTAAATTTTTTTTACCAAACGGAATTTCTGCTGCGAAATATTTTGAATGTTGAAAAGTTTACTAGCGACATAAATAGTCCAAAGAAGGCCTAAAACGAGTTGAAAACGAAGGGAGTACCAACTTTACCGCTGGAAGTCATGTCCTTGCTGTTGATGTTGGCATTCCAAAAGGATCAGTCAACCCTATTTGAAAAGACATTTTGCACACCAGACGGGCCAAATATAGATTGGTAGCAAAAACATTAAATGTTTTTAAATCATGTTATTCTTCTTGAGTGTTCGCCAAAAAGTGTACTAACACGGATCCACAACCCTCCCATTTCCTTATTTTGCTACTTTCTATACTCAAAAGGGTATTTCGGAGACACCGCTTTGAATCAATTTAAAAGATTCAATATAAATCTGAGGGCCATATCGGAAGGTGCTTCGAGGATTGGGAAAAACGTTGGCATGAGAATACTTTGAAGGTGATTAAATAGATTTGGACAAATAAATGAAGATGTAAAAGAATACATAACAGTTATTCTTACTTTATGAACACAGCAATCATATCATATCATGTGATAGGAGAAAGACATGTAACGCTTGAAAGGAGAGGAAGCATAAGACTAAATTCATTGCAGAATTTTTTAAGGTGATTAAGCCTTGCCTGTCTGTCTCAGGCTTTTAATGTCACTTTCAAATATTGAATATTTTGAATCGTTGTCTTCATGTCCAAAATAAAAAACAAACTTTACAAAATTCGACAAAGGGGTAAAGGGTGAAGATATTTAAAAGTCAGTTCACCTGACACATTTCTGTATATTTATAATGCCTTCTATTAATTAATTTTTTTTACTAAAATTTTATTCTACATCTAGTTTTATTGATAAAGATTTTTTCATTTTTCTACATAGGTTTCTTTCAGCAGTTTACTTTTGATATAACAGCTATATGATTTTTCAAGGCGTCCGAATAACATGATTTGTGCCGAACTTCAGAGTAATCCCTCTTAACTGCTCTCTCTTTCTGCTTCCATCCAAATCATTTCTTCATTGTGAAAGTAGTATACTGTTGCATGGAGATAAAACTAGGCGATACGTTGTAAGGATAATCAATTCTTAGCAGATTTCGTTGAGTTCTGAAATCGGTAGCGGGCACAAATTATTACTCCGATTACTCCGTAATTAGCATTAATCATTTGATTCTACGAAGATTCTGCCAGATAATAACTCACTCATCTTAAATTTATGGCCGATTGAATGATTCTCGCCTTCAGAGCCTGTTCAGACCTCTTAATTTTTCTGTTCCCTCAACGTGGTGTGGTGGGTGTATTTCAATGGATCTACCCAGAAATTTAGCAGAGTTACACCGAAACATTTTTAATTGTGGTTACTTATTTAGATTGCGGATGCAATAGAAATTATTGTATCTACCGCTGCACGTAGAGCAAAATTTTAAGTGCTTCCACCTCTTAAGCTTCTTCTCCTTCTCATTATAACATATCCTGATCTGGTTCTTCAAACGGAGTTTTGGTTGGCCTACTTTGCGATGTCTATCGAGTTCTCTGACGAAGTTCTTTTAGACTCTCAGAACAGATTCATCCCCTTAGACACGATTCTACACCATTCAACAAGATAGGTAGGATGCAGTTGGATTTTTGGTGGTTAAGAGATGACGTTGCCATAAAATCGCTACGTTAACACGGTGTACTTAAAAGTAAAATGTGTGTCGGTTGAAGCAAATTGGTTTTGTCAACGTTTACATCCAAACCCACTTTTGACTTCTTCTCGATGTTTGAGAATGCGTAGTTTTGCATATTGCAGCAGCTTGTGGCCTTTGTTAAGGTCACAGCCATCTCTGAAAGTGTGTTTAAGAGATCGGTATTAATCAATAGCTTAATAAGGCATTTGTCTGTCTTCAGTGAAGATCTGGCGTAGGTCAGAGCTGTTCTGCAAAGATGAATCAATGTCTCAGGGATACCAAACTGAACTATGTCGATGATGACATGTGGCAACCTGCTTTTCTTGAATCTGCTGTAGTGTGAATATCTTGTCAATCGTGGTTTTATATATATATAATAGGTTTTAACCTTTCACGCAACACACTTTACATACTCTCATATGGTGATACTACACTTAGGTCCGAGAGTACAAAGATGGCTTAAACTCCAACTAATGGACAGGCATTCGTTTACTCAAATTCATAAATAACTTAACTAATTCTTTCGTCAGGCCGTCAGCATCTGCAGCTTTGTTGTTTTTAAGTCTCGATAGTGTCACTCAGACCCCGTTTATGCTCTATAATAGGTGACCTATGGCGTCGTTTTGTGCTGTCTTTTGGAATTACCAACTCTCAGTAATGTTTTTTTGGAAAAACTCTTAGCCTTCATCTCAATCCCTGTGCTTTTCCATATTCTCGTTTTACTGGTATTTCCACATCTAAAACTTCCATATATCTCCTTATAGCGGCCTCAAGCAGGAGGCAGTTGTTGCAGAATACGTAATATATTGCCATTTTGAGTCAGCAATATCAGAAAAAGGGTCATTTTGTTTTTGTAATTGAGAGAGTTTGTTGGAGTAGACTGTGAATGTTTTGGGGGTTATGCAGCATAGTGGCGTCTAGCTTTCTTTGTTCAGGATTTCGCACATTTATCGGTCTGGTCAGCTTCGATCTTGCCTTAGCTGTGACCAGAAGGTGATACGAGTCTACAGATGATAATGGAAACCCATTTGCGAATACGCACAATCTGCTAAATATACGGAGAAACAATTTCTGTGAGCAGCTCGTGCAAAAAACCCAAATTAGAGGACAAAATATTGGAGGCAACGTAGGCGTAAATTGTCCATTAATAAGCCGGAATGAAACGATAAGAACAATTTCGCAGCTTAAAGAAACAAAGCTACAGGATCCGATTGCTTGCCGGCAGATCTGTTCATATCAGTTAGAAATGTGCGACAAAAGTGCATGTTTCAGTTGCTAAATATAATTTTGAATTGGATTGGAATTTTTAAATGGACGTTTAAAAGAGTCGATTCGAACATATTTGTTTTTTGTAGGCAATTGTAGACAATCTTCAACTATCTGATTAGATTAAAATCAAAGATTGGACAGCAATTCACAAAAATAATGGGTTACTGCAGCCTTTTCAAAAACTGAAAAGGAATCAGCAAAACTAAATACATTTTTTCAACGGTGTGGCGATATAATAACGATTTTAACTATAAATTTGGTGTTGTATTTATCTCGGCAACGATGTAAATATAAGTATAAACAGTAATGCTGTTTTATTTACTATTTAGCTATCTCTGCTTGAGAGATGGTAACAAAACTGCCATAAATATTTTATTTTTAAACGCTTGTCAAACCTTTCTTTAAAAAGTAAGAGATAATGGAATTGAAACAAAACTGGCAGGATATTGATAGAACTAAAACAAAATCAATTATGAAATAATTAATTTTAACACACTTCTTTCAAAAAATAAATGCATTCATAGGAGTTTGCCCTATTCATTTCCTTTTTGTTTCCAAAAGAGGATTTAGCTATATGTAAATCACATTGTTTCCGAAAAAACTATACATATATAGATAGCTCTCTTATTAACCAACAAATAAACTTCCACTATGATTAAGCTGTGCTTTAAAGAAAAATTTCTCTCTCGGTCATAATAGATCCTGCAGTATGATAGACTAATTTTTCTGAGGGAAAATTTGTAATATATACACCCACCAACTTTCCGGAAGCGGTAACTTTCGCACAGAATGTTTTCTGCAAAACCTTCTATATGTCTTATATATATGTCTATATGTCTTAGCTATATGGTCATATTTTGCACTTCTTAGCAAGGAATTCTTAACAGCAAATAACAGTAATTTAAAACTATTTCGAAAACTATTTCCCACTAAAATCCACTTTACATTTAGTGGTTTTAAAACGCCCGGTCTGGCAAGGCTGTCAGCTGTTAAACACCTGTCATCTGAAGTGTTATTTATTTAGTGGAAAGTTTGCCATTTATGAGTATGGATCACTTAACAACCGTGATTATGGGTGATTATGGTCGTCATAATCGACTTACTGTGCAAGAAAATGGCAATATGCACTGTCGAAAATATCGCTTTTGTTAGTGAAAGAGTGGCGGATAATCCGATTTTGAATTTTGGCGGTATGTTAATTGACTTACTTTGGTCTGCAATTGAAGATTGTGAACTGGACCAATTTGGCTTTATGGCATGTGAAGTTTCCAGAAAGCGTAATGTCACGTTTGGACAACGTCAATTAGACACCAAGATCATGCGATTTGACGCCGTTTGAACTTTTGGTGTGGGGCTAAGTCAAAGACTTTGTTTACGCGGATAATTCCCAAACGCTGGAGATAACCAACAAAACCAAACCCAACATTCGTCAAGTTATCGCCGGGATTCCGCCCGAAATGTGCGAAAGTGGTCGAAAACTACCTCAAAAGGATCAACTGCCGCAACTAATCCAGAAGCGGTTGCATTTCGTACATAATGGCAACGTCTAAACATTATAATGAAATTCATCGAAATCACAGCTTTATATGCATTTTATTTAACTTTACTTTTGAAACCGAAAAATGGACAACCCAGTGTTATGTTACCATTAAATATACTACTGAGCTTCGGTGATCTTAACGATTATGAACAGAAAAAATTGATATTGAAAAATAGAAATTGAAAACATAAACTAAAAATAGTTTTTCGTGGGACAGAAAATACATACATTTTAGGTGCTTTTCCTACGTCTAATGTGACTCGGAGGTACAAAATCGAAATATTCGTGATGAAGATTTTAATTTTTTTCGCACAAGCAACTAAGGATAACTTGCCAAAACGCGTACAAAAACAGTTTTGGCGTGCTTACATAAATCATAGTTTTTTCACTGGTTTGTGAGATCTGGTGAAAATGCACTGAAATGGAGGATAATGAAATGGCAATTTCCTTGGCAATTATCCAATTTTTTACTACTTCCGGATCATGGGTTGCGGTTTTTGGTTGTCAATTTTCTGGGGGGTGCCTAATACAGGAATGCTCTGCAAGGCATTATTATTTGCTTTCCAATTGATTAAATTCCGACTGCCGACTGTAACACCATCTACACTTGCTATATCTAGAAGGCGTGACGAAATACTTGACTTTCGCCAACCTTTGAGAAGGTTTATTTAGTATCTTTCAATAGATGCCGAACAGGTTAATTTCGGATTTAGTACGTGACACCCTGGAGGGATAAATACAAATTTAATGCACTACAATGTTATAAAATCCACCAAGATTTCTTTGTAATGTTGGAAATTAGAGGCATTTCAAGGCAATCTTCCAGAGACAATGTCGTCTTATGTAATTTGGAAAGGAAGACACTGGGCTTCCAACATGGATATGGTATTGAAAATCGTCCAAGGCATGAATTATGCTTCTGGGATTAAGTTTCTGCATTGTGTGGGCCATTAAATGCATAGGCTATATCTTGAAATTGTTGTAGTTAAGTGTATGGATGGGCAACAGTTGTAACGGCCTAGTCGTGTTGTTCGAATGAGTTAAAATATTTCAGCATAAAAAGACACAAACTTGATAGAAAGCACTAAAGAGAGATTTTCATCGGGATGATCATGTTATAAAATCTCAAACAATTAATGCTGTAGAAAGTTGAAGTATTAAAATTCTATACTATTTGCGCCTAAAACCCTGACATTATGATTTAGAATTGTCTATGATTGATCATATGGGTAAGTAAGTAATTCTGTTCGCCATGAAATTAGTTAATGTGCAAAACGGGCGAGTTTTAAATTATTGACTTTTTCCAAATAATGAGAACAGTAATCATATTCATATGAAATATCTGAACGTTAATTATGGATAAAACGGAAGTAACTTGGTCATAATAATTGACTGAAACAAATCAAAACTCAATTTCAAATAATTTCATTTTAATTAAAGCAAAGAGCTGTATTTTTTAGGTAATTGCGTGTGTTTAAAAATTTGTTAAAATAGCACATGAATGTGTACATTTTTATCATTTTCTTTTTTGACAAACAGTTGATGTTGATCAAATTAAATTTACTTTTTTCAGTTCCGTTTTCAGTTCTATATCCTTTTAAGTAGAAAATGTTATGTTTATGGCGTTACTAATGACATGAATGGCGTACGACATGGCGGAGTAAGTTGTTGGTGTCATTTTAAATGCTTTGACTTCTCTTTCTCTAGAAATTATTGAAAGGTAATATTTTAGAGGTAAAAGGATGTTTCAATTTGAAAATGTTACGAAGCCATATCAAAAAAAGTTCTATCTGTTGTCAACATCACATCCAAATTTCGGAACGGAGCCTTTATACTATCAGAAAAAGTGATAACTGCTCGTTGGAATACGAGTATATCTGAGAATATATTTTTGATTTTTACAGGTAAGAATTTTGATTGAGAATCGGAATTTCTATGGAAATATCTGGCTCGAAGGACCATGAACAAACGTTAGCGTTTGCGCTAAAGCGGGAAGGCTCGATTGGTATAAGCGTTTGGAGAGAGTTTAATGATAGCGGTCCACATGGATTCCAATCGGTCTTCAGCAAAGTTGTGGTTACCATGATGAGCATTGTGTCTTTGGTGGTAATGGCTACGGTAGCGTCGTAGCTGCGAAAATTGAGGATAGCCTAAGATTCTTACAATCTCTCGTACAACCAGAAATGGCATTAGGATTTAGGTAGGAAGAGAAAACCAGAGATTAAATTAATAGAGATTAGTTAATAGTACATCATATCGTGTGTTGTAATTTCTTGCCAGGCGATCGTTGCTTCGACACAAGGGAAGGAAACATCTATCAATAATATTAAAGAAGTAGAATAGGAAATGGTCTTAAAGAAGAGTGCAAAATTTGTATAACAATTACTAAGTACCGGTCAATTTCATGTGAACATATTTCATATTTACTGTGAATCTGACAAAAATCCAGTTGGAAATTTGCGTGTTCAATTCAACATCCACTGTGCGATTAGCGAAGGCTAAGCGATTAGCATTAATTTTGACCATTTAATTTGCACGACTTAAATTTTTCTATGACATAAAACTTAAAAGTCCTTTTATTATTTTCCTTGAAGACCACGAAATTATTGGTAATTAATCGTTTTACAAAAAAATTACAACAAAAGTTTCTTTTTAATTTTTCAACCATTTGTGGCGCAACATAAAGTAGACGATTTCTTTATCAATATGATCACACTAGATGACTATAGTCTAATTGGACATTTAAATGGTGTATTGAAAATTTTCAGAAATCCTCTTCGTTTTTTTTTTATGAAATGCAAAAAGATAACCAGCATTACGAATCCTTTAGTTTATTTTAGTTCTCAAAATAATTTCACAAAATAATTTCCCAACGTCAAATTTTCGACATAAAATATGCTATAAATGTATTACGGGTATCTGACTACAAGTCGGTTCTTTGACGATCCTTTTCCACCTACAAAACTACACTGAAATTTGCAACTGCTTGGTGCAAATATTTCTCAATTTTGTTTTTATGGAAGCGTTATAAACCAATATAACAGGCAGAAATTTAATTTATTGCAGCCTACGAATGAGGATTACATGAAAATTTTTCATTTCGAAAAATCGCTCAAATTTGTATGGGAGGTACCAGAGGTGTAGAGTCGATATAGCCAATTTACAATCGCCAGCTACGCTTTGAGAAGTTTTATAAGCAAGTTTTGTGAAGTTTTATGAGAATTTATGGCAGTTATAGTGCATGACAGACGGTCAATCGTTCAATCAACTTGAGAAGTTATGAAACACATTTGGTAAAAATATACTTTTTGCATTAGATGCTTCCTTCTGGGTATTAGGCTTTTGCTATTTTGACAACTGTGTGTTTTAAAAGAAAAATTATAAAATTATGAATTCGACATATATCGAATCGAAGATCGCCAATTTATATACAGGATGGCCGATAAATGTCGCTAAATAAATATTTTTTAAATTTCATATTCGGTGGCGTATTTGTGGCTTCGTTTTTCATTACCGCCTATTGAGACGTGGCGGGAAATGACCTCATTATCATTCAAATCATTGTTCGTTTTAAATCATCCAGATTTTTTGCTTTTGTCTTGCAAACTTCCTGTTTGTATTGAGTTAGGAGACCTTGGAAGATGAACAAATGTGGAGTTTCTTGAAATCTGCTTATTGAAGAATTGTCGCTGCCATTCAGTACATTCTCATTTTCAGATCTAAGTTTAGAAAACGGTCGATGTATATGAAGTTTGTTTGGTTTGTAATATGGCAAGTACTACAAGATCCTTGAATAAGCAGTCCGGTTTGACTATCAGACTAAAGCTAGCCAAATTGCTTGATGTGCTCTAAATTTTATTAAATCAAAGATAAGAAAATAAAAATATGCGAGTTAAATTGGGCGATTTGTATGGGAGATTTCCGGTCGATATTTTCCAATTTTCCAATCTTTATAAACCTATGACCGCATCCTATTTAACTGAAATGTAATTATTGTACACCCAGGGGTTAAGTGTGCCATTTACACGGTATCTACCCGGAGGGATGTAGATATTTGGTCGATTTTTTTTAATTTCCTTACAAATTTACAAAATAATAATTTCAGGGGATTGAATGGGAGATGCCGGAAGGGCAGATTAAGATGGTCCATTTACGATAGCTGTCGTGCTATCATCTAAACAGATAGACCAATATAGTTCAATCGAAAAAGGCGCTTGGATATACTATGACCACGATTTAAAATTGTTTTCGGGGAGATGTTAATGCCAAAATAGGAAGGGAAGCTTTTCGTAATTCAGCAGTCAGAAAATTCTGTCCAGATAGCAGATTCATTCACACATGTGCGGCACCTGATCAGATAATTATTTATTACGTCCTGAAAGTTTAGGGTCGGGATAACCGCAATTATTGTTTTAATTGACTGCTTCAGTTCCATCAAATTCCGTAGTTTCGTTTTGTACACCTCCTGCTTGACATAACCCCGTAAACAAAGTCTGGTTCCGTCAGGTCAGGTGATCTTTGGGAATTTTCGTTGGAGCTCCTGGATAACTTGTCTGGTTATACGTGCAGCTACTCCATCTTGCTGGAACCAAATGTTGTTGAAACGGATAGGTCTTCGGCGCAGTTCTGGGTAAAAAAAACTCTTTTAAATAATAATCGATGGAAGACTTCTAGTGTTATGGACGTGCGTATGATACGCTGTGTTAAAGAGGACTCGAATCATCACTTGGTTGCAGGAAAGGTATGCACGAGATTCAGCAGAGTGAAAAACGCGACGAAGCACAAAGAAAGCTTCACGTCACTATGCTGCTTACAAACTTTCTTAACTATTACAAGAAGACACCTCTAATCTTGATGTTCTAACCTCTCAGTGGTAATATGATGTGGATTGGGCATTCTTGGATATGCGATATTCCTGGTGGAAGAATATCGCACTTTGTTTGAAGAAAAGGACGCTACATTTGGTCAAGCCAGCACTTCTGGATGGCATCGCAACTGAAGAAATCACGCCAATTAACAACGGTGGCAGCCAGACAACGGAGTCAGGGACAAAGCTGCGGGTGGCGGCGGCCTGCCGCCAGAGCTGTTCAAGGCCGGTGGCGACGTGGTGATAATCAGATCCTACACACACTTCGGCTCAATGCATGTCTGATGATTAGAATGCAAGTGCACTATGCCCTATATTCACAAAAGGCTATAGTAGTGTGTGTAAAAACTATTGCGGTAGCAGTCTTTTACCCATCGAAATTTGTCGGGAGATAGACAAAAGCCCAAGCGAGCCATTTCCCACCGGACCAGGACTTGGACAGACCCACAGTTTATGGCGTGGCCTCTTCAACGTACTACATACATGACCATAGGGAACGCTTCCATATGCTATTTGTGTATGCAGATGATGTATACATTATTGGCAGAAAATTTCCAGATGTAACTGCAGCCTTCTCAAACATTGAGAAAGAGATATTCGTTTCGACAAACAAAAGTTAGTATTAGTTCTATCCAATTTGTTGCATGGAACAGTATTCTGGGTTATAACAAGTATGAACTAGTTCTAGAAGCCTTTGGGAAACATAATCAGAAAATTGGAATAGAAATTCCAGTCAGGTGAACAGACTTACATATTCCTTAATATATCTGTGGTCACAATCCGTAACAGCCTAACTCGAGTTAGGACACAATTGAGTTATTAGCACCATCGTATTCAGCGTATCTAAATTTATTTGCTCTAAATTTTTCATGTTTGTATCTCTTCTAGGAAGGCAATTAATCCTAAAAAACCTAATAGCTTAAGTTATTTTTCTAAATGACTGTTTTGGCATAACTGCCTAAGTCAATTTAGGATTACAACAAATATAAATATTATTTTTTCATCATTGCCTAAATCAACTTAAGTCGTTAATCCAAAGAAAATAAAGAAACAATTTTATTTTCCTAACTTGAGTTAAGCTCTTATTTCGAATTACAATTTCGTTTTTTGATAAACATAAATTGAGTTAAGGTCTTTCTCCAAACTTAAAGTTTTTTATTTAATCTGGAATAATAGCCTAACTCAACTTGAACTTTTTGACTTTCTTCGTTCAACAATTCATAAGAGCCTAAGTGTCTTTTTCGATAATATCTTTTGACTGCGAGAATAAACAACTATTTTTTGTTAACAACTAAGTAAAGAAATTCGTTTCCTTGCAATCTGTAGCAAAGTTTTCCATAAAACACCTTTTCCAGATTTTCAGTGAAGATTCAAAACTTTAAACTCCTGTACTGAAAATATTGAAAAACAGACTTAGGCTGTTATGGGTTGTGACCACAGATATAATATAAATTGGTTAAATTGAGTAATATGAATCGGAAGTACCAGAAATGATTTGATTATCGGGTATATATTGGCAAATTTTGCCAAACAGCACAAGGTAAAACGATTGACAAATAATTAAATTACAGCAGTCTACGAATCGGAGGTTAAAAGGGAAAAATCAAATTTCGATATATCGGCCAATTTATATGAAAGTTGACGGAATATGTGTGGGAATATATCTAATTAATTAATTCATCCTCTGACTAATTTTGTCAAACACATGACCTTGACTAAATTTTAATGAACTCGAGACATGGGAGATTCCAGAAGGGGCGATTTAATTTGGTGATTTTACAGCCATTACAAATTAATACTGTACGCCAAAGGTTAAGCCTTGTCCATTTATTTGACGATGAGTCGGTAAGCCGTCGATAACACTGTCAACCCCAATCCAGTGTGGTGACTCGGCTGACCTTGGGGCGCCCATCCAACTTTGGGCCTGTTCTCTTTCATGTAACGTAATATTGCTAACGTTAATGTTTGGTGTGGCTGTGAGCCAGGAGCATAGAGTATTATGTGTTTAGTTGTCATCAAATTTATTTCAGATATTCAAACTTAATTTATGTAATTAGATATGAATGATATTTTGTTTGTCCCCGCTTTCCTAAATTTGTATGTGAAAGCTTTGTACCAAGTTTTTAACGTGAAGTATTTTTTTTTTTTTTTCAATATTATTGGCCCTGGAAATAGTTTTTGTGTTTGCTCACAGACTGATTGACGTTTTTAACAAAAAAATTAATTGGTTCCAAATAAATTCTCCTGATATCTAAATTGAAAATTATTTTTCGTTCACGGTGAAAACTGTCTTTTACTAAAGAAAGAGCTGACCGTATCCATTAATTATTATATTTGTTATTATATATTATTATTATATACACTATTATGGAAATCATCACACAGATTTGGAAGAAATGTTGTGCTTCAAAAGCCTTAAGAAGGGTTTATAATATAAAAGTACACAATCTCATAATTTTACTAAATTATATCAAACGTAGGATGATGTGAAAACACATGATCTTCGGAATTCAATGTTGGAAAACAATAGAATAACAATTAGGCAGCATCGATAATTTTTGACGGTATTCACAGTGTTTCGAGTAATTTTTTCCTCATGAAAAGATAAAGCTTTTTAGATCAAAATGATAACCATGTATGTACTCGTATGTTAGAAAAGAAGTTGCTACAAGATCTGATAAAAATCAATCAGTCTTCTAATAACAACTTCACACACACTCTCGACTTTCTCTGTCTCTCTCTTAGCGGAAATTACCTCATCATTTACCCTTTCCGCTATTTGACACTG
>JAHXMU010000099.1:1314423-1437232 GCA_019455685.1 Philornis downsi | reverse complement strand
AACCCGAAACTAAATAACCACCACCCCAATCGGTATTTCACGTCTCGAATTCTTATTGGAAAGCAGAATGCAAAGAGAAATGTAAAAGAAACAAAGAAATAATTGAAAAGTTTTTCGAGTATACCGACTCAGTCGCAGACAAAGTGTACGACAGTTAAGTTAGCTCAGAGCAAAATTTAACTTTGGAAGCGGTGGGGCCAACTCAATAAAAAACCGGACTCGCTACTCTGAAAGCGTTCAAGATTCCATAGTCGTCGGTTATCGGTGGAATTGATTTAACCTGTTTCGTTTACGCGGACCTGAACCGATACCAACACCAACAACAACGAATATGAATTAATTAATTAGCATTTATAGCAACAACAACAACAACATAACAAACGAAATTAATTGAATTTACAAATTAATTAAAGGAATTTCTTGTTTGAATACTAATTGATTAAACATTAATTAAAATTAAAAGCAATACGAAATAAATCCAAAACAGAAAAAGGAAGAAGTTGTAAACAAATAAGGTTGAAATTTTAGTGATAACTGGTGTTCCAAAGCTGCAAAGTTTATGTGTTTAATTAAGTCTACGTTGTCCTCCTACTCCATATTGCTGCAACAATAATGGTTTTGGAACAACATCTTCAGCAACAGCAGCAACAACAACAGCAACATCATCAACCACCTGCACCACCAACGGCGCCCTCATCGCCACACCATCCATCATTATCGGCGTTGCACCAGCATTCACCACCACCACCCCCACCACAACGTCTATCGCCTGCTGCAGTGGCTGTGGCCAGTCTCAATACCGTCGGCAATAGCCGGCCCAATATGCCGTCGGAGGCTTTACATCCCACCGCCGCTCTGCAGCTATACGCTGCGGCGGCACAGCTGGCTCCCGGCGGTGTACGAGTACCGCCATGGAGTCCTTTCCTTCACCTTGGTGTTCCTGGTGTCTTTGGTGGAGCGCCTTTTTTGGGAAGGCCGCGCTTTGAGTCGGTGGCTCCACAAAATGCGGCGGCTGCCGCCCAAATGGCTGTCAACGCTAGCAATGCATTCGCCAATTTACAAGGATTAAGTGCGGCTATGCGCAACGTGTCGGCCGTACAGACGACGGCAGCGGCGGCTGTGGCCACGGCGGCCATACAACATCGTCTGATGATTGGCAACCGGCAAAATATGGCTCCGACGGGTCCGCCCAGTGAAGGGTCTAACGATGATGCAGGTGAGTTGAAAGCGGTTGTGGAAGGGTATTCAGTGTAAAGGATCATTTATTACTATAATTCGAGATAGCTACGTAGAACGTGGAGAGATTGTGGTTGTAAACACAAATGGGCAGTTTGCACAAATGACGGAAATGAAAAGAGAAGAAGATGGAAGTCGACAAATCTTTTACACTATTTTAGAAGGATAAAACTGAAATGTTTTCTTCAGAATATGGAGCCAAAATGCAGTCCAAATGAATTCGTTGACACCTATTTCAATTGCGAGCTACATCCCATTAGTTGGACCCATTTTGGTGGGTCGTTCTTCTCTCAGGGGTTCGTCAATATGTAATTAGTTTCAAAACATGATTGATTCTGTGCAGAAACTTTTCCTCTCCAAGCAAAAAATATACAAAAACCAAACTGGCTGAAATTTTGGTTAGCTTTTCTGATACTTTTCTGGACCAAAAATTACGAAAACGTCGGAAATTTTTGTTGACTTCTAGCTCAATTATGGTTCTATAAATTTGCTTTCTGCTAATCGACTTTCTGTATGAAAATGTCGTAGTTCAAAAAGCGGACTTTATTTTCGACTTTTTGAGAAGTTCTATTAATAACTGTCCAAAGCTGCAGTTTGTACGACTCGATACTAAGTGCCTGAATTAGAATCGTGAACAGTGGAATAAGTTTTCGGTCAATATGCTGGAAAACCCCTTTCTTACGTACAAACACCTTTTTTAAAGCAACTCATCTTTGTAAAACAAGTTAAATGGTAGTGAAATATCCTATAGAAGTGTTTGTGCAGCCAAAAAAGGTATGAATAAAGAATCAGTGCAAATTCTTCCAATATTTCGTATACGGATCTCCAATGAAAAACGTCTGTTGTCGTCTTTTTGAACATCACTCTCTGCTCAATACATTTTGATTTGTCTACTCCATAATAATTGATGCACTAACACATCTAGAAATCTTTTTTGGATAAATGCATTTTATTGGAAAAGACTTAAATTGAGATTACCAATTCTTCACACAGGATCGATTTCCCTACACATAGAATATTTAAATTCTTATGTATGTATTTGAAAAAGCCAAAAGTCGATTTTTCTATATTTGAAAAAGTTGCAAAATCGATTTTTTGAATCAAAGCATGACATTTGGCTGGATTTATTCTGTGTCTGGTATTTACGATGGAGTCAAGAACTAAATTTTTCTCCCACTGGGCGTAATTTGGCTGTTCTCAAAGATTCCAAAAAGAAGGACATACCGGGCACTTTAGCCTTTAGTGTTGACTAGTGCTATGCTCTACTTCTACGGCAAATCAACGATTTTGTTAAGATCAATCAAAATATTATAGCGAATTGAGAGAATAGCAAACTTACGAGGCCATTAGTTATTGTATGTAGTGCGGGGAAAAGTTTACATTTCCATTCCGGAAAACAATCTTAAACTGCCGCCGTTCTGAACCAAAGAATTATGAACATTCTACCGAAGTATTGTTACAGTGTCTTAACAGGTAACGAAAAAATCGTTCCTTACAAATGAAAAGTGTGTCAACTGAACTTCTTTTAAGAAGTGTGTTTGCCTGTGATTAAAAGTAAAAGCAAATCGCATATTTTTATTTTATTTCTTACAAACGATGGGTATAAGTCGAAAATATGTAAAATGTTAATGAAGGACACATCAGCGTCAAAGGAAATACGATAATAGAGAAATATTATTCTGAAATACGCCAAAATATTATCTTCAGCGCTTTTCCCTTGGTTACGAATAACAACCCATCGAATTACATAAAAGCAAAAATATAATGCTATGACAAATAGTTCTTGTCTACTTCATCAATTATAACGTAGAAGGCGAAAACACAACGTTTTCGTATGTCATAAAAGTAAGTTATTACAATTTTGGAGTAGAGGATAACTACAATAAACACTTACGATAAACCTTTTAATTAGAGGGGCATATTGCAAATTTTAACGGAAGTTGTTTGCACGAAAAACGAAAAAGAAAAAAATGGGATAGATGATGAGTTAACATGCAGTTGTCCCTCTAGCAAAAGAGAGGTTTTGGAACCTGTTTCAACTCAAAATGACTCCCCATCAAATTGTATTTGAAACAATTCAATATTTACGCGGCAACGGTTATTATATGGAGAAAGTTTAGGGGATTTTCATACAGAAATACGGGTAAAGGCGAAGCAAAATAAATATAAATATAAATTAAATAATATATTTTCCAAAATAAGACTGACATTCAAAGATTTACGAATTAAAGCTACAGACAATTTTCATTGCACTTCCAAAATCTGAATCGAAAGCGTTGTTTTAGTATTTATTTATAGAAAATTTATCATTAAAGATGTAATAAACAATGCCTCCTAAGCGATGCTACAGATTTTTATTCTAGCTCATGCCAACGCAGCGGTGCAACAAATTCTGGCTCAATTTATCAACATTTTATTAGGTTTTCACTTATTTTCGTTGAAAAAAAGCAACCAAAAATGTGTAGATAGCAGCGCAAATTTTCTGAAATTTAGAAAAATTTGATTTGAACCATTTCTGTCATAAAAAAAACAAAATCGTCTTCAACCTCGATTCAAATTAAGGTATGAAACGGCATAAAATATAGTTTCAATTCTTCGAATCGAAATAATTGTTCATTATATTTTTGTAGAGAAATTGAATCAGTTTGCTTAAAGTTTTCAGTATATTTCAGAGGAGATACAAATCGAAGCATAAAGTTAAAGTTTGTTTCGGACATGAATCACAATCAATCTGTGTAAAGTTAAGAATAGTTTTTTTACTCTTCCACAGACAATTCATTCTTGCTGTATTCACAGGTCCAAATTGCTTGTGCTAAAGTCACGTCTTATAATCACGTTCAGGCGTCGGTCTCAAGTCTCGGGCATAATTGGTTCAAGATGAAAAGCTTGATTAAATAAAGACTAAACCTATTTTTGAAAGAAATGGGCATTGTTCACATTGTTCTTAATATTTATGCCACACACTTGCTCTTTATAGCCAAAATATATTCTAAATTTATGGGAATGAGGAGATATCATTAAAATTCTTACATTTTTAAATAAGACCGTCATTATTATAGGCTACAGCGTACTAAAAAATACTAAGAAACAATTTAATTTTTACTGAAACCCGACTTAAAACGACATGTTTTCTATAAGAAGAGGGCGTTATTGCCAGAATATCATCCAGCACACTTTTAAACATCTCATAAAGAGAAGGCTGTGTGGTCCTGAATGTCTGTCTTAATACTCTGTAACAATAAAATATATTTATGTCATGTGTATGTATGTTATGTATATGTATAGGTACACAATGTAGTGTTTATGTGTATTGCGGTCACCCCCTAAAAATAAAATGTGGAGCATTGAGCGATAATTAACACAACATTTACAGCCCGTTTCCAAAAAGAAAAAATGAATTATTGAATTCATTCGCCAAGCAAAGGAACAAATCAATTCATCCGAAAACCAAACGAACAATTATTTGTATTCGTCTTTTGTTTTGAAGAGATTTTGTTTTTAAAGAGTAGGGTTACCATAAAATTACGATTTTTGTGTGAAACAATTTGAAGAAATGTTGGAGAAACATTTAATGGAAACATTGTTTTTTAAAAACTTCGATAATTAACAAAAAAATGTATAAAAAAACCTGCCAATAATGCTTTCGTTCATAGACAATTCGTTCTTCTAACGTTTTGAACGTTTTATGGAAACAGACTGCATAATCCGAACAGATTTTCACTGGTATCTTTGAAGAAATGCTGGAAAAATGTATATGACAACATTGTTTTTTGAAAACTTTGATAGTTGTCGAAACAGTCTATTCCCATAAACTGTAAATGTTTTGAAATTTCAAATTCTTCCTATTCGTTTTCTGTTTACTTAGTTTACCGTATCGGTCGAATAATATGAATTTTGTAGCAAATTTGTTAATACACTTTTTAGGCCAATGTCGATAAAAAATCATTAATTTACCATATTTATCAAACATTGATAACTTTATAGTAATTTGTAATGGTTTTTTCTTATGCGAATTTCAATACAAATTATTAAAAATCTGCCAGTCTTCATCCAGTCATTCCTTGTGAAATGTCCTTATGAAGAATTTGACGGATGCTTTTTATTTCAAAGTGATGTTAGCAAATAATGTGGCTTTTGCTTTAAGAATTTCTTAGAGGAACTGTATAGATATGTATATGTTGGCAAAAACATAATTTGTGGTAAAATCTAAAGAAGTGTCTAAAATAATTTCCTATTAAAAAACAGGTTATTACAGGTTTGTTTTAAATCTCATGGCAGAAACGCCAAAACATAATTATAAAAGTTTAATAATTCTAATAAAATTATATGTAGTATAAAGATAAACCAAACATGTTTAAGTTAAGACCTCTCGAAGGTCTTGCTTAACAAAAGAAATGTGTTAAACAAAGAACATGGAGTGTTTTCAAAGCTCTTTTTTCTCGAACGACTTAATGCAGAGACGAAATATTTTATAAATCATTATTAAATAATTTGGTTTTCATTCATAATTATTAATTGGAATTTGATTTTTTTTCTGCGGATCACAACCCACTTTATTCACATCACAACCCACTTTCATTTATTGCATCTAATATGAAAACTCCATTCCGATAGCTTGTTGACTGCTTTGAATGCCAAACTCGTAAACCCATGTCTCATCATCAGATGTAATACGTTTTATGAGTATAGAATCGGAATTGACTCGTTCTAACATTTCTTCAGCGACCTTTAAGCGAATGAGTTTTTGAAGGAAGTTCAAGTCTTTCAGAACTTGTCGAGCGGCAACTCATTCCTATACCTGAGTAATCGTTTAAAATGGCTCGAATTGATTCTTGAAATTCCATTTGGAATAAAAAATTCAGGATAAATTCTTTTTACAACGTGTTTTGCATTGTAAAAATCGCAAAACACACCTGAGATGAGCTCACAAACGCGAGTAAACTAAACAAAAGATAGAGTTCAAACTTTGTATCACTATAAAGGACAATTTAGAGACAACTTAGAGGAGAATTTCTCGGTGTTTTGAGCGAGTCTCGCTGTGAAGGTCTTACCCAAGGAGTGGTAATCACACTGGACATTTGACTATGCTATTGCTAGTGCGCCTCTGGTACAGCAGGGTAAACTTAAATTGTCTAAGAATAATAACTGATAATTTTTGGAGCAAACTGGCGCAACTGTCGGCTTTTTATTCCAACCAGAAGGTACCAAATTGAGTATGTGATTATACTCTCTATTGGTGAAGGTGAGTCCTACCTTAATATCTGCTATCTTACCATCTGCTATTCTATGAGTCTGTAGCACCCAGTTGGAATTGAGCTCCACATTTTGTCAATTCCTTTAAGAGGGCTTATTAAATAACCATTTTGCTGCACTTTTTGGCAGAATAAACATTACGTTTTGCCTGGGTGGACTTAACTTTTATTTATCTTTTTATTAAGACAAATTGAATTACAAAAACTTATGCAATACTTAACAATTTCATAATATTGTTGATTGTGTGAATTATTCACATAGTTTCACATGTCTGCCTGCATTTTTTTCAATCGCCTTAAAGATCATAGTTGAAACCATTGGAACCGATAATAAATCCATAATACGTCAAAAGGATTAATGTAAAATTTCAATTATTTCAATCTGTACATTTAATTGATTAACTATCGGCGATCAAGAAAAACTGTTTGATTACAATTAAATTACATTTTAAAATTCAATTGCATGTTGATAAGATGAATTTAATTAATAAAAAATAATTAATGAAATCCAATAAAATAAAATCGTAATGGCTCTAAGAGTAAATTTTTGCATTTGCACCACACAAAACTATTTCTGTTAATTCAAAACAACCGTGAATTAATTAGCGCTTACGAATGAATCACGTTATTGCCAATGTAAACAGAGATTAATTTTTAAAGATTATCTCATGCTAATTACAAATTGAAAAACAGAAACTCGGGCATGTATGAGATGTTCTTACTTACTGCAATGATGACGTACATTAGTAGGGAATACGAAATAATAAATAGTAAGTTCATGAGGCAACAAAACAATACTTTTATACAAAATAAAATGATTTCCTTTATTTGCGAGAATGCGACTCTTTATAATGCGTGTGTATTTCCTGGAGGCCAATAAATGCATGTAAACTGTCTTTTTTGGCGAACCTTTTTGAAATTCTTTGGCATTCTGTCAGGAATATGTTGAGTTTGCACTTATAGCAGTAAATGGCTGTAATGACTCAGAATCATATAATCTAATCTATAATTTGTAGTATAAACGCATTGTAAATGAGTTTGTTTTCCGTGATAGTTGTGTTTTGTATCAATTGAATCACCTGCAGTTAATCATAGTCAATAACCGCAATCCTGGCTGAATGTCTTCTATTTGACGGTTGTAAAATTAATCCTAATATACGATATGACATCTAGAAGATAATTAAAATGTGTACTCTGATGCCTTAGTAATTAATATGGTATCATAACATAATGTGTTCAGAGTCTTTTCCGCGATTACCATTTAATTTCGAAATTGATGTGACAGGCGTATGAAATGAAGTGTTTTATTTTGAAATATTCACCAGCTTCCCCTAACGATTACTATTGGCACGGTTTGAAATGTTTTCAAAATATGAATAATAAATGCTATGAAGTTAATGCGAGATTAACAAGTTTTTCATTTACTGTAAACAATTGAATTGTTTTAAATCAAATTTCCAAACATACTCGTAGCTGTAAAATGTCAGATTTTGTCTGAAGATTTTAGTTAGAACTTAGGTTCGAAAAGAGTGAGTGGTGAAGAACTTAGGTTCTTGACGGGAATGGCATACTTACGAGGGTTTTTCGTATAGGAGGAGATGAAAAAACAACCGGAATATTGGCTAACTTACATTATTTGCTTTTTATTGGTATGTTGAGGGCATTTAGTTTTTACAATTTATGATAAATATTTTCAAATTGTTTGATACAGGCAATTCAATGTAATCCAACTTAATTCAGTGTAATTTGATGTAATTCAATTTTAATTCGGGGTAATACAATTTAATTAAATGTAGCTAAATCTAGCTTTCAGAAAATTTATTTTAATTCATCTAATTTTTAGAAAACTCATTTTTATAATAATTCAAGAGAGGATTAACTATGTTCAACAATACTAAATTGCGATAGGTATCGAAATTGATATGGCTACAAATAAGGACTACAATATCATTTAAGATATTTGGAAACAATGTTGCCATGAATCCACATTTTCACCCAATTTCTTTCCAAAAAAAGCCATATTCCTGCACAGTTTCTTTATGGAATATGTTATTTTTATACTTTTTTCAATATTGAATCTTTGATCGTCTCCTTATAATTAGTGGCACAATCACAATTCAATCCGCAATTCGTCACTTCATCACGAAAAGACTTACACTCGAACGACACTAACAAAGTATTGATTTTTTTTTGTTAAAATTCGTACACTTTGAGAAATGTTTTCGCTCATTTCGCTTATGTTGTGATGCATTTGTGTAAAGTTTCTGATTAAGAGATTAATCCAGGTTTAATCTCTGGCATTGTTGTTGTGATGCAACTTAGTTGAGAGAAAGTAGACTGTAAATGGGGTTGGTTTGGAGTTAATTAATTAAGGGTCAATTCTTACGTGCTGAGCAGTAAGTTCTGTGCTAAAGAATTGGCCCATAATTGCATAATTTCTCACAGTTGACAAATTATGCTACTCAATTTGAGATTTAGTATGTATGAAAGGAGGGAGGGAGAGAGAAGTAATTCAAGTGAATTAGAATTAATTCAATATATTTATTTGTAGGGATGGAGATGCTCACCGTGTGAATTGTGGTGCAAAATTGATTGATTTTGAATAAGCAACACTGCTGGTAATATTGTATTTTCTATTTTCCTTTCTCCATATTTTCTTGAGCTTCCAATAATTCACAAAAAATATCGATAATTAGTTTGTAAATACATTAGTTTGTAATATTACTAATTTAGAGCGTTAACTCTTATAATATTTGACTTCATGTTCTCATGTAAAATGTGATGTAAATTGATCTCATAAAATTTGCACAAATAAATTTTAAAAAGTCTTTTCAAAAAGGAATTTTTTGAGTAAACGTAAAAATGCGAATTTCACAAAATTATTGAACATATATTTTTTTTTATTTTTTCCAATTAAAACCAATGAAAATAATGTAAGAATATTTTTGAGATCTTCAAATCAAAATTTTTATTAATTTACACCTTGTCCCTACGAATAGAATAATGTTATTCTGTTTGTCAAACAGACGAACAAATATTTGTGTTCGCCTTTATAATCCATGTAGTAGACTATTAAATATTTTATAGGATCTTTGTTTACAATGCTTTCGTTCACAGAGGATTCGTTCGTGCGATGTTTTCATCTTTCTATGAAAATGGGCTGCCAGTTTCGAAAATAGATCGACATAGAACATGTATATGTCTGTATATGTCTTAAATATAGTACCATTTTTCACTATTATAGAAAGACAAATGTGTTTTTGGGAAGGTCATATTTGAAATACGTTACATTTTGCACAAACCATCGGCTTTATCGTCAACATTGCACAGTATTGTACTCGCTTCTTAAATGTGTTTATAGCGATTAAACTTGATTAAAAGTCAAATAAATGTACTGTTAATGAAAGTTGTCATTAATATAATAAACTTATTGTTGAGTATGGAAACATTTTGATATATTATGAAACTGGTGCATGCCTATTGATGATTAATTGATTGATCACTGATTGATTGGCTCGGAAATTACTATCTTTTGAGCCAATGAAAGCCATGCGTCAAAGCATTAACATATAGATCTTTTGAACATTTTAACGGAATAAGTTCAGAACAATTTAGAACTATCTATTTTGACTTCCTGATTTAATCGTGAATGGAGATTGAGGTAGACAAATAAATACTCCCTTAATTAGTTCATTCGTCGTAATGAAAATTGTATGGCTTGCATTTCAATCATTATAACCACTTTTATTGACAAAAATAGAAAGAAAAAATAAGTAATTTTTTAATGAGTGAATATACACTGGTTTTAATATAATTTGTTGTGGATAGATTCATTTATAGGTAGACTGTAATGACTTACATAATTTTCTTGAGTTTTTAATTGAAGCTTGCCTGGATGAATCAAAGGTATATTTATAAACTTTTTTAGTAACCTTTTTGTTAACAGCTTATGAACCGCTTCATTTAGTACATTAAATATTTTAAAGTTTTAAAAAATTTATTCATAAAATATATGAACATATGTAAGTTTCTAAGGAAGCGCCTTCGAGTAGTCGAGTAATTAATTTTAATATTTTTTAAACATATCTTTTTAGATATAACATTGCAATTTTTTACCGATATTGACTTCTTAAAATTTAGAGTTAAAAAAAAATAAAACTATCACTCCAAGAACAAAACATTTTAGGAATTCTTAAATACAGATTCTTGTACCTAAAATTTCTGTTTGTGGTTTCTGTTTTAACACTTTAGCAATTCGTATTATAAGACAGACGACGACGAGACAGATCGATGAAACTCTCGATAAATTAGACCAGTCATAAAAACAAATATTATTTTTTAGTTTTAAAAATATCGATTTCGATCATAATACATTTCTGTGTATTTCTTTCTATTTAAAGGTTTATTCTTCAGTGGCGGCCACGATGAGTAACATAAATAATTCTCTTTGAAAAGACTTGATTTTGTGAAAACAGTTTCTCAAAGGGTCAAAAGTAAAAAAATTGGCATTATCCTGTTGAAAGATACTACAATCATGCTGTATTTTACTAAGAACGGATATGTTTAGATCAAACGGTGATCTGCTTGAGATATGCCAACCAAAAAAAGTAGGCTTCTTTATCGTGTCCAAAAAGTAAGGCCAGTTTTTTTTTCAAGAAAAAAATTTTGTTTATTCGCCAAAATCCATTTCATTGCCTTCAAAGTTGTCCCCTCTGCACAGCATACTTATGACACAGTAGTTTGTAGCCCAGAACTGAAAAATGCTGTGGTAAATTTTAATAGATTAAAGAAATTTTGGGTTCCATCCCATAATATTTTAGTGCAAGAGCTTTGTCGAATAAAACTAGTAAACCTACATTCCCCGATGAAGACAAAAATATTAAAAAATGGGCATAAATTAAAGCAGGGAGTGATATGAAAATTGAAATTCTAAGATTTACTGAGCTTTGTTTTAGTCTCACGCAGTTTGTTACTAGATTTCTGTTGCAGCAATTTTTTTAACTTTTTCTATTACATTGACTTTTGTACATTTTCTCTGATACCGCACTAAGCATTTGTTTAAAAGTATTGAAACAAAACTAAAGATTTTGACAAACTCCAAACGGATATATTTTATCGGACTCTGTAGATCTTTATAAAGCACTGGCACAAATGCAAAAAATAATGTTATTGAGACGTAGGGTCGTATTTATAAAGATTTATTAAAGGATTACAAATCAAGCATTTCATTCAAAATGTTTTTCAATTCTTTAGTACAGAATTACAAATATGTTCCTTAGAAAATCATGATTATAACGCCATTTTGACAAAAAACTGTTACCAAATTGTATGCTTTTGTTTAAAAATTTTGATCAGAATTGTTTCGAATTTATGATAATTTTAAAAGTTATTCTTTGGTGATTTCGGACTTTACATTTATCCTAACATTTTCTTCCTCGGCTTTAGGGTGACCATATTCATGTCCAACATATTCATGTTCATGTCCAATTGGAAGTTGTTTACATTTTTAAGAAAAACTGCAAATTAATCCAGCACGTTGGAAAGTTTCCCGCATTTAGAGAATTTATACGCAAATTGTGCTACGAAGTGCATTGAAAGAATCTCAGCTTGACGACGATGAATGAAACTATGTTTTTGGAAAATGTTTACTAATGTTTCAAATAACTAATGATGTGGCTGTTGGCCAAAAACTAACATGGATGGTCTCAACGAAATCTGCATTTGTTAAGACATTCTAGAAAGTCGTCTTTATATCTTGAGCGGAATGAGGAAATTTAATTTCCGAATTGTAAAATGTTTGAAATTATGTTTTTACAAAGTCCTTTATATAAAACGAGTTAATCATCATACTGATTGATGTCTTCCCCCCCACTATTAATTTAAATTCATAACGTATGCGCACGTAGCTGATACGTAACGCGCAGCGTATTACGTACGTATGCATCAGCTATGCGTCCTCATGAATTTACACTTGGGCGAATGATGAATGAACTCGTTCAATTTATGACATTTCTCATTTCCGGTTGTGAGAAGAAAGACCATAAATGGACTAAAGCTCTCTGGCAAAAATAGACGGGAAATACATAAATGATGAATCCAAGAAAAATGCTTCAAATGAGTCTTCATCTTTTCATTCATTTCGTTCGCTGTTGTTTTATTGAGGCGGCACAAAAACAACAATCACACACATACACACATGAAAGAAGAGCTGGAAAAAGTTATCAAATTCTATGCGGATATCTTCCTTGTCATCATCAATAACCCCACCATATCCAAAGTCAATTTTCAGACGTTTCTGTTTTTTCTTTTCTTTTCCTTTTATCAGAGACAACAAGCGATGTCAACGCGTTTTCGTTTATAACTCGCACCGACGAAATGTTCATTATAGATCTGTTTGACGTGAATTTTCAGTTGACAGCAGGCGAGCTTAGGCTTTGAACGCATCGTTGACGTTGACGTTACCGCTGCGTAGGCAAAGCTGATGCAAAGATAAACCTATAAGAGTTTTGTGCCGGCTTCTCCGACGCCTGCAATGGATAGACGAATCTGTGCTTAAAGATTTTTATAAACGTTCAAACATCCACACATACATATTCATATACATATCGTATGTGTTAGTGTAATTTATATTATTTGCAGTTTTCATGTTACTTTTCAATTTTTCCGAACTTTGTTTTTGTGTTTTTGAAAACTTTATTTTACAAAATGATTAATGACTTTCGGCGCGAACAAGGGGCGCAAAAGAAATGTTCAAGCTCAAAATGATTAACAACGCGTTGTGAATTTATGCTCATATGTTGTTATGTTTTATGTTCAATGCACACTCACGCACACACACACACAAGCACAATTTATTACATGTATAAGCACGAGTTGACTGTGATTCTGTCTGTCTATTTCTTACGCTCCTAAATTTTATTAATCTATTTTACACATCACAGACATTATTGAATATGATATTTCCACATCTATTGTCAATTGATTGCCTGAGGATGCAGTATGTGGTCGGAAAGTTATTTAAAATTGCCATTATCCGTTTATCAGATCAGTAATTTGAATTTCGCCATTATGATTTTATGCCAGTTCCTTTTTTGTGCGCATTTGCAAATGTCTTTCACACAGCAGAATCCTGCAAATCATATAGAAATCATACAGCTGTTAAGTGGGCCGAATGATGTTAGGGAGAAGCATGAAGGTGTTACTGTAATCTATAATAATTCTATTGAAAGCTAATTTCTAAAGACAAATATCGTATTTAAACGATAACAGCCAACTCAATAATCATTTCTTCGGGTTTTTGTAAATTCTCAAAAAAAAAAAAAATTTTTCTAAATATGGAATATTAGAGATGCAATGAACGAATGTTTCCTGAACCAATCTGAGATGTTTTTTTAACAACATTTTGTTTGTCGATATCAGTTCCTTCATTTACCTGGACCATCAAGTCATTGACCGACTGTCATTGAAACACCGACAAGATGGGGTGATACAAAATTTATTTAAAATATCTTTTTGTATTCGGTTCTGAAAAAGAAAAACTCAGATTTGGATGTCCATAAGAAACAGCAAAAATAAATCCATTAATTTGTCAATTGATGCCTGCAGTAATCTGTATCTCGCCTTATATAAGAGCGGTCGGGTTATTCTAGATGTTGGCGTTGGAAGGATAAGATTTCGTACTCAAAAAACTGTTCATTCAGTCATGAGACTGCTGGATTCATTACTGTTTGAGAGCGTGTTAAAAATGACAAATGAAAATAAGCCATATTTTGCACTTCTCTTCGATAAAGGCTGGTACTAAGCTGAAATTTCATATAAAGGAAACAGTCGTGAAACCGTCGGTTTCCAACACTGAAATCGGAATAACTTGAATTTTTGGCTCATTATATGTTTGATAATACGTTCATATTTGTGAAATGAAATAGAAATAATAAAGGTCCCAGTTTTATGAAACATATTATGATGTAAAACACAAGTTGTTCAGAGGTCGGTGTTGGAATCCGATTCAAGAGAAGCTGGCAATGGCGCGAAATTTGTTTGCGGGCAAACAATATTTTCCTCGTGAAAAAAACATAGTACCCAGTTTAGGAGGAAAAATGCAAGCTAGAAAAATGCAAATCTGAAAATGTGAATAATAATTTTGGTCGTGATACTGTAACAGTCAATCACGCGCAATTTTGATTTCATCAATTCCGTTTCGATAATTTTGTTGTCAGTTTGTTCACCGTAACATTACGTTTGGTTCATTCCACAGCGCCTGGTCTGCTTGTCAAAATTGGCCCGCTGGGTACATAATATCATAACCACAACGTTGAATACCAAGAAAGGTGAGATTCTTAATCAGTTGTCGAAAATATCGATGGCATAATAGAAATCGTTAAATACCCCTACCATGTAAGCACACTTTCCCTTGACCGAGATTTAAATATAGCACAAAAACAATCGTTTTAAATCACTTGAATAAGGCTGGTTAACGCCTAAAAAACTCATAGATCGAATTTTCATCTGTGAATCGTTTCGGAATCGCAACAAAACCGAGCCATTTTTGAGGCGGATGGTGAGTGGTGATGAAAAGTGGATCAGTAACGGTAACGTAAATCCAAAATGGTCGTAGCCGTAACGCGGTGAGCCGATGCAAACAAGATTGACGGATTTGCGAAAATTTTGCGGTGCATTTGGTGTGATTGACAAAGGATCGTCTTCCTTGAGTTGGTTGGCTAAAGTCTTAACTGGGACCTGTGCTGTCAACACTGGTACCATTTGAAGAGAATAATCGTCCAGAAGCGACCAGCTTTGGCCAATGGAAGAGGAAATGTTCCATCAGACCAAAGGCCAGGCCACGCATGTCGACAATTATTCTTCTGTTTCTGAAGCTTAGCATCAAGTCAGTATCACCCGTGATTTTGCTTGTGAGGCATAATGGAACATCTTCATAATAGCATTAAGTTGTCCAACGAAACGATCGTCCTAACTATGCCAAATAAAGTCTTCAATGCCATGCAAAAATAATTGATTTATTTTTGCTTTAATTTATATTTTTTGCGTCCCAATTTATACTGACGACTTTTATTGGGTGGTAAAAACCGATTTCATACCAAAACGCACGATGTTTTACAAATATCTGAAGATTGGAATAAACAAATAAACACACATATATATCTATATATATGTATATTACACACGTATTCGCAATAAAAAATACAACACGATAGCAGTGAATTATTCAACAAATCATAAAGGAAGAAATGCTTTCATTCTCTATGTAGTCAGAAAACTGGGCAAATTGATTCCTTGTTTTAAGACAGTTTCACACGATGTCGTCTCTCACCATCTTTTATCGTCAAGAAAGTGTGAGCAAAACGATTTAATTTCAAATAAAAAATGTGAATATAAGTAAATAAGAAAAGGAAATTATAATTCGTTTTCGGCTTTCCTTTAAATAACTAAGTATATGCAAGTTCAAAGGTGTACATAAAAATGCTATAAATTTTAATTTAATTGCTAAATAATTTGGCATCGAAAAGTATCTAATATAAATAATACGAATGAAAGCTGATATAAAAGATATTCGAATTTGTGTAAACTCGTATTTGAATACGCAAATATTAGCAGAATAGCTTAAAAGAAAAGTCGCACAGTGGAATGCAATGCAATTTGTGAAAAAATATAAAAAAAATCTGGTACTTTTGAAGGGCTAATCCAATTTGATTGAAAATTCACAGAAGTATGGCAAAGTGTTGGCGAGTTTAAGCTCTATAGCTCAGCCTTAACAATAATTTATTTATCTATGTAATTAGTTTTTAAATAGAAAATTATTGGAGCAAGAGAATGGAATATAATTATTTTGAATGCATTAACAGAAAGCATTGTATTCATTAACCTGTTGGGGCTACAGGTGCGAGATATACGTTCTATATGTCGTTGGACAGGTAATTATCTCTAGTTATTAGAAGTATCCATTAAAGTAACAATTTTGGAAATTGCCGAAACATTAATTCGTAAAACATTGTATGAATGAGTAATTTCGTCTAATCAAGAAAAAAAGTTTACAAAATCTTAGATATCAAAATAACTTCTTCAATATAGAACACATTATATTACGGCGTATTTAAAAATTAACTGAAACTAAAATCTTTTCCACACAATTCCTATATAGAACGAAAAAATTCCCAAACATATGGTATTTCACAAAATTTTGGTTACTGACTCCATTTATGGCTCTTCGCATACTAAATTTACACACGCACGAGTATTAAGAATTGGTATAGATGAAAAAAAGAAATTGAAAAAAGAAATAAAACCTCTTTAACTTTTTGTAAAATGTTGAGAAATTAGTTATGACATTTTTGCGATCATTCTTGTTCAAAATTTATATTAAAATCGGTTAAGGGATCCGCTACAAGCTTTGGCTACTCAATGTGCAGTTTCTATTGAGACTAAATATCTGACAGATAGAACTTAAGCTCGTCCACACTTCAGCTATGTCTCATTCGTTCAAATCGTCTTAGTCGTTCAAAAATTATAAATTTATTTGCATTCTTTTTGCATTCCAGCCCATTGTGCATCGACACCAATCATTATAAATGACGAGCGTCTCAATTATTTGCGTTGTAAACATCGTCGTGAAGAGATGTGATTTTTTTCGATTAGTACAACTTGGATCACCAGCGGTGAAAGACAATTATTATTAATGAAGAATCTGTGTAACACCAAAGATATATTTTTTTATCTTACATAGTTACGTTTTAGAAGGAAGATGAAAGCTTACTGAAGCCGCATTTCCAAAATAATGTACGTCGTTGTCATATTTGGCCTGGTTAAAATGTAAAACCTATTTAAAATTGGCCATATCGAATAATGTTTCCGTACTCGTATATGGTTGGATATCTAATAACATCATAAGCCAGAAATTTTAGCGATTTTGTATCAACATCACACATTTTCTTTTAGTGCAAAACTGGCGAGGTTTTACTTCTTCATTTTGGAAGAAATCTATAGCCGAGACGCATCGATTGCTTGCAGAAGCATATGGAGAAGCTGCTTTAAGTGGGAGAAGTTGCAATGAAACGTCGGAGCAAAGGAAGGCAAATGTTAAAAAAAATTCTGTAATTTTTTACAGTGTGCTACTTACGTAGATTAAATTTAGGTTTGTAACTTTTGTCCAGATTAACAAGGCCGAAACATACGGGGAAGGGTTCCCGTTTCAGAAACAAATTGTGATCAACATGGAATTGGCCTTGTTTGGAATGAATTCTATAAATCATCTCAAATATGTGCAAACTAATGAAATGTGTAGAAAATAAGTGTTATTTTAGAATAATTGTTGAAGAAGAAAGTTATTTCTCAACAGTATAATTTGTTATGTTATTTAGTCATGGCAGAATTCTTTTAATTGCGATAATCCGCTAATCAACCATTCAACAATTCAAAATCTTACAATTCAATGGTATTTCAAATCAGATGTAATAATATTATGTAATAATATTATGTAATAATATTATATCACATGCCAAATACGTTATTTTACATTTTTACCATTTAAGAGCCTGACCAAAATTTCGTTTTCATGCATTTCTGTGCGATCATCCTAATATCTGCCGTCGTAAATTGTGAAAAGTTAGAAATATTAATTTTGAAATAACGTAAGGGAAAGAGCAAAAACTCAACATGATGTTTTCAAAAAGGTAAAGAAGACATTGAAGAAAAAAATGAAAAGATTAAAAAGTTTGAATGAGGCAACCAATGAAATTGTTCAAAAGGAAGTATTTAAGGAATTTAAGAACTGCAAACAAATATGAGTTTTTTATGGTTTATTTATACGTATTTCCATCATACCGTAAAGAAAGGAAATTCGTTCATATACTGTGTATGAGCAAGGCATTGTTTTGTCCAGCTTCTAAATGACGCAACACATTCGAAATATCTATGAAGCTGTACCAAATAATGTAACGTTTTGTTCAAAATAACAACTTAGTTACTCTGCAAATCTAATTTTCTTCAAAATGTGTATTTGGATTTAAGCTTTGGACTGCACGAGATGCAGTTTAACATTCATTTAGAAAACGGTCTTTGATATTTAAGAAGAATGTTCGAATTTTTAAGTTTACATAATAATTCGATTGCAGTTTTTCAATAAATACGCTGAACAATTTCTAGCTTTTGAAGTATCCCTTCAAAATGTATAATATTTGCATTGTTGAAATTCCAAATTTATTGTTAGGTATGCCGCAAATAACTTATCTGCAAATTGCATTACTTTTTAGGACCTCTCCTCCGCCATTTTGTCTACTTGTAGCTAATTTGCAACACCCGACGGTGCCACACTTTGTGCGCTCGTTTTGTGTTCTTCGCTTTCGAGTTTCCTCCATTCTATTCTCTAGGGTTGTTATCTCTTGCCCATCATTATTTCCATTGATTCCAATTAGGTTGCCTTCTAATTAATTGCAAGAGGGAAATCCTCCACAACTTGAACAGTACGAGTACATTGACTCTGATTGTATTTGAAGATTTCGCTAATAATTCATGGTTTGTTAGGCGATTTTCCACAGTGAATTTTTGGAAAGCATTCAGTAACACGATTCGCGGGAATATTGAAAATTAACACATTTTGACCCTACCAATTCCCGGCTTTTTCTTTTTCCTCCCTGCCCCCCAAATGAAATGGATAATTATATTTACCAAGTTGTTGTGGATATCCACGAGATTGTTGTAGTCTTTGTTGCTGTTGTTGGTGATTATAATTAAAAAATCAAGATAAAATAGTGGCATAATTGGAAATGATTAAAAACTTCACTCCTTTAATAGCTTAACCATACGAAAAATCTACCAAAGTTATTGTACCGAATAGCAACGAGTTGGAAGGGGAGGAGTGCTTGGCATGTGATAGAGTCATTTTCTTTGCCATTAAGTCATTTGACACTGTGTCATGCAATGAATTCTCTCTCTCTCTCTCTCTCTTTCTCTCTTTGACTATTCAAAACGAAAACAGAAAATAACAATACTGAAACGGTGCAATTTGAAATTCAGTTTGAATATGATGGCAAAACTGCCACTTTGGCAATGGAAATATGTTAAAGGGTTTTACCGCTGTACCGGGTATACTCTACGAGTATGTTGCATGTTCCACACAAGCACACTGCCGGCAAGGAAAACTGTGTACTCGTATGCAACAGCATAAATGTGGCACGATATGCAAACGTGAACAGCTAAAGTCTCATGTTTATTTGATGTAAAGAACCATTTGTATCTGTTACGACTGTAGTATTTGTTAGGCGAGTTAACAATTAAGACATTTTAAAAGTTATCTCGCCATGGTGTAGTGATATTATGAACGATTAATATTTGAATTTTAATTTTTAGCCGTATAAATCTAACAGCTTGTGGTTGCGGAAATGCAACATTTGCAAATGAAATTTCAAAAATATTAAATGAAGTTCCAAAGCTTGATTTAAAATAAAAGCTGAAATGCGATCCAGAATTTGTATTTGGCATTCAAATTAAAATTTGCATTTGAAATTCAAAAGACATCAATTGAAAATTAAAACACACTAAGTAAAATTCAAAAGAGGTCGAAGCGAACGCAACTAAAAACAAAGGGTTTATTATTGGTTCATTTTGACCATAGGTTAAAACGTTTTTTAATTCACAATTTAAACTGAAATTTCGAATTTCAATTGATAAAATATTTAAGTTTTTGTGAATGGTCGGTCTTGTGAAAATGGTTGATTGGTGGTCATTAGAGAAAATAATTATCAGGGCTTTATGGGTGCAGATGATTGACAGTGCATCCTCCGTTGTTCCCTACTTCTTCTCATTCGTATTTTCCATTTGGCTGTTTTTCCTGTGGAAACTTCAATTTTTAGTATTCTCCAGTAACAAGGCCCAAATTTTGGTGGCCCTTTAAAAAGTATGTGCCGGAAGGGAACTTACTTATCCATCAACTGCCACTATAAAATGCTTTTTGTCAATGAATACATTGTAAGATTGTTAAAAAGGTACTAAAAATTACCATTTTTCTAAGGGTGGATTCAGTCTTTGGTTGACCAAGTTTTACTACTGCTTCACTAATCACACGTAACGCAACTGATTCCAGAAAAAGTATAATTTTGAAGTTTTTCATTAACCATGACCATAATTAGGGCTTTCCCTGAGTTAGGAAGGGCCTTTCAGTACCTTTACTCTACCCGCTATAAAGCTTTTAATCAACGAATACTTATACATAGATCGATTTTCCAGCTTGTAACATATGCAAAGGATAAAGAACGATATATCTTCAAATCTTCAGTCAACATACGATGTGTATCACTTCTTTAAAAACCTGTCATTTCACCTTGCTCACGCACCGACGATTATCCAATACCATTTTGTGGATTTTCTTAACCGCGTCTGGCGTGGACACCTCAATTGGTTGACCACTAGGTGTTCGTCTTGGCAGCTCGTACGGCCTCGTTTAAACTCTGCTATTCAATATTTTACAGTTATAAATAAAGGAGCAGACCCCCCTAGAGTAGAATCTAGCTCGTCTTTAATATTGGTTGAACTGAGACCTTTCAAATAGAAATTTTGAATTACATAACGGTGACCAATTTTGTCATTTTTACAAATTCACTGAGATTGTTTGCTTTTGATGACTCAAATATAAATACTAAACAACGTGCTGGCTTGAAACTTAAAACATATGTTTTATAAGGTTACCAATTTTCATCAAAATAATTATTTTCTTACTACTAGCACCACGTACACGTCTAGTTTTAGGACCACCCTCATAAGGTATATGGGTTGGGGGTTGGGATACATCTTCTCAGTTTTTATAAAATGTCACTTTATGCACTTTTAATTAACATGTTTGTCGTCCACTTAAACACCAAAATACTAAAATTGAAAATTTCAAAAGATTTTTTCAAAGTTGGAATAACATAATTTGACCACATTTTTCATACTGTCCCTTTTTATTTCAGTTTTTTGCCTTTTGACTCCTTGTACATTTCATCATTTATAATATAATCATAATAAATTTCAATTACCTATCCTGCATGCCAACTCTTGTTGTCCTGAACCCATTGAGGTCTCACATATAATGTTAGAAATTATATTTTATGATGATGATGATGCATGTCTGCATGCAATGCCAGTGATTTGTGCAACACTGCAACAGCAGCGGCAGCGTTAGCAGTAGTAAAACTGCAACGTTGACCTGGAGTGCACAAAGAGGAAAAGTGAGTGCATTATTAAACCGATTGCAGTTCTAAGAGTAGGGGTGGCAAAAAAGGCCATTGCGGTCTCCTGTGGTGAACAACAACCAACTACCCTCTTAATTT
The DNA here is from genome assembly GCA_019455685.1 of Philornis downsi. Lineage (NCBI taxonomy): Eukaryota > Metazoa > Arthropoda > Insecta > Diptera > Muscidae > Philornis > Philornis downsi. The sequence goes on along the minus strand of JAHXMU010000099.1, from coordinate 1,415,427 downwards.
TCAAATGACCAGCTTTACTTGTCTCTAGGGGCGTTGCCCCGACAAACACCCACCAGTTGTTGTACATTTTGTGGAATAGAAATTATGACTCTAACACCTCTAACGCCGTTAATGACTCTATTATTTGTAGTAAGATTGTTATGGGTTTTATTTCGTTAGCTCCGGTAAGGGTAAACTCGAGCCGACCCTAATCATCCCTGACTGCAGAAGAAATATGTTTGAGTCTCTGTTACAGCAACCTGTAAAGAGGGCACAATGGCCACTACCTGTTCGGTCATAGATTTGATAACAACTAATTTGTAAAATTACAACACAAATGGTCATTTTCATTCATCCATTTATACGAATTCCCCCACCCCCCAGACCATTTTCATTTCCATTTTCATTTCGATTTCATTGTATGTCTCCTGCCCTTTTCCCTTCGTTCGTTGTTATTTAAATGCTCTTTTGTTGGCTGTTTTGTAAATTTATTGCCTTTAGTAGCAACCTCTGGTGCCACCGCCAGCCACTGCAAGCAAATGTTGGGCCGAAATGAACATTTATGATTTTTTGTTCTCACAATCGTTTGTACTTTTTCACTGCAATTACGTATCTGGGATCTGGTATCGGGAGCTGGAGGGGCTCCGAGGCGAGGGACTTGTAGTGGGGCACTATCAAGGGACTGCTGTGTGCTGTGTAGTGCGTATTCAAAACGATTTATAATTAAAATGTTGTTGCTATATTTGTTGTTAGCAACACCGAAAACTAACTTGGCTCCCATTAGAAATAATAATAATTGCGTTCATCGTACATCGTACATCGTTCATCGTCCATCTTCCTACTCCGCTCAATGTAGATAATTGAAATATATGATTATGAATATTTATTATCGTCGAGTGTGTGTTGGCTGTGTAATTAAAATCAAAATATATGTAAATGGGCCACAAATCCCACCCCCGGAGTGGAAGGGTCCAAAATGCGTTAGTTTACGTTTGAAATGTAAATTTTTGGTTGTTTAGAAATACGTTTTCGGTAAAAGTTATTAATTGACTTTTCTAGTAGTTGCGATAGTTGTGAGGGAGATGGGGGTGGTGATATTGCGGCCATAACTTTAATAGTTTTCCATATAGGCTCGTATGAACACGTATTTAATTAGAATTTACGAGTATAACGCTTGTGATATAATTTAATATTAATTTTGATTTATTTTTCGTTGTAGGTTTCTCCGCCGACGGCGACGAAGAGAGTAGTGCGGCCAAACGTAGACGTTCGCGAACGAATTTCAATTCCTGGCAATTGGAAGAGCTGGAACGAGCATTTTCGGCCAGTCATTATCCGGATATCTTTATGCGTGAGGCCTTGGCAATGAGGCTGGACTTGAAAGAGAGTCGTGTTGCGGTAAGTTTAGTTTTAAATGGGTTCGCAGATTGGCAATTATGAAATGAAAGCAGGTAGAAAGAAAGACAACTTCAAAACTTCAACAAAAAACTTTGGTGAATAGAATTTTTTGTATGAACTTTTGAAAATTTTAGTCTAATTCCAAATTCAAAATACTCACATTCAAATACTCAATGCACCACAAATTCGCAAAGAAATGGACAGAACTCAATTTACACTATTGAGATATGACCGCATGAGTTACGACATTGATATTTGGAATACACATTTTTCATAGCCATAGACAGTTTAAGTTCGAAAATCGAACTGAGAGGAAAGAAATTTGCTCATCAAGGATTCAACTCACCTGCACAAAAATGAGAATTTTTCAGCTATTTTACTATTTATTCGTTAATTCTTGCAAAAAAGGAAACGCCTTTTTCGCCGAAAGAAAAAAATTCACTAGTGTTGCTACAGTTTTAAAGTACTTCCATACATTATTCTATTCCTTTTACATCTTTGGAAAAAGTTTTATTACTGATTATGTGTACCGGTTGAAAAGTACAGTAGAGATACCGCAAAAGAGTCATTCTTATGACATAGTTTTTCACTACTTCTGGTTCATTATGAATGTTTACATCTTTAGAAGCAATTTTCTCACTGCGTAGAAGCAATATATAGTGTACAATAGTTGTTAGGTATTAGAAACGGTCATTCAAACTCGCAACTGATACGGTACTAGAAAAATACTCACGCTTACTTGAAAATTGCAACTAGATTTAAAATGATGCGGTTTTGGAGGTTTCCAAGTGCAAATGGTTTTCATAAATTGACTAATTTGAGAAACGTTATATCCAAAGAGTTCTGAAAAGTCATATAGATTTCGATGCAATTTTTTTTTCATTCCATTTTTCACTTCCATTGGAAAATCAATAACATGAGACTATATTTGCGATACTTTCAGATAAACATTCATTTCACTATAAAGTTCACAACATTATTTCAAACTCGCAACTAATACAGTACTAGAACAATAATCACGATTGCTTGAAAACCGGCAAAGTAATATGAGAAAATTGTGTTTCTGTTAAGCCTACTGAACTTGCGATGGGTTGGTACAAAGTTCTCTTTACTATGCGTCACAAGTTTTAGACTTGGACAAAATCGGTGCGGCAGGGAAAAACTTGGCTTTACAAAAACTGAATCCAACTGTAGAATAAAAAAGGCCTTTTAATTATTTGCCCAGCAATTGTGCTATTTATTCAAAACGTAACAGCAATATGTTGTAATAGTCGATAGATAGGGGAAATGATCATCTCAACTGATGTATTTTTTTTAAGGGAGACACTAATTGTGGGCAAGATTATTGAAATATAAAGAAAAATACGAATTTTTACTGGAAAATAATTCAAATCAGATATATTTTTATTACACTGCAAACGAGTATAAATAAATTAGTAAAATAAAGTGACTCTACTGGATTCCATTTCCACGAAGAAGAAACAGTTGTCATAAAATTCTCTAGACTCAATAATACTCCGGATAAATTATCGTTAAAACTTGTTAATAAAAATATTATTTTCGCAGAGAAATACAAATTTTTGGGTGTCATATTTGACAAAAACAGAAATTAACATTTCAGTACGATATTGAACTGTAAAAGCTAAACAAAAACCAAGATTAAACAAAACAAAAATAGAAATATTAAAATGACCGTAGCATAGATATGATTCAAACACTCTACTTAAAGTTATTTTTTCCATAGTGCTGTCAGCTCTGAATTGTGCTTCAATAATTTACTCTTGTGCTGCGGAATCTCATTTAAGAATTCTCAACCGTATCTTAAGCACCGGAATCTGGCTCTCTGTCGAAGTATTTAAAACTTGTTCATCCAAACGCATGCAAGTCCTTGCGCCAAGTTCTCCTTCCTCTTCATATCAGCAGACTAAAACAATTAGTATGTTTGGTCATAAAATGTATAAAATCATTAAGCTAGTGGAGAATTCGACAAAATAATGTCTGGATATAGTCTAGCGAAAGTCAATATCAAAAATGCGTCATTATTATTTGTATCTCCAAGGACTTTTTCAAAAATTATCATCTACTTTTCTCTCATGCACTGCTTTTCTCTGCTGCAAAAAAGAAATATTACGAACGGAAGTTCAGAAACGTTTCTTGGAAATTATAAATACAAAATATAATAACCGCATATGTTGCTGTACTGACATTTCTGTCATTAGTAAAAACAAAACTGGATTTGCAGTTTTGACAGAAAATTATAAAACGTTCAAGCGTTTTGACAATTATTGATCAAATTGTACATGCGAATTATTGAGAATTAAGACATTCCCAGAAAGCGTTAAATACATTAACCGTCGAAGCCGACCAACACATACGCATTTTATCCACACAGCAAAAGCTCTTTGGAAGCCTTAAGTGATCCTTTCGGTGGCAACATCTAATTCAAGAGATAGAATAAATTATGTTAAATTTTTCTGATGACCAAATATGTATCTTTTATGTAAATATTAGTGAAAACGAAAATTTAGATGGGTTGGCTGAAGAAGCACTTAAAAAAGATATTGATTTGAAAGTTTAATCTCAATATGCTGATCTCAAGCTATCAATTTCGAACTATTTATTCCACAAAAAACAAAACTATATAAAACACAAAAAAACCATTCAACAAAAATTTACTCCACCGGATTTTCATACAAAATATTTGACTAAACAAAATAGACTAAAAATCGGTTATCGTCTTCTTACACACAAACGTCTAATTGACAAAATACTTCCCCCTCAATCCGACTGTGACAACGTTTCAACAATATGTCGTATTTTCCATGAATGACTACGAATTTCAGAACATCAAAACTATATTAAAACTTACAGTTACTGATATATACAGTTCGATTTAATGTTGGAATCCATTGCAATTTATAAAAATGTATACCAATCTAAGTTAATACATATTGATTATCTTCAAGTAAATTGAAATAAATAAATATATCGGTTCTATTATTTATGAGAAGAGGGAGTTTTTGACATGGCCACTTGTTCGTCCAGGCGCTATGGCCGGTATATTTTACTATTGAGACAAATTGGTTCAGTGGGGAAAACTACTTATTCACTCAAAATGAAATTCAGTTTTTGAAAATTGCAATCTTTTTGAAGATTTTGTGATGTTTTGGTCATTTTATATTAAACAATTTTTAATAGATCGTTTTTAAATTTCAATTGATGTATTCGGTCATTTGATAACTTTTGAATTTCTATTGAGAGCGCATATTATGGTTTGTTTGTAAATATGTCAAAATAGACTTTTTTCCTTTCTCTTATCATGTATTTTGTTCTTATAAAGTTTTCAAACTTCTCGAAGAAGGGAAAACATATTTTCTAATATTATACGCTTTGTTTCAGATAGGTATGGTTCCAGAATCGGCGTGCCAAGGTTAGAAAACGTGAGCATACCAAAAAAGGACCTGGAAGACCTGCCCACAATGCCCAACCGCAAACCTGCTCCGGTGAACCCATCCCGCCTAATGAATTAAAAGCTAAAGAAAGGTAAGAATAGCGAAATCAACAATCAAACTAATAAATGTATGACAGGATTATCACAAAGAGTTTTTTTTTCATTTTAAAAGCGTAGGTTAGGTTAGGTCAGTGTGGCAGTCTGAATAGACAGATTCACTTAGACTGTGTAGTCCATTGTGATACCACGGAAACTAGAGATAAGGATGTCTTTTTTCCATATTTAAAAAGCCACGGCGGGAATAGAAGCGGGAACTATTTAAAAGTGACATTAAAAAGAGCAATACGAAGTAAAGATCGATGGAAGATGCTGGCATTTTATAACAAAAAAAAAAAAAAAAAAAAAAAACACGATATATGGTGTTTCCAAATTGCTTTTCCATCTCTGCACTTATGTGAATATAAATAAGGCAGTCGCTTAAGGACTTGGAAATCAGCACGAAATAGTTGAGTTTTCAGTGAACCATACATCAACTATAATTCTTTTGCTAAAGATTTCCAACTAGATTTGAAATGACGCTGTTTGTAGATTTCCGAGTGGAAATGATTTTCCTAAGTTGACTAATTTGAGAAATGTTATATTCTAAAGTTCTGAAAAGTCATATTATTGCCCAATGTGGAAGGTTGTGTCATTATGCTGCTAAAGGTTTTGACTTTAAGACAAAAAACACTGATTACAATTAGAACTGGCATAGTGCGGTGTTATATAGTGTAATTTATTTTCATTCCATTTATTCAATTCAATTGGAAAATTAATAACATGAGGCTATATTTGAGATACTTTTAGATAAACATTCATTTCAGTTAAAAGTTCAAAACATATTTCTTGTAAGAATTATCGGATTTCCACCATATATTTTCCAGTTTCTTAGTGATATCTGAATAACTTTTCCAAAGAATATATAATGGCCATTTATCCGAAGCTTTTAATTTACCAATGAGGTAAAATTAATTACAAGCAACAGTGGTAATATAAAAAACTCCTGTCTCAAGCAAGGAATCAAATGAGACCTTCTAAAAAGGAGAGTGGCATATTTTCGGGAGCATTTTTTCTTTTAATAGAATACCCGATATTCTACAGCCTTATATATACTAGAAATACGTCAGTACGTGGGTTACGCATGGAAATAGTTTTAACGTTTGAGTTTTGAGCTTAAGATTTTATGATTTTTTTGCAAATTCTAAATGGTTTTTCATAATATTTTTCTGAAATATTAAATATCTGCCAGGTTTTTTTTTATGCCAAATTAAATTTTAGGATATCCTTAGATGGTAATTTATTTTTCTTTCATTAGTTTCAATGCGGAATTAACCTATTAGTGGATGTTTACGGATCCATAAATGTTTAAAATGAAATGTTAAATGTTAATGCATGCGAACGATAGTGAATTTACAAATTTGTTTCAATAATTTATTTACCAAAGTGAAAATGATTTTGTTCTTCACGTGACAATATTTTGTTGGATATGTGAGCTGGTTGGCTCTTATCGATACTTCTTAAAGTTGGTTTCTGATTTATGCAATAGTGATGATGCAATAATTATTGATTAAAGTTTTTAATGGCCTGCCATGTCAAAGAAAAATTGTTGCCAATAGTGGATTAAATACATACAGAAATCGGTAGAAGAGGAGAGAGAAGTTAATTAATCGTATATTGTGTGGAAAACGCACAGAATATGAAAATCTTATAAAAATAATCATAAACAATCTGCACAAGAATCGTGCTGGAGTATTTTTGTGATTTCAGATTACTTATTGCAGCATACGTGAAATCTAAAGTATGTTACTTGAGGAAAACGTATTTTTAGAGACTTTTTTGAAATGGTCCACATCAAGTAAGCACGCAATTCAAATAACGAAAGGGTGTTTGGTTATTTTTAAAAATTTCAACAGGTTTGATCTAATCAAGGCGGAGGAGCAGACTGACTTTATTTTAACTAATTTTCTTTACTAACTACAATTTTGCTTACTTGCTGAAATATTACAATTTTGCTTATTAGCTAAAACAAAAAATGTTGGTTTATTTTATTCAAAATTATTTGGAAAATTATTTGAAAACATTGTATGTTTCCCAATGTACCGGAAATGGTAATTGACCTTTTGTTTTATTAATTTCGTTTAAGAATTTCTCGAATATGTCTGCTTTCCTTACGAGTTGGCACAGAATGAGTCCTAAATACATAATATATATATATAATATATATATATAAATATATATATAATATATATATATATATCTTTGACTAAAAACTCTTGATCTAGCAAGTACTGTATACTACTCAGCATCGCATCCTTTTTGAAATAATGCTGCAGGCCATTCGCTGATTTATCACACAAACTGGCTCTGTAATGATTATTTCTCAAAACCCACAACAATCTTCAAAATATCATTTTTATACAATGAATAGACAGTAAAAGCATCGAAAAAAACGGAACATTTATATTACTACATCACAAAAAGTGAGACGGGTTTTCAATTTTTTCCAAAAAAATGTTTATTTATTCATACAAATCTATTCGTGCATTTGTGCCAACATTTTCGAGGAGTGGTGCAAAAAATAAAGAGTTGTGGGCCCATAAATCCGGTTTCTTTCCCCGAATAACTCGTAAAAGAAACACATAATGCAAAATGCTACGATAATTGAAGACAATTGTCAGCATAACATTGGTATTTGATCGACTTTGGCTCGATGTTTTAGGTCTTATTTGCCTCCAGATCATGAGCATGAGCACACAAGTCTCATCTCCTTTGGAGTGCTTCTAGAGTATTGCTAGTTAGATGTTAACATGTTGATCTTTTCTATAAAATTGTTGTGTTTTTGATACCAATAGAGATTTGACGCGCCTGATGCCTAAAATATATTTTAAAACGGAGTTGACTGATCCGTTTGTCAGTCATATCATTAAGAAGTTTCTGAGTCTCTGTTTCGTTGGACGTGATTTTCATTGGTAGAGATTGATGGCACTCCGCGGTGCTCTTCGTTTGCAGGTCGTTCTCGACCTTCGTTGAGCTATTTATGCCACTTGCAAATAATTCTTTTTGGCAAAGTCTGTTCACCGAAGGTCTTCTGTAACATTTTAAATGTTTCAGTATTAGAAATTCCATTTCGCGAACAAAATTGATTACAACTTTTTTGTTCAACAAAATCACAGATTATAAAAATCGTAGGAATTACTTTTTGAGTCGAACAATGTCAATTGGGCGACAACAATCACTAAAGACATTTATTGTATGAAATTTGTCATGCATGTCTGTGGCAGCAGTGCCAACTTGGAATAAAAATATATTATTTGTATAATTTAATATTGAACACAGTAGTACTTAATATATCCAAAATTTTATCAATTCCTTTCGTCATGTTTTATTTTATCGACTTTTTCGCATTTGGCGATTTACTGTCGGTCTATAGAAGCGCAGTTAGGCATAGAAGCGTAAAGTTAAACAGATGCCAAAAGTTCGCCCCGGCTGATGTTTTCTATTGACTCAGTGTCGGATAAATGTTCAAGTCAAAAATAGTTTTTTCTCATCCACTTCTTTTGTTTTGAAATTGACAAAACCAGTTTTTAGTGTGTTTCCATAACCACACCCACATCTTGCGTGGACCCATACAAATGTGTATATATAGGTAGAATGGAGTTTAATAACCGAATAAATGATAACACTGGCATGTAAATTCTGAAAAAGAATATTTTTTAATAGGCTGGTTCAAACCTTGCAGTGTCGAAGACTTTGAATCAGCTCATCGCTCGAAAAATGGGCGTGGTAGAAACATCCTCTTCTCACACCTATATATGAAATATTGACTTTCGTCGTTTTTCAATGAAAAGTGGAGTTTTTTCATAGCCGCAATTAGGTTGGTCCCTCATATGATCAGTAAGAGTAAGGATGAGAGGAAGAGAGGACGGTTATCTCCAGAATCTATGCACTTCAACTACTGAAAAATGTCATATTTTATAGGCAGTTTCAGTCCTTGTATAAACTAATTTCACCCACTGATTACATTTTATCGTTCAAATCATTGTAACGACGTGCCGTCTCATGGCCGTATGAGAGGGTGTGTCCAAAATGTTGTCTGCTAGTCTACTCGTATAGCGGTAGTAGTAGTAGTAGTATTAGTAGTAAGAAAGTCCTTCAAAAGTGTATGGATTCAGATAGATTTCTCACGTATTAGTCAATATGAATGCATACCATTATAGTTAATGAAAAACAATAAAATTGTGTAACAAATTCCCAAATGCATAACCTGATTACGAGTTTAAGATATAACTTTGTGCAGATTTTCAACAAACTAATTCAAGCGGGTCGATTTCCATCGCGCTTTCAACGGATATGCTTTAATCGATATATACGAGTACACTCAGTGAAATTCAGTTAAACGCACTCACTTTTTCTTAGATTACTTGAACCTTATGCATGTTGGTATAGTTTTTTGTATTAAATCATTTTTAAACATAACAGTTTTTTTAAAATTTTATTTAAATAACAAATTTATAATGTAAGAAAAGCGAAAAAATCAAAAATAAAACGCGAAATTCAGTTAAAAAAGCAAAAAAGAAAACTTCAAAAATGCCCAATAATGTAGATTAGTAATGTGTCTATCTCCCAGATTCTTGAGTTACTTCAGAAATCCGATTTGGCATCGAATTAATAATTTTTTGGAACTCGGCACGTGATATTTGAGCCTATTCCTGAGATATGTGTTTTCGATTGAAATTTTCTCCCGTTAGCATAAACCCGACGGGCCAGGTTGCCCCACATATTTTCAACAGGATTCCAGGTTCGACTAGCCAGTGAAACGTGTATGGCCGCATTATCGTGCTGAAAAATCGTGTCGCTTGATGATTCTTCATACAAAAAGTCCACAATAACATTCTCCAACAAATTTATGCAGCCTTCTGAATTCAAACGCCCAGAAATTTTGCATATTGGGGTTTGATTGTGGTAGCGATCATGACATGTGTTCTGTTGCAAATTTTAGCTGAGTCACTTTGTGTCCGTTTGATAAAGCCGGTTTAGATCTCTTTTTTCCAAATTGGTCGGTTACTATTTACCAAAATTTGCTGAACACGTCGCTTGGTTATTGGTAGATTTAATGGTGATACAATTTTTAAAGTCGTTGAAATTTTTTTTAAGTCCTGCGCGTAAAACAGCGGCTTCACCTCGTGGTGACACCTTCTGATTATTAGAATTTTTTCTATTTTTGTTGTAATTTCCCTTCAGTTTTACTGCATTATATACAGCAGTAGCATAACGTTCCAGTTTGCGTGCAATTTTTAGGTTAGACCATCCGACATCCTTGTATGCAGAGTCTTGAGCGGCTTCTTCGTTGGCCAGCGTCTTTTCTTTACACATTTGAAAATAATTTTTTACATAACTAAACGTTAAAAAAAGTATGTTAAATAAATGTAATTACAAAAAAGCACAAATCAACTACTGAATTGCCCCTCTTTGGACGACTTAAGACGAATACCTTTAATTGAATTTCGCGTCAAAAATGACGAAAATTCACGAAATTTACTTACGTTAGCGACAAAACGTACTGTAAATTTTTATGTATACTAAAAATAGAAAGCGATGGGCAAGATAAAGCAAAATAGAAAAGATGAATGTTCCGTTATTTGAAAACCAAGATTTGAAAAATCTGCAAAAATGCAGTTGCTTTTAATTGAATTTTGCTGAGTGTATTTTAAGGGTGATCATGGTGCAAACTTAATCACAAACAAAATCAGATGGTTTTCTAGATTGACAATTTTAAGAAATAGGCAAAGATCTACCAAAACAACTGACGGGCATTGAAAAATATTGTGTTTCCCTAAAGCTAATATCTCTAACAATGGAAGAATACAGGTTTTGACTTTATTTTTAAATTTATTTATTTCAATATAAACGTATATATTTCACAATATGCGAAAGCGTATTGGGGAAACTTAGTATTAAAACGCTTTTCTAACTGGTCGCCCGACGAATGCTCATTTTCGTTTTTGTCTCTAACTTTGTGCGATTTTATTTCTTATCATATGATGGAAACTTTTGAAGAAACCATATACTTAGGATATTTTATAATACCAGATGAAATTTTTAATTCGTCCCCTTTCCTTTTTTCTCTCTACCCAACTTCAGAGCACGAAGAAGAAAGAAACTGGCCAAGGCTATCGATAGGCAAGCCCGTAAATTGCAAGCTAAAGGCATCACGGTTGACTTTGAGGCTCTCAAGGCTGAATACATATCACAACACAAAGCCAATGGCACTTTCTCCGATTCCGACCTCGAAGATGACAGCATTCACATCGATGTGGTCGGCGGCACGGAGAGCGACGATGAGTGCGACGACATGGACTATCGCAGTCCGCGTAGCAGTGACATGGCCAACAACAGCTATTCGCCCAGTGGCAGTCCGAATGGTCTCGGCAGCCCCATGTCCAATGGCGGCGGCTTGGATGCATCCCGCGACGATGACCACAACAGCAATCATCTCCATCATCATCATCATATGCTGAACGGCAACGAAGGTTGTGAGAAGCCATTCCTATTTCCCGGAAGATCAACGAATTTCCATGTGAAACTGGAAAATATTTCAGCTTCGTCCTCGTCTCCCTCGCCGAACCACCACCAGCAAACCTCACCGATTAGTATACGACGCAGTAATCCGTTTAGCATAGAATCGTTGCTGTTCAACAACACATGAGTCTTGTAGGAGTGGCCCAGCGTACAGGAAACCCAAAAAGATAGCACATCAGGCAACGTATGTAAGATTGCTGTTGTTGTTGACTAATGGACGGATTAGTAATAGAGAAATCTTTAAATCCAAGCAAAAACTTCACTATCCATATCCCTCCCTCCCTCCCCCCCACCATTTCCATCCATGCCCCAAACACCCGATGACAAATGATGGCTCATTAAGCCAACAACATATTTTCGTATGGAAGTGAAATGGAATCCATGCGGAAAAAACAAGACATAATCATTAACGCTAAAACGAAAAATGCTAAACTTATTTAAAACAAAGAAGAAAAAACACAACAATCACACATGTTCCTTTACGTTAACCAATTAACGTTACGCGCGTATTTTTTTTTATATTTTATATAGCTTAAAAAAATTAAGACATTCCATAATGATTTAATTGTATTATACATAACAACGGCCTATTAAATATAATGAGAAGGAATTTATCAGGTGGGACCTTAAGGTGAGCCAAATGCCCTTCGTTTATTTTAAACTCTGGAAATTAACACGCCCTCCGGCATATCCTGACGTCGGGACATTAAATTTAATGTCAAGTCAATGCAAAACAAAGTGCTCGATATTCAGGTAACTGACATTGGCCATACATGATGGTGTTGTAATGATTGGTGATTTACGGAAAATACGAAAATTTGTAAATTCATTAAAATGAAATGAGAAGCGATTTATAAAGTATGGGAGGCGGCGCAAAGCCTGTGCCGAGAGTTATGAGACGTCACACTCTAAATTTTGAGATGTCTGATGACATAAAGTACAACAACTCTTTTCTTGTACATTCACTTTGTAGCAGATGGCTAATTTTGGATGATTAACATTCATTAATAATCGAATTGGTTTAAATTACATTGATTTAAGTAGAGGGGTTGTTTTGTGTGCAATTTGCCCACAGTCTGGTGCTTGAGATATTGATATACAAGACATGACATGCTGCTAGCTTAAAGAGTTCACTTAACATGGTTGATATTTATTATCCTGGTTCAAACGAACCAAATTTCTTGGTGAAAATTATTTGCGAAAAGTTAATTTTGCGTAAATTTGGAAACATTCCATGAAAATGTTGATACTCGAATATCTTCGAATATATGAATAAGCCGAATAACATTGCTTAAGTAAACAACAACAGAAACATGCGTTAGTGTATCTTTTCCGTGGACAAGCCAATAAATCATTCGGTAGTAAAAGTTGCGATCGAATGTTTGATGAAGTCCAAGAAAATGTCCGCAGTGAATGAATGTAAAAGAATATTTCGCAGGACTTTGGTTCTCGTCCATCTTGTGTATCTGTAAGAAGCAGATATCTCGGAGATGGAGTTTCCAAACACAGAAATTACTTAATTTTGGGGATATAAATGACTTTATTTTTTAGACAAAGTAGCGTTTACCACATTATGGCAAAATTGTCAAAAATTAAAAAACATTGCTTAAACGCTAGTAAGTCAGAGCACGTATTTCATGAGCAATGGGTAACTCAGTGTGAGAATGAGTAAACCACGCACACTGCCGTGATAAATGGGAAACTATAGCTTTCACATTACTCATGAGTAATAAGGAACAGTATGTGCACATTGCCCATTACCGGGGGTAGCTATCCATGAAGACAACTCACTTCTGCTGGGTAATGTGCAACTGGCACGTACACATTACACATTACAGGTGATAAATGATTTGTCGCTGTGTCGCCTAGTTTTTACCATCACTCACGCCGTGTGTTACTCATGGCTAAATCTTGGGTATTACATGCTGAATTTTGTTCTGAGGCAAGAAAGAATCAGAAAAATCATCATATCTTGAAAACGAAGCGTCTAATTGCAAAAGATCTTTTTTCATTTTTCTCCAATTCTAAGAGGGTTGGACGTCGTCTTTTAACAAAAATCGCCAAAATATAAAAATGGAGCGTCCTATCACGAGAATAAAGCAACTTTTGATCTCTATATGATGCTTGAGTCAATTTATACCTCCACATAGCATTTTTTTTTGTTTTCAAAAGGTCGCTAAAAATTTAGAATTAGTGCATATTCCTATTGCCTAAATAACATCACTTCGCAAATTCATGAGGAGATAGCAACAGAGTTAGTATGGTTATAACTCGAAAATTAAGTGTCCAGTCATTAAAATAACACAATATTTCATCTTCATAGGAGGCTTTACCAAGCGGTAGCAATATAGAGGTTTTTAAATTGGCGATTTTTCTACTAAATGGAAAATTGAACAGTAATGCATATTTAGCGGTATTGCTTGTTTTAGTAATTTGTTGAAAAATGTTTAGTGTTGTTTGCGATTTTTTTAAAGAGTCTATTTTTTCAACTTTAAATAAAGACCCTAGTATAACTCCTAAGCAAACCTCTAATCTTTGCTTTTAAGTAGCAATTCCCCAAAACAAAAAGTCGTCCGCTAACTTCCAAATGTTTTCTCATGAATGATACATGACAGAGTTTCTCACACTCAGTGAACTTACACTCATTCCATTTTTAAGTTCACTCGACGGGACCTAGAGTTTAACGACTATTCCGAAAGTCGCAGATGGAGAAGCATTTACCAGACTTGTCGTTTACTCGACTACTCGAAGTGTTTGTCAGACATGTCGAGGTGACAGTCGCTTACATAATGATAGGTGGCTGTATGCGGGATTGAACCCGCGATTATCCGAACCATAGCTGAGTGTACTATCCTCGGTTGGTCACAACTAGAAAAAAATTCAATCAAATATGACAAATATAACTGGTAACTATTTTTTAATTCAATAACAAATCTTTGTTTTTTAATGTCGCAGACACAAAAAAAAAATGCAGACCAAAGTTTTTTGTTGGTTTCGAAGATACTTTTCAACAAATTTTTGTTTTGGCCAATTAAACATTTAATCAAAAAAGAAAAACTTTGTTAGCACGTAAATGAGCAATAATGACTATTCCACCATAAAATATGAATCATATTTTAAGGCTTAAGGTCGACATTAGCCAGTCAAACAGACTGTTTAGCTTTTCGCCAAAGGTTAGTTATTCTTCAATAAATTAACATGATTTCATTGGGTTCAAAAAAAGGGCACAGCAAAAATTTGCAATTGCATTACCAAGTAATTTTACTTTCCTAATTAGTTGAATTAGTTGTTTTATTTGTGTAGGTGGCACTACTAAGCACCGAAACCCACAGAAGAATATTGTGTTGTACCGAAGGCATAGAATACGAGGTGTGTTCAAAAAATAAGGTGAATTTTAAAATTTCGCGGGCTACGTTCGACTTTCGATTATTATCTTTTTTTTATGTTGGTACACTCGTCTAGAAGATTGACGGTTTTAACCATATAGAATGTTTAGTTTCTTTGTAAGAGGCATAAATAAGACAAGTGTTTTGCGTGTTCGGCGATTTTCTGCTATCGAAAAAATTTTGTATAAAAAGTGGAATTAAGCACTCAAAAACACTTGAAATGTTGACAGTGGCATACGGTAAGAGTACTCTGAGTCAAAAAAAAAAAAAAATGCTTACAAGTGGTACAACCTTCTCACAGAAGGTCGAGAAGATATGAATGACGACGCTCGGTCTGGATGCCCCAGCACATCAACAACCGATGAAAATGTTGAGAAAGTGAAGAAAATTGTTATGGAGAACCGTCGAATCACAATTAGAGAAGTTGCTGAGGTTGTCGGCATATCGGTTGGCGTGTAATCTTTTCGGAAATTTCGGGCATGAAGCACGTGGCAGCGAAAAATTTGCTGAATTTTGACCAAAAACTATATCGCATGATCATCGCTCATCGTCATAACTGGTGACGAATGATGGGTACTCGCATATGGCTATGACATCGAAACCAAAGCCCAATTGTCAAAATGGAAGAGTCCAGGAGAGCCAAGACCAAAAAAGCACGCCAAGTTCGATCAAATGTCAAGGTTTGCTCACTGTTTTTTTTCTTCGATTACTATGGCGTAGTGCATCAGCAGTTCTTACCACAAGGTCATACGGTAAATAAGGAGCATTACCTTGCAGTTATGCGCCGTTTGCGTGAAGCAATACGAAAAAAACGTCCAGAATTGTGGAAAAAATGCATGGCTTTTGTGTCATGCTTGTGAGAGATTATTTGGCCAAAAACACCACCGTTATCATGCCTCAGCCACCGTATTCATCAGAAAGGATGGCGTTTTGCGTCGATTGAGGAGATAAAAGCCGAATCGCTGAGAGAGCTCAAGAAAATACCAAAACTGATTGTAGGATTTAAGAAAAAAACTGGTACAAGTATATCATATCTAAGGGGGACAACTTTGAAGGAGATAAAATAGAAATTGATGAATAAATGAACATTTAAAAAAAAAGAAATTCCCCTTATTTTTTGAACACACCTCGTATTGGTATAAAAAACTGCAACTTCGCCAATTGGTCCAATTACAATATTTACAGACATTTCGATATCGCACTCTCTTTATATTAACTACTGTAGAATTAGCTTAAAAGTGGTACTAGCATTTGAAATTCTTAACATCCTTCAACAGGTACATTTGGACTGATTTCTCAAGTTACGAATTGGCAAAGTGTATTGGTAAATTCATCGCATGTGTTTGTGTGGGGCCACATTAGTAGCTTGGGCACAGAAATACTTGATTGTAAGATTGTTCTACAAAGAATAAATTTCCCTACGGAACTCTGATGTGACTGCAATGGGTTAATAACACTGATGACAACAGAAGACGATCTGATATGTATAATACAATAAACTTAAAATAAATAATTGGGAATGTCAAACCGTATGTGAGATATGTATGTGCGTTTCTTTGTTTATTTGTTGTAATTTATTTTATTTTGTTTTTTTTTTTCATTCGTAAAAGTTTCGTAAAAGTTATTGTCAAACAAGATAAATTAGTCTTAATATAATTGAGACAACAAAAATAATATTGAGCGTAGGGTATATACCTATATAATATATATGTACAATGCAATGAACTGCAATACTTATGTATAAACTGTAAATTAAACTTACTGTTGTTCCTTTCACAAGTTTCAAACTGTTCTCCTAAATAATTAGCATCATTACGCTTCAGCTGTATGAAAAGGGGAACAGAAATGATAAAATCACAGAAAATTTAAAAAATTCAAAACGCACTTTCAGACATCACCATCTCACTTTATTGAACAAATATTTGTTGAAACTATTTTATTTTATATATAACTTTTTTTTTTGTTTAAATTCTGTGTTTTTTCTGTTATGTTCACTGTAATACAGCGTAGTTGTATGTAAATTTAAATGTATGTGTGTAATGTAGTGCAAATTAGACATGATAATTATTAAACGGTAAGTTAGTTATTTTCTTTTTAAAGAACACCTAATGGTATGTACTTACTTAGTGTTATTATGTATCATTTCGGTAATTGCTTTATTGAATTAT
Organism: Philornis downsi; assembly: GCA_019455685.1. Lineage (NCBI taxonomy): Eukaryota > Metazoa > Arthropoda > Insecta > Diptera > Muscidae > Philornis > Philornis downsi. The sequence goes on along the minus strand of JAHXMU010000099.1, from coordinate 1,398,427 downwards.
TATAGTTTTTCCTTTTGAAATCCTGTAAGCGTATAAAATGAGTCCACCTCTCATCCTTAAAATGATAGCATCGCTAAAATATCTATGTAAAGACTTTCTCAACAGCAATGTTTCCTATTAATATGTACTATGTATTTACATTATATGCTAAGTATACATATGTATGGAGGATGTACATGCTCATATGTCGTGTATGTCATTGTGTGTATACTTCTAATATACTTAATTAATTATTAATTGTATATTTAGTTTATCACGTAAGATGTGTACAATTTATTAGTGAATAATATGAGAAATGATATCAAAAACAAAAAAAAAAAAAAAAACAAAAAAAAAAAAAAATAAAATAAATAAAAAATAAAAACTGAAAATAAACTGAAAATTACATCAAATATGAAATTGAAAAAGTGTTTTATTTGGATAAGAAAATTGGGAAAATTTGATTAGGGGATTAATATAGAAACTATTAATTTCGATATTATGCAGAAAGCCAAGTGGACAAAGGAGAATTTAGAACTTCGAACGAAAGTATATCTGAGTAGTCTTCTTCTAAAACTCATCATCGATTCATCGCCAGATAACTGAATAATACTGTGTCGAAAATAAATTACGCGGCCATGTCGAACCTCAGAAAAATTTTTTTTCAGTTTTTTAAACATCGGCAGTATTTGAGTGTCCGATTTTGATTTCAGCGATTTTTACAATGTGTGATTTTATGAGCGAAGAAGTTGCTTAAAATTATGTTTACGAAATGGAATTTCTGCCATGGAAATGTTTGGAATATTTCAAAAGGTCTTCGGTGATTAGACTTTGTTGCAAAGAAATGTTTATGAGTGACAGATAAAACGACCATTAATCTCTACCGATAAAAGTCGCGTCCAATAAATCGGAGATTCGGTGCTCAAAACCAATTGATCAGTAATTAGACACCTTGTTGATAATGTTAGGTCAGTCAACTTAATTTTAACAGATATTTTGGGCCTCAGGCGCGTTATATCTCGATTGGTATCAATAACACAGAAGTTTTGCGAAAGATGCCGTCACGTTAAAATCTGCGAAGAAATGATTTCTAGCTTCAAGCGCATTCTAAAACGCATTATTATGAAAGACGATAAATAGATCTGCACTTATGATCCGGAATCGACCGACCAATAAAGTGAATATCGAAATGTAAAAGGAAGCCGAAAAGATCTTACCAAGCTCGTTCAAGAATTAAGGCTGTGTTGCCAGTTAACTTTGATCATCGCGGTGTTACGCACCATTCTGAAACCAACTAATTCCCTTGATTTGGCATCAAAAAGAATACTATAAAGACCTCAGCCACTCTCTCTTAAATATTTCCGCCATCTGATAAAACGATTTATATTGAACCTGAAATATCACGGACTAAATGTTAAATATCATGGACTTGAAACAAAATCACATCAAATTCGTTCAAACACGAAAAATCAGCATGAGTCTACTACATGACCTTTCATTTATCCTTTGGAGGTCAAAGCGAATTCGTTTCTCTATAGTATTTCTCTTTCTTCAAAATACCGGGACACCGTTTAAAGTGGACTGAATGCATTAAATGTGAATCACAGTGCGATGTGAAAATTATAAGGGCAGGATTGAAAAAACGGTAGTAAAGGTTGTCAATTTAGTGGTTTAAAACCGCCGGTCTGGCAAGGCTGTCAGCTGGTGAACATCTGTTATCTGAATTGTTGTTTATTTAGCAAAATCGTTTAACAATCGGATGACGCATAAAAATAGTTGAAACTTACTACAAAACTGGTGATTCAAACGTTTGCACTGGTCGTGCATTGCAGCGTGGTTATGGTCGTCATAACTGACTTTTTTGGTCTACAATTAAAGATTATGAACTGGACGATATGTGATTTCAACAAGACGGTGCCACGAGCCACATAACTCAACCGATTTTAGCTTTATTGCATGAAAAGTTTCCAGAAAGCGCAGTTTAACATTTTGGCGAAATCCATTGGTCACAATGATCATGCGATTGGACGCCGAAGTGTGCAAAAAAGTGGTCGAAAACTACCTCAAAAGGATGATATTGTATTACGTACATAATGGCAAGGTCCAAGCATTATAATGGAATAAAAGTTTCATCGAATCATAGCTTTATATGCATTTTATTTAACTTTACTTTTGAAACCGAAAAACGGATAACCCGTTATACCTATACATGTGGAGTGGAATATTTCTAAATTGATGAAGTAGATTTGGATGAATAAATAAGAATTGTTTTGTAGAAATGGTTCATTTTGTCAATGAAATATATATTTAGTATATGTAACTAATCACTATTAGGAGGGTTGTATATAAATTGCAGTAGCTCTTACTCGTGTTTATTAACTACCCTTGTACATTGCTTCTTATTAACGAATAACTGTTAAAAATGTTAGATAATTTTGAAAATAGTTCAATTTTTCTAAGGGTGGATTTAGGCATCTCATGAGCAAGTTTTTTCCTTTCGGTTCAATTTGTTTCATTGCCATGTACATGGACTTGTCAAAAATGTCCTCTTCAAGTCCACAATATCTTTCTGTATTCTCCAACAACAACATTTATGCCCATCATTAAGGAATGATCCTATACCGCATCTTTCAACTGCCATCATATGTTACTTTCAGTTAATGGGCAAAATGATAAAATTACTGAAAAACATTAAAAATTATAATTTTCTGCAATGATGCGTTCGGACCTTTTAAGAATAAGTTATTTTTCTGATTAAGTCGATTTCGCTGACTTGTGATATCTACCGTAAATAATGAAAAGAAGCAAGAATCATACTTGTCCGAAGGTAGGAAATGGTGGCTTCCTTGTGTAAACACTGGGCTGACTTATTTAGTAACAAGTTGATGTCAGCTAAGTCATGTCTGTCATAGGATGCTCTGTAGGTTACTGAACTGCGTTTAATGAGTCAATGAGTGCGAAATGTAATTCCGCGGTGTCTAATGATTATTTGTTTTATATGGCAAGGACACCCCACATCATTATCAGTACGATTCAAATTCTGAATGTTTTTTTCTGAAATTTTTTTAGGAGCAAAAACATCAACAACTTTGCCATGTTTCGATTGAATTGAAATTCAAAGCATCATCATCACCCTGAATGTAAATATAAAATTGGCCGCGTATTACCTTACATGCTATGTAATTTGGGCTGTACATTCCAAAACTCTGCTCTAATTGCTTAAGGCGTAGCATGAAAGGAAAATTAATATATCATACCTCAATGGGCCTGTAGTTTAATCTGAAATCCCTTCACCCAGCAACATTTTCCCACAAAATTGTAATAATTATGATGTCCTGAGATGAAGTTCTCTTCTAAATTAATTAATCCATCAATTGTATTGATCTCAGACTTTCCTCGTTTGATACGCTTCGTTTTATCGATCAATAAGATATGGTTTTAATTTTGATGGCCGACTTTAAATTTATGTTGCCCTATAAAATTCAATACGTCGAAATATTGGTCTGTGTGTGTGTGTGTGTGTACGTCATCAGCTTCAGCTTCCCCGAATTGGTTTATAATGAAGTCAACAGTTATGTTTATATGCGAGTCAGACATACGTTCTGACACACGAACATGCTTTTGGTTGATCAAAACTAACTAATGATCATAACAAACAAATTGATTTTGACCAAACTGCCCAAATTGGTAACAAAAAAATACACACAAGAACACGATAACTTTAAATAAGAAAAAATATAAAAACCAAGACAACACAGGCAGACAAAAACTACGATGCAGATGAGGACTTAATACGGTCATAAATCAATTTTCAACAGGAAATCTGGGTTTTATGGATGTTAATTAAATATTTTAACAAATTAACGATAAGCATACGACGGCAAAGAAACAATTCAAAGAATATTAGTGAAGAAATTAAATTTGCCTTCTTATGGATACAGAGGCGGTGTAGATACCAGTGAAGTTCCAAAACTAGCCGGCCGAACGTATAGATGGTTTCAGTAGTTTGAAAAAAAAAAAATATTTTGGTGAAAAGTGGCAATCTTACAAAACATATGATTTAAGTTTCAAGGAGCCACGTTGTTTAGTATTTTTATTTGAGCCATCAAAAGTAAACGACCTCAGTGAATTTGTAAACATAGACAAAATTGGTCACCGTTATGTAATTAAATATTTCCATTTGAAAGATCTCAGTCCAGCCAATATTAAATTCAGCCAGTGTTAGATTCTACCCTGGCGGAGTCTGCTCGCTCATTAACGACTGTAAAATGTTGGGTAGCAGAGTTTAAACGAGGCCGTACTAACTGCCAAGGCGAACGCCACGCCAGACATGGTTAAGAAAATCCAAAAAATGGTATTGGATGATCGTCGGCTGAAGGTGTATGAGCTAGCTGAATTGATAGGGATTTCAAAAGGTGCTATACATCGCATATTGACAGAAGATTTGAAGATGAGAAAGCTATGCGCAAGATGGGTGCCGTGCTTGGTTTTAGTAGAGCAAAAACAGCGTCGTAAAGATGTGTCAGTAAAGTGTTCGGCGATGTTTCACAACAATAAATTCTCGAATTCTCGAATTCTTGCGTCAATTTATAACCATGAATGAGACACTTCACACATGAGAAAAAGGAACAATCAAATCAGTGGACTGGGATGGAAGAATCGTGTCCAAAGGAGGCGAAGACGGTTCCATCTGAAGGAAAGGTCATGGCTTCTGTTTTTTTTGGGATGCGCGTGGGATTATTTTTATTTATTATCTTCAGAAAGGAAAATCCATCAACGGAGAATATAATGCTAATTTATTGCAGCGTTTAGGTAATGAAAAAGTGGAAAAAAGGGCACATTTGGCGAAAAAGAAAGTTTTGTTTCAAGACAATGTTCCAGTTCACATATCCACCATAGAGATGGCCAAAATTAATGAATTAAAGTTCGAATTGTTTCATCACGCACCTTATTCGCCAGATTTAGCTCACTCGGACTATTTTCCGTTTTCAAACTTGAAAAAATGGCTCGGTGTTAAAAAAATTTGCCTACAATAAGAGGTGGTTGAAGAGTCTACGGTTGGCAGTTCGTGTTAAACAGGATACATGGTGCTTTCTTTGTTAGGTCGACTAGTTTTGGGACCGCCCACGTAATACGTTTCCAAAAAAAATTTTGACAGGAAATTTGTGGGGGCTGTATTATATAGATTTTTATACGATTTTAATTCATTATGTACTTTCTTTACAGATGACGAGGTATTGAAATCATCTAATCTCAGAAATTATCTAAGGAGGTCTAGACTGCGAAATTTTTAAGAAATTTTTGAACTGACAACATTATGATTCGATGACCGTCATTGTAGAAATAACTAATTTTGCCTTTGGATATCGATATCGATATCGAAAGAACGGATAGCATCAAGTTACAAGTGATATTATTGATGGGAGCAGAAGGGAATTTATGGGAGCTACTGGTGATGATTGGTAACCAAAATATTTATAAGCCTTCTTGGAGTTGTCATCGCTAGAATGCGAAAAGCCACAAATATCATGATTGAAGCGCCTTAATCAATTTGAAGAATTTGTTAATTGATTTCATGAAAATATTGTTTAGTTCAGAGCATGCAAAACATAAACAAAAATCAACGGCATATATTTTATACGATTGTTCAACATTGTAATTTAATTCGGCGTAAGGTGAATCTCAATTTAATGAAAATTTTACATTCATTTAAAAAAATGTGTGCTTCGTAAATAACTTAGGAATGCCATAATAATCTGTTCAAGGTGGGTTTGAATGGTTTTTAACTGATTACACTGCGCAACGCTTCTTTTGCCGGCGGTCTACGACTATTTTTTTAATGAGTCAGTCCTGGCAGATCCCTAAAGTGGAAGTAGTTTTTCTCTGTTTTATCTAATTCTAGAGATACGTTTAAAAAATGCTCTATTTTCAACCATTATGAAAATCTATATCTGTCAATAAGTGGCAGAGATGCATTGATTGTGATTGATGATTGATTGCAAGTACAGAATAGTTGTTTTACAATTTTTTTTTTATTTTTTCTGACTTTTAAGTCATGCAGTAATGAAATTTGGAAATCAACAATATGGATATGTGTTTGAAATTCACTCTAAGTCACTGTTATGGAGAAACTATAATTTGAGCGGTTAGGGGCACATATAAGAGGATTAACTTTCAGGTACTTTTTCTAATATTAACTTTATGTCAGATCAAACTGCCAAACTGTCATCGTCGTTTTGTTCAGTGTAGTTTGACTTTTCGTCATGAAAATATTTAGCACAACTAAAGCCCGTAACCTTGACGACAATTACCAATTAAACGGCACCGCTTGCCACAAAGTCCATGAAACCAATGCAATTACTGCGATATAACTTCGGTCGACTGACGATATTTCAAAATTTTCTTTTATAATATATTTTTCATCAAAGGCTAATTATCGTCAATCTTCGCCTTTCTTTAATCCCCAATAAAAGGAAATTCGTATGGAAATTTTCAGTATCATCAATTTCAAATCAAGAAAAATTTAATTTTAACCAGAGGTCGGAATTTAGATAACTCAATCATGACAATCTTTATACTCAAAACTATTTTTCCAAGGTGGCCCTAATTTTCTATAAATACTGTCATGAGACAAAAATAAATTCTCTGGTTGCAAAAAAGTTTGCTGTTCAGATTTAATATTTTTCGTAAATTTTGAAACTAATCTTTTTAGGGAGGCTTCCTATAAATTAGGATTTACGGATTTCGAAACCGTTCTTCTGAGATAAATCAGACTATGTGATCATCTGCAAGGGCAGCAGGAAGGAAATGATATGAATCTAATAATATGTGGATTAAATTAGATAATTTGTATGGGAGTTATCAGAGAGGGCGTGGTTATCCAGTCAATTTATTGAAATTTACTAAGTACTAAGTATACAGCAAAATTGACAGAAATTTAATTTATTGCAGTCTACGAATTAGTTAAGAACGGGAAAAATTAAATTCGGCAAAATTTAATACAAATTTATCGGCCCTAACTTAAATTCTCATTGAAGGCGTATAAACTTTGTAGGAATACCTGACTGGAAAATGTCTTAAATGTCTTAATGACCGAATGAATACCTCTACCTCCAAGCAAATCGCACAAGCAATTGTTTTATTCTTGTCATTAAGTTGCTTCCAGGTCTTGTTTCATACCTCTGGAAAGTCGACAGTTGGTGTAATTCTTCCCTGTTCCTCCATTCAGATCTAGCAACTTATATAAGCGTCCTTTTCTGCGACCAGGTTTTCGTCATTTCACAACACGCATTAAAATTGGCTATATCGTTGCCTTGAATGCTGCATTCTCTTTCTTCGATCCTTTTCATTCCAGGGCTTGTCTGCACAGCCATCTTTTTATTCTCAAGTATTTTTTTTTTGCGGCAGTTGCCATCGAGTGCGCAACATGTTGCAATTGTGTGTCACAACCATCAGGATTAGGAGCATTTTTCTTTTGTAGTGGGAGCAGGATGTGACTATCTCGGAGATATGTAGCTTAGCGATGTCTAGCTTTCGTTGCGTATATTTTTTACTGCGCTCAAGCTCGTGCTGGAATTTGCAGCAACCAGAAGGGAACCAAGTCAAGTTGTTCATACTAGAAATACACGTCCCATTTACAAAGACATTATAATTCTGGTTTTCGCATTATGATCAAGGGATAGCCAAGTTGTCTTGCATAAAGATATCTTTATGTGGAAATCTTGTTCCGCATATTAAATGTTATCAATGTTAGACTGTCATCCATTTCTATATTGGATTTTCATCTCCCAGAACAACTATAATGTCGGGGCAAACAATGACCATATCCGTTTCTAGGCGCTCATGAAACGTACCTTTGGCTTCATCTTGTTTTGTTCGAAGCGTGTACAAAAATCAGTGTGATAAAAAAATAGTTCGACTTAATGCATCCTTGTTCTGTCCGTCATATCTCTTAGTCGTCGGTGATGCCAGATTTTCATTTGTCAGGATATTTAAGAATGTTTTCTATAATGAATGTTTTCTAATTGGGCCACCGCATCCAATTCTAGTGTTGCGGCTGCCAACGACGACTATACTGGTACAAAAGTTGGTTTTGAGTAACAGCCCTTATCTACTAACGAAGGACTAACGACGACTGTACTGGTAGAAAAGTTGGTTTTGAGTAACAGCCCTTATCTACTAACGAAGGACTCATCATTTAGGATTCTCAAACTGGAACTATCATTAGACAAATGCCCGATGTCATTACAAGAAAATATTTCTGAAGAGAATACTTCTAAGTCGTGGAATGCTTAGGGAATTGTGCGTTGCTCTTGATCTAGTAAATGAACAACTCTGCATACATATTTATTGTACGGCAAATACGAAAAAAAACTAACGGAATGCAGTTAGATCGACCATCATCGGGTATAAAACTAAATTCCAGTTTCCGTTATAAAAAAAAATTGTTTAAGGCTATGGCTGAGCTTTTTTAACTCAGCGAAGATAAAGCGTCGACATAGGATGATACGGATTGTCACAAACTATTCTGTGAAGATAAGCAAATATTTTACTGAGATATGGCTTTAAGTGTGTCGCCACCTATCGTGTGATTTTTTCAATAGTGTTATGGCGATGATAATAAGGAAAAATAAATGATACCTTCTTTAACAAACGTTATATGTAAGGCGTAGTAAAAATATATTTATTACTAGCTGACCCGGCAAACGTTGTTTTGCCTTCAAAATGTTAATGTGGTAAAAAAAATAATTGCAAAAATCTCATCTCCAACGCCATCTATCACTTCAAATAAAACCTTTTAAACCTTCCGGAATACTCTACCAATAATTTAAGACCAAAATGAGCCAAATCGGTCCAACCGTTCTCGAGCTTTAGCGAGACTAACGCACAGCAATTGATTTTTATATATATAGATTATTACATGACATTGAAAGCTTTATTTAGCGCAGTTAGAATGATCCGATTTAGGTCAAATATTTACCGTTTTGTTCGCAAATTGTTGCCATTTTGTAGGCCTATCTCATGCAAACTCTCATCCCCATAGGCCATAAAAATTGGGAAGGCTGATTTTCACTAGCTTCCCTTGAGGCGAATTTTTCACCAGTAAAAATATTCGCAGTATGCAGGAATATAAGAATATATATGTATATACTCGTATATATGAGGATGCATAAGAATCTCGCAACCAAGATCGTGCAGCCAAGCTGTGTAGCCTGGCGTTGTCCAGATGGAGCACAATTTCCCTCCAGTTGGTCTAAGCTGACCGTTTCTGGGCGATTTCCTCCTTAAGGCGGCTTAATTGTTGACAGTAAGGGTCTATATTAGGAGTTTGGCCATAGGGAAGCAGCTCACGATTTCCCGCTAATCTCACCAAACACACAGTAAAACCTTGATGACCGTCAAACATAATTTGGCCGCTGTTAGCGCCATCTCGCCACGATTTGGCCACGTAGGTGAGTCAATTCCCTCATGATTTAGCAGCGATTTGCTGATAGAAATTCGATCCAGGAGGTTTTCAACCCGCATGGTATCCACACAACAAGCTTCTTTTTCAAACGGTTCTTTGTGTAATGTTTAGCCATGTTCCAGAGCGTGGTGCATTTTTGATAACAAAATTTTAGGAATGGAATCAACGAAACGAAAATGGTGCATGATAGGCTGTTATAGTATCAGAACCAAAAACAATGTTTACATTTTCAGCCAACTGTGTTGTATTTTCGTATTTATAGAAGATCCCTTTTTGCTGGTATCCGCCTTCAATGCGCGCTCAAACAATTACAAAAATTAACTCAATCGAGAAAAAGTAATGATCTGCTAGTGATTGGAAGAAGAAACCAGCGATTTAATGACAAAGTCGCCGCTTGATGAAAAATTCGTTTGATAATGGTAATAGTTCTTTTTTGCTTGCTGTACAGTAATGAACTCTGTGTGCAGACGCAAGCGGATGGATCAGTTCTGAACGTTTTTAAGTCAAAAATACATCATCAGCAACTGAGAATATATGCATCATGTGACTCGTGAGCCGTGAGAGCTGTTTGCTGACATCGACGCTTGCAAAATCATCGATGGGTGGCAGTAAAATTGAACTGCTACCCAGACGAATGGACGATTGTAGCGTCTACAAGTACAGACAATGTCATGTTACTGAAAGTGGCTGTAGTTCAGAAGATAAAACAGAGACGACGATCAACATTTTTTGTAACCTTTTTCATCTTGGTGTGAGTAATTTGTGAAGGAGCGTTGAAGATCAAATCGGTTGAAATTATTTCCTGTACGCCGTACATATAGTCGATAATTGACCCATTCTAACTCACCGAGTGATTGCATATCTAATTTTCGTGTGGGTTTTACACAAAAATCATTTTGAAGAGATGAGCAGAAAGTCGATTAAAAAAATTCCCGCCAGCCAGGGTATCTAAAATAAAATTTATCTCGTATTCAGAATCAAGGTTGCGATTTGAAATACATTTTAATTGTTTGCAGTATTTTTAGAATAGGATTTATATCATTTCTATAGTTGTTAGTTGCGAAGTGAGGCCTTTTGAATTCTTTTCACATGAGAGAATAGTCAGCAATGAAAAGACACCTGCTTTGAAATGATTCTTTTTGAGTCTGTATCACTGATACTTGAATTTATTACTTTTTTCAACCATTCTATTCGATTTGATTACTACACTTGTGCAAATCAAATTTCTAAGCGCAAAGATATACATACTTAAATATATATTTATTTCTCTGTACATTAATATTTAACATGAAAAATGTTACTAAGGAAAATCATAAAAAGTTAATTCAACATCTGAACAGACAGCAAGAAACACTTTAAAATCAATAACATAATCTTAATTAATTTAAGAGACAAGACCAGACGATACGGGAGGAGAGGTTAAACCACAACAATTTCAGATTTAAATCTGGTTGCAGACTGTGATTATGGACGGAGCATACAAAATTTAATTTGGCCATATGGTCCCTCATTTCGTTTCACATTTACTTCACATCGAATTGAATTGGCCGTGTGTGTGTGTGTGTGCGTGTGTGTGTGTGTGTGTAGGTATGTTTGTCTGTCCGCCTGTTCTTCCTTTCATTCTGCCATAAATATTTGGCTTTGAGGCGGTTTATCCGTCTACCTTTTTATGAGAATGACTTAATCGAATTAACAACAATAATAACAGCGAACAGATTTCCTTTTATTGAATGTTCAACATGGCCCAATAATCACGTTAATAATGATGATGATCTTTTTCATCATGGACAGCGTCCGGGGTACTGTGGCAAAGTACAAGATATCAGAAGATATAAACATTTTTCATGTTCTTCCATCTATGTCTGTGTGCGAATCATTCTCTCCAACGGAAAGGTCTGAAGCAAATCATAACAAGGGAAACAAAATATAAAGTATAGGCCCAGCCACTAAAAAGGTTTACTTTTGAATGAAGGCGTAAGACGAGCCAATAATGCCGCCAACAGCTAATAACAACATCAGCCTCAATGGTAGCATCGGCACTGACAGCAGCACCAACCGTAATCTTGTGAAAGAACTGAGCGGTCAAAAACACAACTTAATTCATTCGCTGTTAGGTTATTTTATTTTACGGGTAGCGATCAGAATGAATCCTTCCAACATACAATAACATCAATAGCAATGTTTTCAACTGCAAGCTGACACCATAAACAACTTTATTAATTTTTTCCCCCTGATGTTTTTAAAATTGGAAAATTACTCATAATAGATCTTCTCAAAATATGTACGCATTGTTAAGTGAAACCAGTAGTAATTGTTTCTTAGATTTAATTGAGAGGCGATCACAATACGATTGTTAATTGAAATAATCTCGCTCGGCTGGGGAACTCATATGGACGACAAGTCAGGCATTGAATGTTGATCAGGCTAAGGAACAACTAATGCCGACATTTTAAGTGATCGGAGTTCAATCAATATCATGAAATTTGTTTTTATTTTATTCTTTTGTATCGACTGCGTTGCATTAGTGAGTGCTTGAACAAAGCATCCAAAATGCAATTATTATTCAAGATATAACTTTTATCGTCGCCATTATTGTTATTCTGCAAATCTTAAAAAAAATCCAGAAAGTATTCTAAGACAGATCAATCTATCCAACTGTTTTGTAAAAAGCATAGTTAAACTTTTGCGTATTGTAGCTGTTTTAATCTTTAATCTTTTAAAAAGATTGATCTGCAAAATTCTATTTCAATATTTAATTTGATCCTATAACTAAATCCAGCACTGTTAAAATATCTTCTTAGCTTCCAGTATCTTAACCCCTAATTCAAATCAGAATGTCCATTTCAAAACTAAATTGTTGTTGTTGTTGCAGTCACTCGACCCAGAAAGTTTTTGTTTTCAACTGATGAGAGCGTTAACGCTGTGTTTTCGCATACGCTGAGTAGAGGTCGCAGTGTATGATTTGCAAAGTTGCGGATTACTTTTATGATCTGTCCAAATATGGAAATTTAGAACATATTTGTGACTCTTCAACTTGCACATATCTCTTGCTATTTTAATATTCTTGCGTTTTGGACCACGGAACAGACAACATCATCTGAGCAGCTAACAAATAAAAATGATGTTTGCTAATCTTTGACTAAATTAAATAAAGTGTTTGTTTTTTTATACAAACGAACATTTAAAAATAAAAATTCGAAACACATAGTTTTCGACCTGCCAGAACAGCAATTTGTTGTCGTTTATGAGCTGGTGGAATCATCGGCCCACATTTCTTTGAAAAAGATGCCGGCATCCGTTATCTCGCCATGATAACGATCCATTTGCTGTCTGAGATTGAAGCCTGTGATCATAATGAAACTTGGTTTAAACAAGAAGACCAAACCATAGATTTACCAAACTGCCCCTGAAGTTATGGCATTATTGTGAGAACAATTTGGTACACAATTCATTTTAAATTTCAGAATAGTAAATTGATCGATTAGTTCATCTGGTAACACGTCTCTAGATTTTTGCCTTTGGATCTACATAAATTTAAAAGAGGTCAGGAATTGGGGAATTGGAGGTCAGCATTACTCACATCATTCACCGTATACTATTCAATATACTCAAATTCGTCGTATTTACTCGTCGACCAACCAAGTTAGGTGCAGTTATGCTAAATATAAATAAAAAGGCAGAAGTCCACGAGGGTTTAACGTGAGTCTCGCCGTGAAGGCCTTACCCACGGTGTGCGACACACGGGGCATATTACATTGCGATTGCCAACGCCCCCCTGGGATAGCCAAGTTAAACTTTGACTATCTAGGAATAGGGACTGACAATTTTGGTGCTACCGCAACTGTCAGCCCTTTCTTCCAACCATAAGATACCAAATTGATTATGCTAGCATGGAACATAATCCCTATTGGCGGAGGTGAGGCCAATCGTACCACCTCTGCTACTCTATGGGTCTGTAGCACCCGGTTGCAATGCAACTCCACATTCGAGCACAAAGTCTCTACCAGCAATTTTTGTATTAACCACAACCGGCGCGTGAAATAAAAAGAAAGCAGGTATTTGGTTTTTAAAGAATACCAGTAGAAACTATAGTAAAACTGAGAGGAAAACGTGTTTGACAGTGTCCACTTCTGACCCGGCCACAGTGTTCATTACAGAAAACTTTCGGTGCTGGAGCGTTCTGGTCCATCAATACAATATAACCCTATCAGAACCGATCAATGTAGTGCGTTGGGAATCGATAATCTCCGGTGGCGATGATGGGCCCATATATTGTATATATCGGGACGAACAGTAACAGAGGCATGACTGGTGTCTGGTACTGTAGTATTTTTGGTGGTCGAGAGAAGGCTTCTTTATTAAATTGCTTGCGAGCAATATTCTTTTTGTAATTACTAAAAATAACATTCACATTGCTGAGATGGATAAATTTACCCACCACTCGAAAGTTATAGTTGTAAATATCAACATGGCATCCCGAACGATTATAATATCGGTTCATCGAACAAATAAATAGCGTTTGGAGCAGTCTTTATGACTGAGGAGGCTGCAGTAATATCACGCAGTTTATGACCAATTTGTCATTGTCGTCAACGTGTGCAAGCAGCAGCTCCCCTTCATTAAAGGTTGTGCAGGTAGCGTCAGTGTAGGGGAGATCGATCAATAAAACTCGTCCCGCAAAAAACCTCGATGGGTGTAAAATGGCTCATTATAGATTTTGACTTTCATCACTAACGACTTCTCAGTTTAATTTTGTCATTTCCACAAATAGTTTTTCCTCAGTCGACCTAATTTATTTTGCCTTGGTCTTTTCCAGAATTTAACTAGTGAGAATATCAGGTCTACAGTAATAGTAATAAGATCCCTTCAGGATGAACAGATCGTTCTTTAGCCTTTCACACATCGCTCTCGAAAGAGTCTTATAAGCTGAGAGCAAAATACTTGTGCAGCGATTGTTGATAAACATACTTTGAATGCCTCTTTTGAATTTAGGACGTAATATGATTCGATTCTTATCTTCATCTGGCTGAAATAGCCTTCTTATAGTCCATCAGCCACAGATTTTTTATCGTTCTTAGGCCATGCTAATAGTTTGATCTCGCTTTGCCTTGGTGCTGGACAATCCAATTCCATCGTCAATAGTTGGCTTAATTTCTTCACGTGTGCAGCAATCCGGGAATTAAAAACTTATAGACGTATGAACGAGAACAGAGGTCCATTTTTGTCCTTACAGGAAGGGAGGCCTTTACCATAACCTATATTTTTTTTATAGAATTTTGGGTTTTCCTCTCTATTCCTATATTTCCAACCCCCAGCCATTTTTCTAATCGTTTCTTCCACTCAAAAGCAAAAAAACGGTCTATTTCTCTTTATTCCTTCTCTTCATTCCTTCACATTGCCTGTAGAGTTACCTAGTATAATATTTTACGGAGAATTTAGCTTTAAAACAGATAGAGCTAAGGGACTGGTACAAATAGATTTTTACACATTGAGTACATCTTTGCTGTTTAATTAGCAATATTTTCCCAACAATTTCTGGGCTGACATCAATAGTTTTCTTAGAAGCAGAGTCGAGGTGGCTGAAATCACTCGTCATTTCAAAGTTACAGATGTCATCGTTTATGCAGGATACTAAACTTGTTGACTGATTGCTTGTTGCTATATTCAACTTGCGTTTGTGTTCCTTTGAAGCCAGATCCATTTTGCTGACCATGGCAAAATAGATTCTGTAATTTGATGTGTGCAAAGTGGCAAATCAAAACATCCGTGTCTGTCTTTCATCTCTGAAGATTTCCAGTCAGCCAGTTTTATATTGTCATGTCCTCAAATAATTTTTGCTGAAACGAGCTGTCGAGTGCACCTTTATGGGTGACGTAATTATAATACATACCGATCAGTTTTTCTTGTGTGCTTCCCAGCAGTTGCCGTTGTGCGAATATTTGGATGGCTGTTGATATACTGATAGAGCTCAACCAGGTCAGATAGAAGAATCTTTAGTTTTTCACATACTCGTATGTCACATTTGATTGGGCCTTACAAGCGATTCGGAAAATACTGATACCGCGATTGTCGATTAAAGCTTTTAGATTGCCTTCTTTTAAAAACAGCACATCAGGAATGCTTTCTTTGTCAGCCCATCGCCACCTGTCAGAAATATCCCTGAAAGCAGACCATCAGCACCAGCAGGTTTATCGTTCTAAAGCCATGATACTGCCATTGTCGTCTCTTTTAGTCTCGGTGCTGAGCAACCCATCCCACCGTGATTTCTTTATTTGTGCTGCAATCCGGAAATAACAGTTTGTAAAAGTATTCTAGAGAAGAGAGTTATTTACACCCTTGTCTATACTGGAGAGGAGCCCTATAATGTAAATTTTACTCTACTCTGTTTGTTTCTATATCCTCAATACTCTGCTCTTTCTCCAATCGTTTCCTCATCGGTCTGTTTGTTTTCACCACATATCGTTCCGTCACAGCATTCTTTACAATTGGCTGTACTGATGCCACGTGGGTAAGATCCTCTTCCTCAGACATAAGACGACATTCTTCATCACCTGAGGTTTTGTCTATGCGCTGTTTTTATATCCATGCACGGTTTTTGCGTCAACTGCACCAAATACGCAACATGCTGTCGCTGTTTGTCAGGAACGCAAGGATTAGTTGCGTTTTTTGATAGTATTTGAGAGAGTTTGTTGAAGTGGACTGTGGCTATCCCGAGGGTAGTTGAATAGTTGGGTGATGTCTAGTTTTCTTTATGTTTGGTTACTTACACAGCTGCAATCAGGCTATGATCCGAGTCTACATTACTATTTGACTGGAAGCACGCTTTCCTTCCTATTACTACTTAATCAGTTTGCTTTCAAGAGTTATGCTATTTTTATATTTCACGCTGACAAAAGAAAACTGTGCGAATCTGTAGTCGGGATATTGCTGCGCAGACCAAATCTTCTAATTACACTGCTCTACAAATTTGGAAAAAAACAAATTTACTGCAGAAACGAATCATGTTTTTTAACTAATGTAGGTGCGCTGAATTCGAATCTGGCATACAAATTGGACTATTACGTCTTGTTCATTTTTTGTCGCATGCTGGCATCCTGTAAAACAGTCAATATTGACACTATAATTTCAGAATTATTAATTTGATAGAAGCCCACATTCATTCTAAATCTTTATAATAGTAGCGTTTAAGCATGTCGGGGAGATCGTGTGTTACTGATTTCAACTATTTTTGCTTTGTGTTTTGCTGTGAGAAACTTAAGCAAACCGTGGACACCGGCAATGTTTTGCAATAGTTGCAGAACTGTTTTATACAAGTGATCAAATGGCAAGAAGATCTATTTCGATTTTTCAAATGCAGTACTTTGGAGAGAGTCAAGTAACCAAGAGATAGAAGCTTGGAGTTGGCTACATATTTTGAAAAGAAACACTCGTTTCTATGCTGTACTGATGTTGATGGTTTATTTCAAAAAATGAACCAGCCATATGACAAAACTGAATGGAGACTATTCATGACCATAAGTAAAGTTTAAAGGCTCTGTTTTTGCATAATGGGAATGAAAAACCATCCATACCAAGTGCTCATGTCGTTAATGCAAAGGAAAATTACGAATCAATGCCAGAAATTTTTATACAGGGTGGGCCATATGAATGTTGGCGATTTAATTCTTCAATTTCTCGGTAACGCGCGGCGCGGGGTGGCGTGGGAATATGTTGTTCGCTGTGCCGCTTTCTGGAAATTTAGTCGCCATGGAGCCGTACACGGGAGTGCAGCGTGCATTTTGTATCCAAGCGTATTACGAAAACAATAAATCAGTGATTACTGCACGACGTTTGTATCGGCATGAACACGGTTTACACGATTTAAGTGAAGTTCCAAGCGCCAATGTGATACGAAAATGGATCAGAATGTTCGAAACAACCGGCTCAACAGTACCAATTACGGTTCGTGGTCGCCTAGTTTCTGCAAGATCAGCCGACATTGTGGAGCGTGTTCGTGTTTCAGTTCAGCGAAATCCGCAACAGTCAACACGTAAGAGAAGTCAGTCTTTGGATGTCAAAAGAACAACTTTACGACGAATTTTGAAACGTGATTTGCATTTGAAGGCTTATAAGATTCAGATAGTCCAAGAATTAAAACCCGATGATGCCAATGACCGACTTAACTTTGTCAATTTGATGCTAGAGCGGTTCAACAATTTCAACAACGTGATTTTTAGTGATGAGGCCAATTTTCACCTTAATGGCCATGTGAACAAGCAAAATTGTCGGTTCTGGTCCGAGACTAATCCCCGACGCTTGCATGAACGTCCACTTCACAGCCCTAAGCTTGTCGTGTGGGCTGGGATAAGGTCAACCGGTATTATTGGACCATACTTTTTTGAGGAAGAAAGAGGGCATGAGATGACGGTTAGAGCGAACAATTATTGCAACGTGCTAGCAGACTTTTTGGTGCCAGCTTTGCAAGAACTTCAAGGCAATACCTCGAGGATGTAGTTTCAACAGGATGAGGCCACATGTCTTACGGCTAGGGTGTCCATAAAGTTGCTGAAAAATATTTTTCCTGGAAAACCCATTTCGGAAAGGGGGAATATTGAATGGCCCCCACGTAGCCCCGATCTCTCTCCATGCTATTATTTTCTATGGGGCTACCTCAAATCGGTAATCTACAAGAATAATCCGACCATTTCAGAGCAGTTGAAGACGAACATTATTCAGGAAAGTAACAAAATACCGAGAAGAACTTTTCAACGAGTTTTCCAAAATTTGCGACTTCGGTTCCAAGAGTGTCAAGCAGCCGAGGGAACCCATCTGGACAACATTATTTTTAAGTCTTAAAAATTCCCATGCTTCTACTTTTTAAAAATACAAATATATTTTTTTATGTTTCGTAGTTTTTTTTTAATTGAATATTTAATCCTGCCAACACCGTTACGACCCACCCTGTATTACTTAAATACAATGATAACAAATGAAAGATCTGTGGCGACCTTAAGGTGTGTGATTTAAAATTGGGTGCGCGAATGTCACTCAAAATGCAGTTTCTTCATTCGCATTTTGAACTTTTTCAACAAAACGTAGGTGCGGTGAGCGACAAACAAGGGGAGCGTGCTCACCGAGATTTAATGAAAATTGAAAATTGAAATTATCAAGAATTTTTGGACAAAAGTATGCTGGGACTATTGCCGGACTCTAATACGTGAAACCGAACCAACAAAATACAAACGACGTTCAAATAACGCCATTTACTTTTAAAAATTCATTGCTTTTTAAATAAACTGATGATTTTTTTTATGTAAAAACAAATAAAAACATTTTTTTGTATCTCGAAAACTTGACGTGATATAGAAAAACCAATTACAGATTCGAATTCAGCCCATCAAATTACCCTAGGAAAGATATTTGGTTGCTCCAGACCAAAACCTTGTTCGCTAGTGTTAATGGCCTAAAAACATCTCCCCAGAACAATGTTAATGGTATGCTCAAAGCACAAGTCGAACGCTTCTTCTATGTTCTCACAAAATTTTTCCCCGTCTCGTCTTGGCGGTGAAATAGAATAAAAGGACTGGAATAAAACGTGAATGTTCAATTATAAAGTTGGTGTGATAAAAAAAAGTAAGGATTATGGTAAATATGGCAAATAATACTGATTTAGGACCTCAAGAAAGAGATTGCTTTTTAATTATTGTCGCAGTGGATTTGTGACTACTTTAAGAAAGCCATTGATATTACAAACTCACAGATCGTCAGCGTCTTCGAGAGAGAATGAAATAAGGAAATATTTTGACATATCGGCGTTGGAGGAGAGTTTTGACACCATAAGAATCCTGAATAGTAGAGTTATACGCCCATATTGTTGTAGTTAAATGAAAAAAAAAAAAAAATGAAGCAATTGCAGCGGCCTGATCAAGCAACGTGAACAAACTAAAATAATTCAACACAAAATGTCTTCAAAAAGACGGTGCAGAAGGGTGCTTTTAAGCGTTTAATGACTAAGTTACGTTGCCGATCCTCTGTTAAATCTAGCTAAGACTAATTAGAAAAGAAATGTAGAATACCCAGCTTCAGAAATTCTTTATGTTGTTACAAAGGTGGTATTTAATTGGTAACAAAAACAATAACTTTGCTTTTAGGTGTTAAATAACGCCTACTTAAATGATGAACTTTATGCTTTCCTCTTACTTACTTACTGACAAATTTTCAATGCTCCATACACTAAAATGGGTGCATTTGTTATATCTTTCAACACTTTCAAAATGAACAAAGTTATCATCATTTACATTATTAATTATGTGACATTCGAATCATTTGCGTTTCCTACTTTTTGTCAGCTCTAATCCAATTTAACTTAAAACCTGTTAGAAAACAGATATAAAATGAAATCAATTTGTGCATTTGAATTGAATATGCATTCTATACACTAAATTCCCTTCATTGATGAAGAATCCAATCAGTTGGAATTCCATTAAGACCAAATATTTTATGCATAAAATTGTATCGTAGACACTGTCATAATCATACTAATCCTTTTATTTATGAGTGCTCTGATCATTTGTTGTTCATTTTATGGCAGATAAGTGTAAAACCAATAAGAAACTGACCAAAACGATTCAAAACATTTCACACTCGGATACAGCTGAAAGCAGCCTACGGTCACATTGACTATGCTGTGAGAATATTTGTCTCCTCTTTGTATCGAAGGGTCAATTGTTTAACACATCTTTTCAATGGTTGGTTTCATAGGTTGTCAAAAAGTAGTTCGATCGATGCCTGGTGATTAGCGCTGCATGATGCATTTGTTGACGATGCAGCTATTGATGATTGTGTTGACGAAGTCATTAAGAATTCAATCCTTTGTCTAATCATTTCAAAATTATCATATATTAATCGAATTTTGGAAATACGTGCATTCAAAAGCGTAGAAAATGGGTTGTATAGATAGAATAGAAATGGCTTTGGAACACAACCTGTCTATATATTTTTGGTAGTGTTAAATTGTGTTAAATTTTTATTGATAAAGCAGAAATTCTTAACATTACGTACTTCATGCATGGATGATCTAAAAAGGCACAATATTTTAGTTATTAAGGTTGAATACTTGGACAAATAATTTCTGCAACTGAGAATCGAACTTTGAGAAAATTAAAGTGATGTCTCATCTTAACCAACACGTGTCTCGTAAATGCACCAAGCATTGCACAGAAATAATGTGATACGGAGAAACTGCAGGGCGTTGTGAAGTTTGTAGATTTTTTGTGATCACTACATTTATGAGATCCATTCATCAAATTTTGAAAACAGGTAGGGTCATTGGGAATAGACAAATTTGATATGTTTGTAAAGTTGTGTGAGAAATACGTAAAGTCTGTCAATTACAAATATCAACAAATGAAGTTTAAAAATACATCGAAAAAGTCACAGCGGATCACATGCGGATCATAAAGTTGTAGACTATGCATCGACCTATTGTCAGGTAAGTGGAGCGTCAAAAACGATTTTTCCCAAGCATAAGATGTCATATTTATAATGGAAAATCCAATCCATCCATTATTTCGATCCACAAAAGTTAACATATCCAATTGTTGTAACTGAAATTTGCATGTTTTCGGTTACGATAAACGAATTTCGCATAAGTTCGATTACTTCAACAGAATTTTCGTCACAACAACCGAATTAATTTTAACTTGCCTCAGTCGAATTGCATTTAATCTATTCTATTTTTTGTTTGTTTTCAAATTGATTTTTGTGTTAAAACTCAAATCGCTTTATTTACTACACGATTGTTTAATTTACAGTTGTATCATCTGAATTATTTGGTTGTGATGAACCTTCCAAATACGCTTACGGCCGGTTCGGTTGCCTAAAATATGGCACTAGTTTTCTGTAACCCCAAGAAAGTCTAAATATATATAAACTGCAGGTATTCCTTCCAGCATCTATCAACTAGTAATGCATATACGTTTTCGTTACCAAATATATAGCTTAAAATGTGAAAAAGGTCTAGTTTTTAAAAATCGGATTTTGTCCTTGAACGGATAAACTTTTTCCTACAGAACCATTTCACCCCATTTGCGACTTATCGCCAGATAAATGGGCATGCCGAGAATCCCATCTTCTCATATAGAATTTGTTGATTGCACCAGTTTTTCCCCTGAAACTGTCTCAATTAATACCTGCATGATGTGGGGTTACTACTCGTATTTTTGGTATCTACGTAATACTTGAGGTATAATGAGGGCGTTTCATATTTATAAGGCCATCCATTAATTTGCTTTATTTGTGTAACGGTACATTTTTTGTTGTCGTTACATAATGTTCTATTTATAAAAGAACTTGTCAAATTTTAGGATTTGTGCAGATAACGGTATTGCTGTTTTTTTTTTCGATAATTCTGTTTTTAGCGTGTTTCACAATTATAATGCCAAGTTCAATTAGTAAGTCTTTAAAGGTGCAAGTGATAAGATAAGATTATTATTTTTGTGAAGAAGTGGTAAATTTCAATAATGAAAAAGACATGTCGCGAGAAAAAATTTTGACAGAACACAAAATAGGTAAAACAATCGCTTACAAGGACGAAGGAAGAAGTGGAAGAAAAATCTTCTTACAACAAGAAGGCAGTGTAAACCAGCCCTGTGTCACTAATAATATTAAACAAATACAAAATGTAACGAGAAGTGATACATTGATGGAAGCGTGCATGTCAATTCTAAAAAGTAAATCTTGTCCAATTCTCCACTTTGAATGGATGGCACCAAACCGGACATAATCAGTTCGTCTACACTACAAAATTTATCAAAATTTTAGAATATTCATGCAGACATTTCTGAAATTCTAATAAAAACATTTTTTTTTCTTTTTTGCTCATTTTCAAATTCCAACGTTGACTTCAGCGAGTTTTACCACTGGCACAATTTCCTTAGGATCAGTATAAAACTATTCATATTATCACCAGCTGTCCAGCCAGTCATGTAGGCAGACCCAATAATCGTAAACGGTCCTGAAACAAATGCCATTTTAAGATAAATTGCGTCTCACTCAACTTCAAAAATATATCTGAATCTGCCTTTAGACAACTTTTGATATGATCAGTAATGCTGCATTGCGTATGTTGCACATGGCAATGCTGCGATCGATTGTAAGGCGTGCTGTGTGGAAAGTATACAGAGGGAGAGAGGCAGGAGGAGAGATTCGAAACTTCTTTTTAAGTGGGAGAAAAGGAAGACAAGTATGTATATGGAAAGGTGCAGGAATAGTGATAAAGTACGGAAAACAAAACAAAACTGCGAGTACTCTTCTGAAAATACGATTAGGATGATTAGGAACGTTGACCATATGGATATTTTATTTCTGCTAGTCGCAAGTGCAGAAAATGCCATTTATGGACGAAGGTATAGGATCAAATTGGGATCCTGTCGTAGATTGCCCAACATTACGCTAGAATGACTTAAGAACAGCAATATCTCGGCTTAAGAACCACAAGGCTGCTAAAGGCGATGGAATCATAAGTTGATAAACTGATAGACTGTCCGTATTTGCTTTGGAAGGAGATTTGGCAGGAAGAAAGCATAAAAATTGTTATTCGGGAGGAGGTTTTGTAGTGGAGACTGTCCTTCACTCATCTGCTAACCAACGGTGAGGGCAATGACAGTCTATCGTGAAGAGGGCATTGATAGAGAGAATCAATGGGGGAAGGTAGGCTTTCTTTCTTATTTTCGATGAAAAAAGTCTACACGACTGGAATTATGCAACGACAGCGGAAACGGAAAATTTAAAAACAAAAAGAAAGATCTGTCTCGTCAGAACCAGATACAATTATTTTATGGGAGAGAACGTTGGGAACTTCCTTGTAATATATGGGGCTATCACCATTGACGGAAAGTTTCGAAAGTTCTAACTATTGCAAAATCTAAAAAAAAATTTAATTATTTAAAAAGTTATAATAAAGTTTCGGTATCCATAATCGTTATCTAGTGATTGTGTATGCAAAATTAATCATATATGCTCTCAATTCTCTGGTAGTTTTTGAATTTTCATTAGAAATTGTGCAGAAATAATGTTCTGAGTTCTCACAAAGTGTTCATATTTTTCATTGTTATACAAATCTATTTGGGTATAAGAACGGCACGTTAGAAACCAAATAACTTGAGCAGTGATGCCACAAAGTTTAATAATCATAGGCTGACTAAGTTCGAAATTGGATTGAATATGTTTATTAGGAGGAATACTTGATTATGGAAAGACTGAATCAGCACCAAGAAATATATTGGGAGTTTTCAAAAAAATTCCAGCATTTTACAACATATTCATTAATTAAGGGCAATATATCTGTGGTCACAACCCGTAACAGCCTAACTCGAGTTAGGACACAATTGAGTTATTAGCACCATCGTATTCAGCGTATCTAAATTTATTTGCTCTAAATTTTTCATGTTTGTATCTCTTCTAGGAAGGCAATTAATCCTATAAAACTTAATAGCTTAAGTTATTTTTCAAAATGACTGTTTTGGCATGACTGTCTAAGTCAATTTAGGATTACAACAAATATAAACATTATTTTTTCATCATTGCCTAAATTAACTTAAGTTTAAACTTTATGAATTCTTATATAGGAATAAGAACCTAACTCAACATGAGAGATCGAATCTAAATTATTTTGACATATAATAATAAATTATGTCAATTTAGGCGCACTTAAAGTTTTTTATTTAATCTGGAATAATAGCCTAACTCAATTCATAAGAGCCTAAGCGTTCTTTTTCGATAATATCTTTTGACTGCTAGAATAAACAACTTTTTTTTTTTGTTAACAACTAAGTAAAGAAATTCGTTTGCTTGGAATCTGTAGCAAAGTTTTCCAAAAAACACCTTCTCCTGATTTTCAGTGAAGATTCAAAACTTTAAACTCCTGTACTGAAAATATTGAAAAACAGACTTAGGCTGTTATGGGTTGTGACCACAGATACATGTACAATGGCAGCCGATACTCGTACTTTCGAAAAGGAGCCACTCTAATTCATGTATTTCCTTCCAAACCTTCCAAATTGTTGGCGTGATTATTGAAAAATATTTAGAAAATGCAAATTTCCACTGGAAAACGTATTAAAAAAACAAGATTTTTTTTTTTTACTAAAAAAATGGCGTAAGTCGATATATTGCGTATTAAACAAGAATGTTTTTGACACGTTTGTTAATCTGGAATTCTAGGTACAATGTCTACGTTTTTATGGGCTAATGGCCGCCAGGTAAAATTGGTCCAGTAGAAAATTGTCCACACAAAGAATAAGCTTAGCTCTGGAAAAATTGGGTGCACTTGGAATTTTTTTACGACTTTAATCTTAATTTGTTAATAAAAATGAAAAATGAGGTAATTCGCCGTATTATTTATTTGAAGTGGGCATTTATGGTATGACATTTCTTAGGTACGAGTATATGTCTGTTCATTCACTAACTATAAGCTGTATGCCGTACAACTTGATGGATATGGAAAGTAATCATTCCAATTTATATACCCTTTAATGGCATTCTCATGTTTTTGCCGTGGTTAATGAAAAACACCAAAAGTAGGTTTGTCCGATATATTATTAGAATCATTATTTTATATAAGGAGAAGACATTTCCACGATCACGGTGACATTAATTACACTAATCATACAATCTATGGTAGAGGATACACAAGCTTTTGCCCGCCCAAATTTGTGAGGTCAATCCGCCTTCACGGATAAGTGAGCATCAATAAAGCGCAGAAAAATATCTATAATACTTCAAACGATTAAGCCCTCATCTCGAGAGTTCAAACTTTATCAAATCAAATCCGATATTTGGTACTCAACATCCGTTGAGTAACAATTGGGGTATGATGACTGCATTTCAAATGGATCAATCAACTCCATTCGAAAAGATATCAACAACACTTAATATTTTAGAATTTTGAATTTGAATTTCTGGTACCAGCATATTATAAAACTGCCTTGTTACTGGAGATAAGAATTTCATCTATATTCATGTTTCAAAAATAACTGACCAATCACGTGAATCACGTACCAAATATGAAGCAAGATGGAAGTCGCTATGAAGTCGCTCATAAAGCAAGCTTATGCTGACAATTTTCTTCGATTACCGTGATAGTTGTAAGTTTTAGTTTGGTTTTATTTAGTTTAGTTTAATTTCTACTTTGTTTAACAACTCTTTGTTTTTGAATTTTTTGAATTTGTTGAGTATTTCATTTGAATTTTTCATTTAAAACTTTCGAGCATAATAATTTTGTTGCTCTGCCCGATAATTTAATATTTGTTAATCCATCCAAGAATAGTTTCTTTCGCCGGACCAAACTGTCAGCCGGTAATATTATTGGAGTGTTATGTGTCTCTTTTATGAAGCTATTTGCGAGAATAGCGTGAATATCGTTCATATCATCGTAAGTTGAAACCTCGATAAAGCCATCTCTTTATCTGAGTTGTGATCACCTCTAGTAAAATTCGATCAAATTGAATTTTGAAATCATCATTAAAAAGTAAATCCCTTTCAATGGGTCTGAGTTCTCCCATATTCCAGTAATGGGACACGAAGGAGTCTTCTTTTAAACCTCGGTAAAGTCATCTCTTTTTTTGAGTTGTGATCACCTCTAGCAAAACTTAATCAAACTAAATTCCGAGATTCTTGTTAATAAGTAAGTATCTTGCAATGAGTCTAAGTAATGGGATACGAAGGAATCTTCTCTTTTGATGTGGCTGGTATTACACTTTGACAAATTGATCAAATTCCTATGTAGATGTTTTTCCAGTCCAAATAAGTTTATTCGGAAAATTCCATTCCTCTTGAACACCCTTCCGTATGCCAACCCTGGTTACAGCCATTCTTATACACATCCATCTTTACCGGCCATCCAAACGATGTCAATTTCGGTTAACAACTTCTGTTTTATTCTCTGTTTAACAAGTTCAAAGTAAATTGGTCAATTCTCAATTGAGACGTCAGCGCGTGTTTGTGTGTGTGTGTGTGTGTGTGTGTGTGTGTATGTGTATTACTCTTGCCACTTATACCACTTAAAATACGGCATTGGATATTGCAGCGATCTCCGTCCGCATCAAGTTTGAGGAGAACGCGCACAAAACCTTTTTAATGTTGACCGAGTATTTGTGATTCAACTGATTTGCGCAGCGTGATATTCACGAGATTCATGGGAATATTAATTTCATGGCAATTTTATTGCTTATTAATTCTTCAACGTTTTCCACGAGCTCCGCTCACACGCATTTCATTGGATACGAACAGAATTCATGAGATGTGTCAGAGTGTTTGAAAGGCGTTTGGATTAAATCTTTTTGTTTTTGGCCGCGCCATAAGCAGTTATTGCATTCGTTAGCCAAGAGTTGAGTGTTAATATGTCGGTGTATCCCACCGATTGTCTGTCTGTTCTCTGTGTGGCTTTAATAAAGATATAAAGGAAAATGAGTGAGCAAATGAATTGTATGAAACGTTTTTGACTCCTGCCGCGTTTGAGTTTCACTTAAATTAAGCTGTGTCCAACGTCGAGCATTGCGCGATGAATTAACTGAATGAACATATGTTTGCTTGAGTGTTTAGTTAGGGGGATTGAAAATACAACTCCTTTTGTTAGTTGTTGAACTGGTTAAACTAATAGTGTTATGATATGATTATTATTTTATTATGATGATGAATTTAATATAAATATGAATACTTGTACGATATTATATCGAAGCGACCGACTGACTGTCTGAGACCATCATAGAATCAGATGCGCTGACACAAAAGAAGAAACAGCGCAATCGCCGGGACGTCTAGATGGGTGTAGGGTCAGTTCATTGCATACTCGTTGGTTGGGGAAACTCAAACAGAGCCTTCTGATTTTAAATATTCTTTTCGGGGAGCTGATATGCGATGAATATTTCGATAATTGTGCGTGGCTTGTGAACTTTTATTCACCTATTCTCCTGCTGGAAAGCACTAACATAGTTTTTATGGAAGACAGCCAAAACTGAGTAATTTTGAGCAGGGTAATGATAGATCGATTTTTAACATAACTGATTTTTGTGTCAGCAAAATGTACTTTTTAAAAAATTCGGTTAAATGCCGGGCAAAATCGATTTAATAACTTAATAATTAATAGTTTAAAATTGAGTAAGCTATCAGGAAAACTACAAAATTTTTAAATAAATTTATAAAAATTGTTTAGACTTGTAATGGTATCGTTGAAAGTATAAAATCTGATATTAATTGAAGCAACTTATGCTCAAAATTACAGGATTTTTCAACCCTTGAACGATTATAGTTCAGCGATATGTTCACCTTAATTTTTCTTTATGAGAAAACTACCAGCAGTTGAGCTATGAAGTATTTTTTGCTTTAAAATTTTGCTTTTGTCGTCATGAATTTTTGTTTTGAATTTGTTGATTTTTATTTTTCATTATCAATTTCCATATCCTCAATTTAATTTTCAATTTTCTCAATATTATTTTGGCTTCTCTCAATATCCATTTCGAACTCCCAATAACAAATTTGTACACTTCAATGTGATTTTGAGTTTCTTCAATATCAGTTTGAATTTCTCAATATTAAAGTTAAAAATTTTAAAACTGAAGACAGACAGAAGACAGAAGAATTTTCGCTGTGCCGACTTATCTTGAGGCCAACTTCGGCAAAGCTGTTATTTGACCATTTCCAGTTGCTTTTTCATGCCCCACTGTGCAACATTTTCCATAGTTTATATGTACGCAGCTCTTTCAGTTGTAGACATCATTATATGGGCTGGCAGCCTAATTAAGAAAAGTAATGAACGGGTATCTGCAGTCTATCGCTTCTTCAAAGCCTCCACAGTACCGAGATTTGTAATTGGAGCACAATGGTTACGCTTTAGTCCAAGTACTTAAA
Source organism: Philornis downsi (assembly GCA_019455685.1). Classification (NCBI taxonomy): domain Eukaryota; kingdom Metazoa; phylum Arthropoda; class Insecta; order Diptera; family Muscidae; genus Philornis; species Philornis downsi. The sequence continues at coordinate 1,370,097 of JAHXMU010000099.1, read as the reverse complement.
ATATCACGAAGTTCTACTAAATACCAGATGATCAAATTGGTGTTGTTGTAATGTCTCACATCGTCAAATAAGTGTTATTCAGGGTACTTTAAGCCGCATCCCGCAATCCGTAACGAACGCTTGATGATATGGATTGAGTCAATTGAGTCGTTCTATTAAATTTCATCCTTTCTGTCTTCCTCTCTCTCTCTCTCTCTCTCTCTAAATCAGGTTCAGTGATCTCTCATGTCACGGTGAAATCCAACTTTATTCTATTATCCATTTGTATGTTCTGTGAATTGTTATCATAGTGTTTATAGTTGTGAGGTTAAATTTATTCACATTCGATTCTTTCATTTCAGATTTTCATTATTTGAAGCCACACATTTTTTGTAACTATTGATGTTGTTGCGTTGTTTTCATCTTTTTCATAATTTTATTATTATGGTTAATGTGGACTTTCATAAGCTATTTTCTAAACAAAATTTTATTAGTTTCAGTTTTACCCATAAATATTGTCGTTAATTTATTGCACTGAGCCGTGATTAGTATAATTCCTTCTTTCAACTGCTGTCTCATGTCATGATTCCGTCCAATACTAAATATCTGTATGATCGTACATCGACCAGTGGGGGTCTCTGAAACATTTCTTTCGTTTACAGACCAACAGTCATAGTAGCCAATAATGTTGTAGAACTTTGTCAGCCTTAATTGGGTAAATCACACGTTATTGTTAGACAGCCCTGTGAGGGACTTGGGAAGGTGATGAGCGTTTAACCCATTTAAATTCAATAGGCTATAAAATTTATGTTTTGATGATTTAATTAAGACAAATCCACCGATCAATGAGACGTTAATAAGGGTTATTATTACTTTCTGATATGATATTACTATACGAGTATGATGATTATTTGTCAGCTGTCAACTGAAATGTTTGCCATTCACAACGATTTAGTTCGACGATGGGAAAGAAGCGCTGGGAACCGAAAACATTTTAATGTAAAGTGACTTATTGGAAGTCGTATAAAAGACTGTTGTTTCAGAAACATAAATAGCGTGTTTATTAGGTATGAGAGTGATGTGATAACATAATAATATGATGATAGAAAATAAAGTTTGATTTTTCAAGTAATCAGTAATAATTGGAATTAGATACTTTTCATATCATTTCATTTTTGTTGTTATATTATTAAAAAAAAAGTAACTGTTGAGTTAAACACAAAATGTAACACAGGGTATTACTTAGACAATTTTGATTAGCGTTATCTAGGCTATTTGGAAGACAATGAATTCTGATATAGGAATGTTCACAATAATCGGAATATTCAACTACATGATGTGATTTAGGGCCTAAAAAGCCGTCGATTTATCATTTATCAGTATTGAAAAGAACACGGGTTTCTTAAGCCGGATAACTTCTTTTTTGTTTAATTATTTGTCTTAGGCCATATCGGGCGTAGCAAGAGCAATGTGGGTTTCAAACAAGTTGATCATCGTCAACAGATAAGTGGCTCTTTCAAAGCGGATTCTTCTCGTACATAATATATACTTACTGTCAAAAACGTACCACTTCAGGAGGAATGCCGGTCTAAGGAAGATGTCTGTTTCCGTTGTGGCCAGCATGGGCATATAGCCAGGGACTGTTTTAACTCAGTCTCGTGCCGTAATTGCGCTCTTAGAGGGGAGCCCTCGGATAACCGTATGGTGTCTGAGGACTGTCCGCTTAGAGGGGAGCCCTCGGATAACCGTATGGTGTCTGAGCACTGTCCGCTGTATTGCGCCATGGTAGCTAGGGCGAAAGCACGACACTAGAAGGCGTTCTACAATTGCATTGAAGTAGACGCGTAGCCGCGATGGTGGAACTGGGAGAGGCCACTTGTGACAGTGGCTGCAGTATTCCTTTTGTACAGGAGCCCCACGTAGCCCATAATGGGGTGCGTGGGTTACCTGATTTTATGCAGGTATTTCCTGATGCAAGGCATAGCGCTGCAGTTATTGTCAATGTCATTAGTTTGGACTGCAAGTCTTCTCATAGCTTGCTTGAACGCTAATGCGTAGTCCCCGATGTGGTTCAGTGTAACCGGCGCTACGTCCGACTACCAGAATCAATCTCAGGGTGAGTGAGGTATTGAGTGAGTGGATGTTCTCTAGGGGACTTCACATAATGAGCGAATCGAGTGAATTGTACACTTTTGATAGTGGGCATGGTGCTAGCCACATTGATGTGACGATTGCGAATAGCGCAGTTGTATCCAGGTTTCAAACTAGATGGCAGGTCAATCCGTCCGTGAGTGACAATAACTACATTGAGGTTTTGCTCATTTAAGAACGGGTTGAAGGTAGCGGCGTAAGCATCAGGCGGTGGCGCAGCAGGAATGTTAAATGGGATGAATATGGGTCTCACATCGCAGCTGCGGTCGCCGATGTGCTCTTAGAGGCCTTTAATCGTATGACGGTGGATGAATAGGTATCAACGATTGTTGAAACCGTTCACCGTGTCAACGACAGTCTTCCTACTAGGAGCGCGCGGCGTACAAGAAGGAGAATAAGGTGCTGGACACAGGAATTAAGTCAGAAGGGGAGGAAAGTCCAACGCCTCAAAAAACTTTTCCAGAGTTGTAGACGGACCTAAGGCCTTCGTATAGAGCCGGAATTAACGAATATAAGCAAATGCTTATAGACATTAAGGAGTCAGAGTGAAGGGAGTTCGCTAATCGGCATAGAAATGATCCCTTGGGACATCTCTACCGGATCTGTGGGGAAAAGGGAAAGCACGTGGAATAAAGCGTCAGGAATAAAGAATGACGATACCATCCTGACTTCCTAAGCGGATTCCGTTCAGGATTTGTTCTTTCCGAAGTCTAAGACTCTTTTCCTACCTCCGTCAGAATAGAAAAGAGATGGGATCGTGGAAAGCATGACGCTTGTTAGATCGCGGAAGTCATCTGGTATGGACGGGAAACCGAATAAATGTGTAAAAGCATCTGCAAGGCCATTCCAGACCACCTAGAAGCTTTGTACAGGCATTGTGTACATGCTGGCTATTTTCAGCGTCAGTGGAAACTGATCCCACAATTTCATTCAACTTGATAGCCGGCAGCTGCTGCTTGTTTGCAGGGGCACCAGTCGCTGGATCTCGAGGGATTGAAACTGGGAGTAGGTTAGCTACAGAGTTTGACCAGAGGCTTTGTCTGGTACCGAGGGTGATAGGGATACACACGGGCAGGTTTCGGGTTCATGCCCTGTCATCTGCATCTTTTTGATCTCTCGGGGGGTACGGACAGGCTTGGGTTTTTCCTATGTCTATATTTCATTGTTGCCGTTCACCGTAGAAGCGGTTTTGAGTTTTCCCCGTCTCCTACCGGTGAAGATACTGTATCCTTGCAGTCTGTACTCCTTTGCCGCAGAACGACCAATCCCGTGAAGTATAGTGTATAAATCATAATTTCGTAGTAGGTTTGCTTTTGCTTTGCTATGCAGCTCCAACCGACGGGTTTGGCGGGTAGTGTGGATATCAGGAGGTCCCGGGACCGAGTTCCCGCTAGTGGAAGCATAACGCGGGTTGTGTTTGATACCAAAATCGCTGGTAGCGACTTTGAGAGAGGGTGCTACGGACCCCTAGAGTAGCAGAGGTGGTAAGATCGGCGTCACCTTCACCAATGGGGATTATGCTCCATACTAGCATAATCAATTTGGTATCTTATGGTTGGAAGAAAGGGCTGACAGTTGCGGTAGCACCTGTCTGAATAGGGACTGCCAGTCCCTATTCCTAGATAGTCAAAGTTTAACTTGGCTATCCCAGGGGGACGTTGGCAATCGCAATGTAATATGCCCAGTGTGTCGCACACCGTGGGTAAGGCCTTTACGGTGAGACTCATGTTAAACCTCGTGGGCTCTGTCACTACAGCGGCACAACTGTCTTGTTTGTGACTTTATCAACAAGTGCTGGAGGTGGTGAAAAATTTGCCTCAATCCGGTCAGCCATCAACGTGATCAACGGAAGTTGACATCATTTAAGTTTGAGAAAAAGGCGGCCCAATTTTCAACTCGTACCATTCTACATGGAATGCGTTGCAGCTCGATTAGTTCTAAATGACCTGCATTTTCTTCGAAGGCTCAGTTGCGTAAAGGTCTGTGAAGAATTTGCTAGATAGCATTTATCACCAACTGGTGATGAGACATGACATCCAACTTCCCATTAAGTCGAAACCAAAGAAACCTCATCAAAATAGATCAAATTGATTATCGCGGTGCTGAGCAAAAGGTTAGATGATAAATAAAGATTTTGCACCATAATAACGAACCACCTAACACGGCTGTCATTGTGCACGAATTTCTGGTCAAAAACTCGTCAAATAATATTGATGGTGACGTTGTTTCGACTAACTTTATTCTCTTTCCGAATCTCTTATTATCACTTCGAGGCATCTGTTTCCAGTCGTTAGCACACAAAAAGGAAAATTTGCAGCAAGAACTGAAGCTTTTTCAGAAAATATATTAATATTTAAGAAATATTTCTGTGATCGAATTATTCTTTGGCACAACTGTACTATTTCGAAAGGGGCCTACTCTGAAGGCGATTGAAGGAATAATAAAATATTTTATGAACTCATTCCGAACACATTTTTTGTCAGAAAGTATACTTTTTTTTTTTTTTTTTTTTGATTACATAACTTCATATATATATCCCAACAATATTAACAGATCTAGATCGCAGGATTTACTCTGTTGACGAGTATTAGAAAACTAATTTAGAGAATGTCATACTTTTTTATTTTATCGGTCTTTAAAATATTGATTTTTAGTGGACTTTGCAGGAAACTATTTTATGGTTAGTGTAAGAATTCAAACGAAGTGTCATTTAATAGTTAATAAATTTATTTTCCGGATTTACTCAGAAATTTTCACAGCTGTTCAAAGAATTTGTCCGCTTTTGGATTGAAAAAATTGAAATGAAATGCAATCAAACTGAAATCAGAATGAATATTGTTTTTAATTTCGCCTAGCATACAAGAGAGAAACAGAAACAAAATTCAATTTTCAATTTTGAATTGGTTGTTGGAATAAAAATATACCAGCTTATCCATTTTTCGGTTTCAAATGTAAGGTTAAATAAAAAACACATAAAGCTATGATTTCAATGCAACTTTTATTTCATTACAATGTCTGGAAATTACCATTATGTACGACATAAAATGTCATTTAAATAACCACCTCTGGATTGGTTGCAGTAGTGGATCCTTTTGAGGTAGTTTTCGACCCTTTTTCGCACATTTCGGGCGGTATATCGGCGATAACTTGACGAATGTTGGTTTTCAAATGGTCCATTGTTAGAGAATTACTCGCGTAAACACGGTCTTTGACAAAGTCCCACAAAAAAAGTTTAACGGCGTCAAATCGCATGATCTTGGTGACCAATTGTCGCCGCTAAAATGTGAAATTATAATCTTCAGTTCGTTCATTTCAGTTCATAATCTTTAATTGCAAAAAAAAGTTGCCCAGCATACGGCCATAGCGCTCTGAATTAAAATTCGGATTGTCTGCCACATTTCACTAACATAAGCGATATGTTTGGCAGTGCGTGCTTTGCATTCCAACGTCTTCAAATTTCTTTATAATCTTGCCAATTCTTTGCACAGTAGGTCGATTATGGCGACCATAATCACCCCGCAATGCACAAAAAGTGCCCAGGTTTGAATCACCACTTTTGTAGTAAGTTGTAACTATTTTCAAACGCTCTTCGATTGTTCAACGATCTATATTCGTAAATGGCAAACCTAAAGAAATAGCACTTTGGATGACAGCGGTTTTAAAACCACTAAATGGATTACCAGAAAATTGTTATAATTTTCGTTTGGAATTCGAAAATTGAAACATTTCAAAACTCTCTTCGATTTTTTTCTTTTTGGTAGTGTTCCTTGATTTTGATGTAAAATAAAATAACATTATGAAGAAAGATATGCTTGATATTGATTCAAAAATACCGTTTTGGAAATGCATATTCTTCTTCTTCTTAGGTGGCGACTGAAATACACATCCTTATCTATTATACGCCGCCCGTAGAAAATAATTCTGCGCCGTCCATCGAGTTCGTTGCCGAAAACTTTCCGTGAACATGACCCAGCAAACTCAATCGCTGTATATTAATGCGTTTGACCACGTTGATATAGGTCATATAGGTCATACAGCTCACTGTTCATGCGACGTCGATACTCTCCGTCAACGATGATGGGTCCATATATTTTACTGATTCATCCGTTTGCGTCATAATCCAGAATTCTGCGTCATATAACAAGAGGGGTAGAACCCACGTCTGGTACAGTCGGATTTTTGTTTGACGAGAGAGAGCTTTATCATTGAATCGCTTGGAAATGTATATATATATGTATACATTTTTAATATTTTCGAAAGAAAGAACTTTTGCCAAGGAGTCCTAAAAGACCAACTTTTTGCACATCGACAGCAGGAGGAAAAGTAACTTAACTATAAAAAAAACATTGTTAGGCGCTTCCAAAATCGGCTCTTCAATAAGCATTATGTAAAATTCCTAAAATCGAAAAAATTCTGTCATTACACTATAATGTAGATGTTTAAAGCAAAATATTTCACACGGAAAATGTCTGGAATGTATGTTTTATAAGCCACTCAACTTATTAGCACCAAAAGTTAATCGCTTTAAAAACATTTCCCTTGTAAACACTGTTGTTTGTAATAACAACATCAACAAGAACAAATCCGCTTTTAATTTGGGTACGTTTTGTAAACAACTAATCTCATAATACCCATCATTATCGTTGGAACAAATTATGCCACTAACTCACCACTTACCAACACAGGCTGTAGCACAAATATTATTGTGGGCAACACCAACATTCCAACATTTCACCTTTTCGTAATAGTCTCGTTGGTTCATTGGGCTAAGAACACAGAGAACTCAATGTGTACTCGTTCATCTCGAATGATGAAAGTCCTCTTACTGCGAGCAGTCAAAAGAACATGTCTTTTGAAACCTAAGGGATGAAAAGGATACAGTTTTAATGTAATACTTTATTTCATTACATTTGTATTGTAGTAGTGATGAAATATAAGCGTGTTCGGCGTAGAGGGCGAGAAAATCCGCACAGATTGCTTTAATTGACTTTGTGAAATAAGGTGATGATGATAAATGTCCACATACTGAGGTTTGCGGCACAAATGCATCCTATCCTTTGGGTCTGTGTAGATTTCAAGGGGATAACTAAAATTGAACATCCTTAACGTTGCTGAATTGTTACCGCAACGGGAATTCCCAAAGGCCAATACAATGCACCTGCCACTTTAGCAGAATATATTTTTCTTGAAATCACTAAGATAATGCCATTCACATCCTCTATTTATGTACCGTCCTGGAAAAGGTGATACGTTTGTATTTCCGATTGTTTCTATACAAATTCTTCATCGATATCGATTTCGATTTTCAGTGTTTTTATAACAAAACTTGTTTTAATGTATTTTTTTTTAATTAAACTTAATGCTAAAAATTTAAAAATAACATTAATAAAAATTTAAATTTTTATTTCTGAGACATTTTTTTTTTGTGCAAACGCAAGTATACCAGAATTTAAATCTTACTTAAATGTTAAATTGAAAGGTGGTTTCCCACCTCATCGGCTATTGTTTCAGCATGCAATCAGAAGCAACTTTTTTTTTTTTTACTAATTATAATAAAAAAAAATTAATACTTAAATATAATAAAATACGATTGTACTAGAGTCCCCAATATAGGGCGTTGTATAAGTTAAATAACATAAGAACTATTGTTTATTTTAGTATGTACAAAATATGATGAACATAAATAAATATATATACAAAAAAAAATGATGAGTGTAGACTATTCAGAGATTTCCCAAACATTTGGAAAATGTCTTTTATTACTTGCCAAAAGATAAAAAAAACTTTCTGCTTTTATGTGGATGGAGAAAACTAGACGAAAAGGAAATACAACCCTGGTGTGACTGTAAGGAAGTTAGATCAAAAAATAAAATAAGTAAACTCTATTTTTCTAGGAAATATTTTTAGAGTTGTTATACCTTCGGCCGGAAGAATGAAGGTAGGTGCAGCTTGACACGTAACGTGGTATAACATTGAAAATTGGTTATATTCTTTCCCCAAAATTCCCGAAAGTTTTTGGCCTTGCAATTTTCAACTGTGTCTTTGCATCTACCTACGTTTCCGACCGTTGTAATACTTTATAAATCGCGATAAAATTAAATCAAATTCGACAGCTAAATTTGCCCTACCTTATATTTCCCATAAAAACGATCGGTTTGATCTAAATGTTTCTTTCAATTCCAATAAATGCAACTAAACTCAGCACACTTTAATAATTGGATAAAGTTAGGTCTAAGAACGGAAAGAGATTCCTTCAGGAGCATCCCATGCAAATTGATCAATTCACATAAACTAAAATTTTGTTCCGAAATTTCTAATTAAAAAATTTAAGTTTGGTCATTGTATGGTTTCGTAGTAACTGACTGTGGCTCTTAGTATCTCTCTCGACTGTTTCAATTTCAATAAGTTATAACTTTACTTCATTATCAAGTGTTAACTCTCTGAGCTTTGAATAATATTTGAAGAGTTCGAAACAGATGTTGGTCTTTGCAAAGTTGAATTAAACACGTTGGTGGAAATGGTATCGATGATTTGCTGAAAATACCTGAAGATATCCGCTTGAGACAAGGGAGAGCCACACACATTCAGTGAGTTTACACGCATTCCACTTTTAGACTCACTCAACGGGACCTACAGTTTAACGCCAATTTCGAATGTCACTGTTTGAAAAATATTTACCAAACTTGTCGATTACTCGACTACTTAAAGTTTTTGTCAGGCACATCGAGATGACCGCTTAAATAATGATAGGTGGCTGTATTTGGGACTGAGCCTGCGCTCTTGAGAGTGGTAGTCGCGTGGAAAAATCTCTACGAAATCTTTTATATTTTATATATATGCTGCGAAATCTTTTATATAATAAAAAAGTACGTAACTTTTAAAACACAAAAGTTAGTAGCTCTTCGTCTTTCTCAAAACACAAAAAAGCCTATTTCAACCAATGAAAATGCGAGAAAACAAAGAAACTTTTAGGTTTCCTGGAGCGAAAGATGGCTTTTGGCTTACAATTGTGTGAGCCGGAGACACTACAAAGAAATTTATAATATTTCTCAGAAATTGTTTACCGCGGTAACAAATATACCAGGTGTGTTCAAAAAATATGGTGAATTTTACAATTTCGCGGGCTACGTTCGACTTTCGATTATTATTTTTTTTTTCTTATGTTGGTACACTCGTCTAGAAGATTGACAGTTTTAACCATATAGAATGTTTAGTTTGTTTGTAAGAGGCATAAATAAGACAAGTGTTTTGCGTGTTCGGCGATTTTCTGCTATCGAAAAAATGGATCAAAGAAGTTGCATCAAATTTTGTGTAAAGAATGGAATTAAGTGCTCGAAAACGCTTGGAATGTTGACAGTGGCTACGGTGAGAGTACTCTGAGTCAAAAAAATGTTTAAAAGTGGTACAAGCTTTTCATAGAAGGTCGAGAAGATGTGAATGACGACGCTCGCTCTGGACGCCCCAGCACATCAACAAGCGATGAACATGTTGAGAAAGTGAAGAAAATTGTTATGGAGAATCGAATCTCAATTAGAGAAGTTGCTGTGGATGTCGCCATATGGGTTGTTGGCTCATGCCATGCATCTTTTCGGAAATTTTGGGCTAAAGCGTGTGGCAGCGAAGTTCGTTCCAAAATTGCTGAATTTTGACCAAAAACAACGTCGCATGAGCATCGCTTAAGAATTGTTGAATGGTATCAACGATGATCCAAATTTAAAGGACTTAAAAGGGTCATAACTGGTGACGAATCATGGGTATGTGGTTATGACATCGAAACCAAAGCCCAATCGTCCCAATGGAAGGGTCCTGCTCTCTGATTTAGTCGATTACCATGGGGTAGTGCTTCAAGAGTTCTTACCACAAGGTCGTACGGTAAATAAGGAATATTATCTTGAAGTTATGCACCGTTTGAGTGAAGCAATACAAAAAAACTCCCGGAGTTGTTGAAAAAAAATTCATGCCTTTGCCATCGTGATAATGCACCTGCTCACTCATCTTTGCTTCCGAGAGATTATTTGGCCAAAAACAACACCGTTATCATGCCTCAGCCACCGTATTCACCAGATTTGGCCACCTGCGACTTTTTCCTGAACTCAAGATTAAAGAAATTCATGAAAGGACGGCGTTTTGCGACGATTAAGGAGATAACAACCGAATCGTCGAACACGCAAAACACTTATCTTATTTATGTCTCTCACAAACAAACATGTTATATGGGCAAAACTGTCAACGTATCTTCACTGACGAGTGTAGCAACATAAAAAAAAATAATAATCGAAAGTCGAATGGACGAAGCCCGCGAAATTTGAAAATTTACCTTATTTTTTTAAAACATCTCGTAAAGAAAAAGAAAACACCAAGAAGTAGAAATTGGAATTGAACAATATTTTGTATTTGTTTGAACTTTAACAATTTATGCGGAAGTTAACCAAATGAACTAGATTGTTTAAACTCGCAATAATAAAGATGTTTTCTACAAAATGTCGGTTAGTCGAAATTATAGAAGCCTACAACGACTGTTGGTGGATACGGCAAAGAACCCTGCACTGTTTCAACAGGCCACTTTAACTGTGTTTGTGATTGTTGAAGAATACCAAAAATATAAATTTTCACTGGAAAGTTAAGCTGATGAACTACGAAAAAAGAGCAACTTGCTTAACTTAACTTGCGCCGTCAATGGACAAACTCAGCAAAAAGAAAAAACTTAATAGTACAGATTTTTTGCAAAAAATGTGTATTTTTCCAATTGATTTTGCTTCTTAAAAGGAAATCGGTTTAATTGGTTTTTTGTTAGTCGAATACCTGAGAACAGGATTTTTGAAAATGACAATTTTGGGATGATATCCGAAACAAGTTTTCTGAAAAAGTTGAGTATCAGTATTTGTTAAGTATTTCGCTTTGACTTTCAATGGTAGGCTTGAACTTAGGAGAGGATTTTTACCATTGCTTTTCGAGGAACCAAAGGAAGACTTGTATTCTGTCTTTTGAAAAACTTTTAACAAGATCTTTTGAATGTATCAGGGGGTTTTGGAAGACATGAAAAGGCTTCCAGCGGAATGAATTTATGTCTGTTTTTGTTATTAATTTTATTTCAACATTTTTCTGCTGTAGTTTCCTTTTAAATATCTCAGAAACTGCTTCAGAATCAAACATAACTCTGTACGCAATGTCGAAATTGCGGAAAATTTTATTCATTTAAAATTCTTATCATTTAAATACCAACAATGCGTAAAATACTTTACAGTCTTTGAGTTCATTTTGTGTTGTTGGTTTGATTATAAGTTTACACTCTTCATTCCCCAGCAGCTCCTACAACTTGGCCTTATCACATTCGGCTTGTTATGTATGCATGCACTGGTGTATTTTACATTCTGTTCATAATTTGTCCGTAACTAATTGGATTTATTAAAATGAAATTTATTATAACATTATTTATTATGTTATGCTCGCTTAATAATGAATTTGTGTTTGAATCATTTCGGAGCATTGAAGGCGATTATTGCTTGACTGAATTGTGATGAAGTATCTCAGTTTATGTCAAAGGTTAAAGTTGTCTGATTCTGATTTCGCTACTGCGACTTGATTTGAAATTATTATTACTTTTAACTGGCAACCATGTCGTATAGTTTGTATTCTTTTACAATAGCCCGCACTGCTCTGTACATTAGTGTGTGAACAATTAAGGGTATGTTGGTTTTGAAATTTAAAATTTCGTGAGGTTTCATGCATGTTTAATCGGCTTGAAATAACTACTTGTTAAATATTTGCTAACCAGTATTTTCGCATGGTTTTGAAATAATAATATAAGTTTGGAATATGTTTTGCATCCTGAATATCAATTTTTCAAAATGTGCAATTTTGGTCAATTTTCCATTTCCATTTCTTCACATTGCGCGGTCGAAAAATTTCATACAAACTTTTTTGAGTAAAAAGTTTTCCATTAAATGAACAAAACATTTTTGAAGTTAATATTTTTGGAGCTAATAATATAATGAAAAAAAATAAGTATTTTGCTTAATAAAATGTTTTTATATATTTACCGGAAAGAAAAAAAAATATATATATACATATGTAGGTATGTATAGGTATATACAGTATCGGACAAAACTAAAGCATGGACTTCTGTTTACCAAGAAACTTTACAATAACATTAAAGAGAATGCCCATTTCAAAAAAAAAAAAAAAAAACAAAAACTACATATATTTGAAAGAATATAACATACACTTATTAAAAATTAATGCAGAACTTTTGTTGCTTAGTAGTTTAACTCCTTTATTTTGTGAAACCTTTTGAATGTTTCTTCTTCTATACAATACTGAATTTACTAACAACAATTATTGTTATTTTTCCAAAGATCTTTTTTGTGCGTACAGAGAAAATTTTGCATTCAGTTACTAATTGTTTCTATGATTACAAGATCGTACAAGTTTGTTGTGATTTTTTTGATTATTTCGCTAAATAAATGGCACGAAATAAATATTCAGTTCATTTAAAAGAAAAAATAATAGCTGATTTTAATAACGGTGAATCTCATTGCAACAAAATTTGGTATTCATCACAGTATTATAGGTATATTAGGAATAATAAGCCGCTTTCGATCTTCGTGTTCTTTGGCTACAGTACATGAAAGTGGACGGCCACGAAAGACCAGCAAACGAGATGGCCAGACAATAATACGCTCAGTAAAAAAGGATCCGTTCGTATCGTCAAGGACTATTGCCTCACAATTGAACGTTACTCCCAGAACCATCCAAAGATGCGCTGTAGAAGGGGGCATAAAATCGTATAAAAGTGAAAAAAAGCCCTTTATTTCGCGGACAATTAGACTGGCCAGGATTGCGTTTGTGAAGAAACATATTAATTGGACCACTACACAGTGGACAACCGTACTATTCTCCGACGAATCCAAATTTAATATGAATGGTTCCGTTGGATTTAGGCTAGTTCGGCGACCCAGAGGACTGCATCTTAAGCTACAATATACAAAAGGCACAGTGGAACACGGAGGGGGCAGCGTTTTGGTCTGGGGCTGTTTCTAGAGCCATGGCATTGGTCCAATTTATAGAATAAGTGGAATAATGGATCGATGTATGCTTCCACATGCAGATGAGGAGATGCCAATTAAGTGGAAGTACCAACATGACAACGACCTCAAACACACATCTAGGTGTGTGAAAGAGTTGTTCGTAAAAAATAAAATTGAAGTATTACAATGGCCGGCGCAAACGCCTGATCTCAACCCAATAGAAAGTCTATGGGAAATTGTAGATCGAAATATAGACCGCGATAGCTGCAAAAATTTGGATGAGCTCTATAGAAAAGTGGAAAATGCCTGGAATACAATTTCTCCAGACGTATTAAATAATTTAATTGACTCCATGCATCGAAGATGTGCCGAAGTTTTACAAAATGGTGGATATGCCAAAAATACTGAGTTTTTTCTATTCCTCAGTTATACAGTATAGGTTACGTGCTTTAGTTTTGTCGCCTAAAAACATTGAGTTTTAGCTTTTTTCTCAAATTTTGATTGTTTTTAATGAAGAATTCATGTTGTTTTTGTTTTATTTTTAAATATAATTTAATAACCTAGAATGTTGAATAAAAAAAATCAATTATCTATTATGAATTATCTGAACGAATTTCGAAAGGCTGTTTAACAACATTCGTAAACAGCATTCCGTGCTTTAGTTTTGTCCGATACTGTATATCAGTTGATACGGCCAAAACGTAACACCCAAAAGCAAGGGTTACAAAGTGCCGAATATTTTTTATCCAGATGGCTTTCAATACTTTTTAAATCAAATCAGCAATATCTGTCTGTTTGGCCGTTAGGTTGGTTGGCTGATAACTGCCACAATTATTTATTCTTGATAAAACTTCTCAAAACTTGGCCCTGCCTCATTTGCCCGATTATTACCACCAACTGTAAATGGCCTTCTGGTACTTTCCACCGATTTTCCGAAATTCAATTCTTTGTCCGTAAATCCTATATTATTGAGAGCAGTAACTTAAATTTGCATTCATTGCACTATTTTATAATGTTTGATAAAATTAATATAAAAATCTATTGATCAGTCTTGCCCTTTCCTTTCATTTATTCTGACGTTCGTAAAATTTATTTTGTTTTTTTTTTTTTGCTAAAGTAAAGAAAATGAGCTGTCACACCTCTCCTGGCAGATTCCGTACAAATTTGCCAATTTTGCTAATACTCGTATAATTTTTTCTCTATAATTTCTATTCAGTATCCCGAAATAACCTAGACTTTCGTCCATTGCTTTGATTTATAATGTTTGCAAAAACTTGTGAAATTCCTAAGAAGTAACAACGCCCCTTCCTGTGCCTCCCAAATAATGATCGATTTGACCTAGCTTTATACCAGTTATTCAATTCAGTCATGTTTGACTAATATTATACTTAATTATAATGCTTGGCAAAATTTGAAAATGTGAATTGATACGTGCGTCCTTTCTGGAATCTCCCATAAAAATCACTTAATTTAATCAATATAGATTCCTAATACTCGTTCAATTGTGTAACATATAAAGATTTTAGTAAAATTAATTCTTCTAATGGAAATGATTTACATTATTGTTATTCGTACCTTGAATACGAATTAGCCGATTTGCAAAAATTGACAGGTTCTCAATAATTTCTAAGTATTAGACAGCAAGTTGTAATAATTTGGTTTAGTAAATTACAATTTTGTTACATTTATTGTGCATTATTTCAGACTATTTATTGATAAGAACCAAGCGATTTGCCACACCCCTTCTGCATCACATGACAAAGGGACACTGGGTGAAGGTTTATGTAAGTCAGTTCGCCTGTCTGAAATTTCTGCACTGGTTTTTTAGCTGGTAAAATTTCAACTTTACTCTTTTCTGAGTAGCGTAATCTACTCTTAAACTCTATATGTGTATTTATATAGCCGGTATGAATATAATAATAAGTCTCATATGCAGCCAACAAAAGGTTTTTCTAGTTTGCTCTAAGTTCGCTTTTTTTGTGTAACCATTCAATTGTCAAATATTCGAAGCCCCCAATTGGATATAAATGCATGAACATGTAAACGAATACAGTCACACTGAATGAAAACATACGATTGTTGTACTAATCGGAATTGTGTACTGGTTACTCGTAGATGTAAAATTCCTACACAGACACAACGAAACGGATAGTGATTTATGTATGTCCATACAACCAATGTGTGAAATATGTCTGTACTGGTACACATGCATCGACAGTGATTACAAGAGGAGGAGGGTGTGCCGCTGCACTCCACGCACTACATTGTGTAATGTCGTTTGGGAATTTTTGTCATTCCGCCTATTTTGTTTTAGTTTATTTTATTGATTTGATCCATGAAGGGATCACATTTATGAAATAAATTAACAGTAACTAAAGATTATTTTAATCAGTGACAAATGAGATAATTGGAACAACAATTTATGACGGAAGACAGCAACGAATCGATAGGTTATTATGAGCCCCAAAAGACCTTGGGGGTTGTGAAAACATGTATTAGAGAGCTCGTTGTAGACTAAAAACGAAGATTTTCAATGTGAATGTTAAGATGTTTGTAATATGGTGACGTTTAAAGTGATGATTTAATAGTTTAATGCGTATTGAAGCTAACCAAGCAATACGAAATTACAATAAACTTCGACCACAGCTGCCAAAAACTACTGTGTTGTTTTAGCATGCAATCTACAACCCAAACTCTATGTGTCGTTTCTTTGTTAAAATTTCAAATTTATTTACCATCAGTCACTCACACAGATCCAGTGTCATATCGTCAATGAATATGTACTGTTTCCATACCCCCACATATATTGGAGCTCCAATGGCATAACGACCATAAATGATAGGCGATAAATCGTTTCCAGCATCGAGGCACCGCGCTGCAATTGTTGTCATCTCAGGCTTAGACTAGAGGAATGGAACATTTTTGAAGGATAACAGAGACCTCTGCACCGCCAACATCAATACCACTGATACCAGCTTGCAACATATGAATGTTGCATGCTGACGTCGAAAAATTCTACAGTATGGAAGTCAGTTGACTTCCCAATACATTCGTCGTACTGTATTATTAATACGTTCGCTCGTTATCGAATGAGTTCTCTATGTAAAATGGACAACATTTTACTTTGGCGCCTGTGCTCCCACACAACATATTCATACTGATGCTTTTACCATTCACAAATTTCACAAATTTTGCTATTTCTTTGATGGACATATGTGCCAAACCCCAAATTGTTACTGCTGTACTCAGGACTCGTACACGTGATCCTAACGTGTGTGTGCGAGCGAGCGAGCGAGCATCCAAACATTATGAATTCCCATTGGCTTTGCAATTTTAAATGTATGCAATAAAATTGTAATGTCCGAAAGACATATGAATTATGAGTTTTGATTTTCTATATTTCATTCCCTTTTGCATGAGCATTTCACACACACACACACACATACGAAATGCAATGAAATGTAGTAACTTTACATACAAATGGCGTCCTTTCGTATTTTATAGAAAATTCGAGAATCTCAAATAGATGTCTATTAGCATGTGGAATCTGTGCGAATATTTCGCGCAATGAACTAAAAATGTACATATCAATGAAAATAACTGAAAAGGCGAAGAAAAACCCCTTCAGATTCATGGCCCTGAGTGGTCCATACACCGAAACATATTTGCGATCATTATAACAACAAAAATATTTGTCTCTTCCGATCTGCCGTGTAAATGTATGCGGTCCACAAAAACTGTAGTTTTATCCTTGTTAGCGTTCTAATAATAGGGCGCGATCATGACCGTAGAGTGGATCAGCATAGCGCAAAATGGCGGGTGCTGCCTATCATTTCTTGCCGTAACAGCACTGATAATAATGTCTGGAATCGACTTCATCTCAGCCGTTACGTCACGTATCCTTCAATCCGTATTGTAAAGAAATAAGTTCCAAATATGGAGTGGTATCGTTCTATTTTATTTCTAATAAATTTTGAAAACAAGAATAAATAAAATATCTCAGACAAGCAGAGGGATTTGATTAAATAAGATGCCTGTGGTCTAATTCATCTCCTTTAGTACGCGATATAATGATTGGAAGATTGACTTGTTCAAAAAACTGGTTTCACTGTTTGTCCGAAATGGCGTGACTACCAATCTGATATTCGGTTTAATTGCATTGAAAAAAACGGTTTTTGGTTTATCTTATAGAGAAAAAAGTATGAGCAAATAAACATACTGCAATTGATGAGACATTTTTTTGTGAAATCGTAGTTGCTCATATAACTTACTGTTTGATTTTTGCAATTTATAGCAAACCGGAAACGAATTTTAGTTTGTTAATGGGAAAGCAAATGGTCCCATTAGCTTTTAACAGAAGTTGAGAAGTATAGTAGTATTGGGAAAAAGTGAAAAAAGATCTGCCGCTATTGGTTTGCCGATATTTTTAATTCATATGTGAAACAATCTGTAAATTAATTTTGAATCAATATAACAAACTACAAATCTATTATGATAATACGATATATGATGAATTTTCAGGTAATGCAAATGTGTCATTTGGTGGTGGGTCTGGTTTTCTCAATTACTTTATCGTCTCCAAATTTAGAGATATAATGTAAGCAATTTGACATTGCAAGTATATATTGAGAGTTTATACGGAACTGCTCCAAATCATTTAACTAAATTTTACAGGACAGAATACAATTTTTACGTTTCAGCTGGTTTTACCAGTTTTTTCCCTATTGATATTGTTCTAAAGATACTTCAGAGAATTTGTAAATTTCCGAAAATTGAGATATATTACAAATTTGTATTGATCCGCTATTTCATCATATTAGATCTTATGCAAAATATTAGCACTCAAATGTCCTAAAATTTGACATTTTCTAAAATTTTTGGCATGAATATGGCGCAACAAACAGCAACTTATTGTGAAATTTCTAAAGAAGTTGTTACAGTCCTGCGCATTAGGATCTCTCAGAAAAAATATTCAAACTTTTGGCAACCAGCCTGGTCTTGGGTTCTGAATGCTGGGCAACGAATTAACAACACATTAATTACCCGAAGACTACCGGTTAACCGAAACTAAGTTTTTCAAAAAACCATCGCTTTCAGGTTGGCGTATAATTCGGTCAGGCTGTTTTCTGTTACGGTTTCGATCGCCCTAGTCTGGATATAAGATTCTTATTATTTCCAGAGATTTGTTTATCCTTATATGGGCAAGTTTTTTTAATATTGGAGCCATTTAGCGGCCTCGCGCTGCTTTTAATTAACAAGACAAATGGCAAGAATACTATGCAGCTTCTGAGATAGATCCATCTTTTTTAGCTTTAGTCCTTATATATGCAAGTTTTTCCTACTGGACCAATCTGGCCCACTACAGCTAGTAGGCGGGCAAAAAACGTCATATTTATATTCATAACATATGAAAATTGTTGCCGTTTCATACTTTTTAGTATTTTAGCCACACCTTACAAATATGGCGGTTGTTTAATAAGTATATGAGTTGGTGTAGTGATTTCCAGTGTCAATGCATATCAACATTTTTGTAGAGTGGGTTGCATCTGAACAATACGGGGCAATATTTTCTAATTTTCCTAATTTTGCCCAATTTCGAATTTGGCCTACTTATGAATGCAAGATTTTTTAGGCAACATTTTACGACGAGCCTAAAACCTTATAGATTTTTGATCAAGAACATATTTAGCTTATTGAGTTTAAAAGAAGTATCTCTAGTCGATTCTATATCAAGTTCATATCATGTGATATTGGGTTCAAGAAGTCTTGGCAATTAGATAAGCAGTTTTTATATACCCTCCACCGTAGGGGTATGCTAGGGTTGCCATTCCATTTGTAACGACTCAAAGCACTTATTAATTAAACATATATAATTTGGCTATTTCGGAAATCCGTCTACTTAAACTTGATCAATCGTCCACGTGTCTGTTGAAAGCTTGTTCAAGTGGAATCGCTTGAAGTAGAGGACAGACAAATATCTCTTAGTCACAATCGGGTTACATTCGAAGGTGGCCATAACACGGTCCAATAGAGTAAAAATTGAACATGCAAGGACTAAGCCAGCCTCTTGAAAAATTAGCATATTTCAGAAATTGTTTTTGGTTCTTACAGTTTGTGCATTAGTTTTCCGTGCTTAAATACGTTTTCACGCCACTGCTCTATTTGTGAGAAAATTCTAAAATAACCAATTTATGCTGGAAAACTGATAAATCGACATACTCGTATTATGTAAGAGAAGGGGGCATTTTTTGCACCCACTTAATTGATACTAAGTTAGACACCTCTGGGAAGTATAATTCTCAGCATTTCTTTGGGAAATTGTCAACTTTTGGGCACATATAGAAACCATATACATTATATATAGATTTGTGAGAAATCACTCTAATTGTGGGGTTCTTGAAAAATAAATAAAATGCGACATTCAACAGAAATATAAAACAGGTTGATGTATAACGCAGCAAAAGGCTGTTTGGACATCCATGGACTGCAAGCATCAAATAAGCCTAGATTAGCTCAGCATAATTAATTGACCACTAACTATGCCTACGGCAAATGAAAGTTATTCGACATTTTACAGAACTTATGCAAATTAAAAACAACATACGGTAAAAACTAATAGTTGTGGGAGAAACCATCACAGCCAACCGACTCCGAAGCGCTTCTAGATTCGATTAGGAGATGCTCAAATCTAAATGTCATCTTATAAACACACAAAACTTGACACATAATTTGCCCCAATGGCGTACCATTTTAAAACGGACAATATTGTGCAATGTTTCGGACATATTTCCCGTAGAAATTGGTCGGCCAAGTCAAGTGTAACCTCTCCTTGGAATCACTGTTTTAGATGAAATTTGAATTTACAGCTTCTACAAGCCGCAGATTCTATCGGTATTTTTCCATATTGTGCGCTTATATCTCAATGTAATTCAAATGGATCATATTGGATACGATGACGTGGTATGCTTTATAGTCGTCTTGACCAATGTGATATTACTCGCCTTTTTTGGCTCCCGTCTAATATGGGCCTCTCAATTAGTTGTACATTCATCCGAACGAACGTATTGCTTGATAAGGCAAAAATATAACACTAAGAAGAAAATGCTGCTGTATCGCTTGAAAAAATGTGTTCCATGATTCTGTCTGTCCGATAGTTGTTATAATCCTTATGAAACTTCTTAAAACTTGGCACAGTGTAATATTTTGTTAGATCGAAGCTGCGCATTGTAAACGGGCTGTATCGCCCCATTCTTTCTGGTAACTCCTATTTGCTAAATCCGAAAATTGATGCCCATTGTATTGGTTTGCAGTGCTTGGTAAATTTTGAAAAATCGACCGTACAGTCCACCCACTTAACGCATATATTCGTAAGTTAATTTTTTGTTTGTTTGTCGATATTTGCACCGACAGCATTTGATTTGTGCTCTTCGTTGATAACATTTTTGTACCGGTGAGCAAAACTTCTCATTTGTTTTGTGAAGTTATAGACCCTTAAGGTGGCGATGATGTTCGAGCTGACGAAGATGAACATGAAGGACACTGATGAAGATGGTATCTTGGCTAATACCGAAATATGTAGGTAAATGTCCAGCCAGCTGTGGCAATATGATTAATTTCGCTAGTTTTTGAATTATATTCTATTAACAAAACAAAGTATTGCCAATAGAAAAACGATCTTGAACCGAATTAAAAACCAAAATCATATTACATTGAAGATCGACAATAAATTCTAAAACCAGTTAATATTTTTTATTTCGCTACGATAGGTGCAATCAAATTTGATGCACATTACGCATTAACTACAATAAATTCTCTGAATGAAAACGAGGTGCTTTGCCAAATTTCTTCTGGTATCTTCCACACAAAGTAACTTATTCAAAATTAGCTTTTTTTTGTTTTGTTTGTAAAATATCAGAAGCCCAAATTTGTTGTTTTGAATAGACTTATAATTCTCCGTAAAAGTTGGGAAAAATCGACCAAGTAACCATACCTCATTCTGGTACTATTGGCTTCATACCTTCCTAGAAGTTGCTCTGATTTCAGTTAAATTTGCTGAACTAAGTCTTCAGAATGAAAATGGACGACACACGTCTTCTGGTACGCCACATACAATTGGCCGATTTCTCGAAATTTAAAATTTTCCCTCTAATCCATGAATGCCTAGATCACCGAAGTTGCTTCAATTTTTATCAATTATATATACAGGGCGGCGCACGAATCGTGCTGCAAACACAAAACGTAATAACTTGTTTCCAGTGTGAGTAATCAGGTAATTTTCTTTATTTGGCAGGTTACTACTTAGATTTATTGAAATGAATGCTTGGATACCGAAAAGAGAATTTGGATAGTGCAGCCGCACTATGATTTGCAGTCCTTCATTTCTCTCCAAATGAAATTTAGGCGGGACTTTGGCGGCATTTCCCCAGGTAGATTGACCATTTTGTGGTAGGGTCTTGCTTGTCAAATCTGGATGAACTCTATGTTCGGGTTCAAGACACAATCCCGGCTGTAGTATCGTCAATTCAAACAAATCCAAGCGTTTCGAGTCGAAAATTATCGGCGCAAACTGGAGTTAGGAGACGGGCTTTATAACAGATAATTCATGATGACTTAAATCTGTCTCCGTACAAAGTCCAAATTACTAGCACGTTTAACCCTGTGGATCTGACTATTCGCCTGGAATGTTGCCCAAAATTATTGAAATATCTGAAGAAGACAACGACTTGATAAATTGTTTGTTTATGTCTGATGGGGTCCATTTTACCCTAAACGGCATTGTAAACAATCATGCCGTCCATGAGACTGAACTGCAGCCAGAACGAGTCACTGTGTGGTGCCCAATTTCATCAAGGTGCATTTTAGGGTCACACTTCTTTGAAGAAAACGGTGATTTTTTTGCGAGATTTCGTCAAGCAAGAGGTGTACAAAACGAAACCAAGGAATTTGATTGAATTGAAGCAGTTCATTAAAACAATAATTAAGGCAATCCCAACTTTAACCCTTCAGGCCGCAATGAATAATGTCCTGATCAGGTATCGCATACGCGTGAGTGGGCATGGAGGTCAATAACAGTCTACCATCTTCAAAACTAATTAATCATAATATATAAAATGAAATTGAATTTTCTATACAATACAAGAAAAATAAATACAAAGCATTGATTTAAAAAGAGTTATTTGAATTTCTTATTGTGGCACAATTGGTGCGCCACACTGTATATAATTATAATAATTGGTAAAATATTAAAAGTATAGACCAGATAACCATGGTTTCCCTTGGATTGCCCATACAAATTGCCTAATTTAACCCATATATTCTTAGATTTGCGTCTTTCATTCAATCTTTCTAAATTCAGTATAATTTAGTCCGTATCAGGCGTCTAGTACTGCCAACGAGAAGGGAAAATGGAAATACCACGCCTCTTATGGTCTGATACAAATTTGCCGATGTAGCAGAAGTTACTGGTTCCTCTACAATTTCTAGGCAGAGGGCTTCCAAAAGTTCTGTTACGTTTATTTTATGGAGCTTTAACATGCACCAATTTATGATAACAACCAGGCAATTTATCACGCTCCTTCTGGCACCACTCATCCTTTTGCATCAGCGCAAAAGGACATTGGTTGAAGGTATCGTCAGTCAGTTCACCTGACAAAAGTTTATCCATAACGTTTGCTGATCCAACCGAAATTTGGTTCTGTAAGTGCGATTATTCAAGTTAAGATCTAATGTTGGAGAACGATGTAAATGTATGCCAGTCATGTAACTCTTCTCCACCCATAACGAATAAATTGTGGATACTTTTTCGTATCCGAAAAATCAACAATTAATCGATTTCCATTTGTATGAATTTGATTGTTTACCAATATTGGAGTACAAAAAAAGTTTTCTTTAGTACTTTTTGGTATCAAAAAAAAAAAAAAAATATCCAGGACAAAATTCAAGTTTTGAACATTTTTTAATCCAAAACCCAATGTCGAAGGTCTTCACCGAATGTTCAGGATATTTTATCAGGGTCATTTTGACAGTAACAGGCGTGTGTCCTACATTCATATCTTCAAATCGGTATTCAGCCGATTTTTGTCGGGTCTTGCATAAAAGTGTCCAAAGTGAAAAATGTCCATTATAAAATTCACGTTTTGAAAATTTTCTCACCCAAGACCAGAAGTATATCTTTAAAGAATTTCCAAGATGTTTCATTTTGGTGGGCGCAGGCGAGCTCCCTATTGCAGATATGTTTTTTGGATCTGAAAAAACAATTATAAATCGATTTCCATTTGCATGAATTTGATTGCTTTCCAATATGGGACGCCGACATATCAACTCTGTATAATTTCTGGATAAAATATACATAATTCTTTCAATTTATATTGATCACTTGATAAAGGCCTTAAATACGCCAATAGTTTTCTTTGGATTGCAGTGCTGGAAATTCTAAGGGAGCTAATTTGACTGACATACTTTGCCTAGTTTACTCCATGGAATACAATGCAATTTCTCGTAGTTTTCAAAAGCATTTAATCTATTACATGTTTTATTACAAGTATTTCCCCACAAAACAATCCCACAATGTAAATCAAATTATCTATGGCGTCGATGAAAGCTTTTTATTGGTGTTGCGTTTCATTCTTGTTTTGTCGTCTTTTATGATAAAGACCCTAAAATTCACTTTGTTTGGCATGTGGTTGTTGTATTTTTATATTGTCACATTGTGCTGGCATTTGCAACATTTAATTTTATTGCACTTTTTACTGGAAGCGTGTTTGAGTTTTTTTTTTCATTCATACCTATTTAACCCTAAACGGATGTCATCATATTCTTCGCTTTCACTTTCATTTCGTTTTTTAGAGTCTCAAGCGGATCAATAAAATTTGCATAGAAATAAACAAAAGTGTTGTTGTTATCTCATTTAATTTTTTTAAGAGGCAAACAACTTTTAGACGTGTTATCCTTTTGTAAACAACTGTTTTATATTTCACATCAATTTATTGTTTAGGGGATACTTTAAAAGGTGTATTGACATTCAAATGATTGTCCTGTTTATACTTATGCCCACTTTCGCAGATGAAACTGGTTACAAGAAATATTTTATTTCGATATATAGGGTGATTTTTTAAGATTTAAGATTTCCAGGTGGCAGTACTGGTTGGTAATGGCGTCCAAACGTCATCTGTCAAAGTGAAAAGTGTACAGTATACTCTGCCATTTCATCATGGAAAGACTAAAAAACGAGCAACGATTGCAAATCGTTGAAATTTTTTATCAAAATTCGTGCTCTGTGACAAATGTGCATCGTTTGATACGACCATTTTATGGTCGTCATAATCGACCTGCTGAATCAACAATTCGTGCTGTTATCTCTAAATTTCTCACCATAAAACATAAAACAATCGACTCGCATGCGTAGAGTGCGTACCGAAGTGAATATTGCGGCCGTAGTGACCAGTGTTAATGACAATCGTGAAATGTCAATTCGTCGCCGTTCTCAGCGATTGGGCATGTGGTACTCAACCACAAGGAACATTTTACACGTTGATTTGGGTTTGAAAGCCTATAAAATTCAACTCACGCATGAATTGAAGTCGAATGACCTACGACAACGTCTAATTGAATGGGCCTTACAAAAGCTCAATGAAAAACCGCTGCTTTTAGTAAGCAGCTTATGTCTGAGTTTGGCCCTGTGAGTTGGCCCCCAAGTTCTTGCGATTTAACGCCTCTTGATTATTTCTTGTGGAGTTATGTCAAGTCGTTAGTCTATGTGGACAAGCCGAGCACTATTGACGTCTTACAGGAAAAATTGGACCCTTCTAATGGACATTTTGAAACGGAACCGCGGACATCATTTACATGAAATGATCTTTAAAAATTAAATGGCTAAGACCAATTTAACGATTCCAATAAAAAAATTTAATATATGATGCAAATTTAAGTATTTTATTCGATTTAAAAAAAAAAACTATGATTAAAAAATCGCCCTTTACTAATAATAATCCAACCGTTGCCCAATGATCGACACAGATTGCAACATTGTCCGTGATCGTTGCTTTAGCGTCCTGCATCCATTTACGTTTCTATAAACGTCTGCCATCCCAGATCATGAGCTCGAATTGAAATTGCACGAAATAGCTTAGCCCTGTCCTACAAATTGGCGGTTTTGACAAAAGTAATTTTTTTTCTCCTTTGATGACTTCAAACATTTGCTCGATTAGGTTAAGTTTGGGTGGGTTTTATTATTTAGAGGAACATAACGTAAATTTGAATTCATTTTTGTCACAGATTCAATAAATCTACAATACATAATTCCATTTAAGCTGTGAAGTAACCAATATTATCTGAAATATTTGTCCATGAAATAAACTGAGCTAAAACCAAATATTCACTAGAATATGTTAAAGGGTTGTAAGTCGTTATTGCTATGAAAAATTAGTTTCAAATTCTTAGTAACTTACTATAGGGTTAACATTTGTGAAGGGTTACCATGAATTTTCAATTGCTGTACTTATAATTAGATATTCTGCTTAAGAACAGTTGGAAAATAATGTAATTTGAGTAGTTTTGCAAAATTTAATTTTTATGCGAAATATGGCTAATTCATGAATATAATTTTTATTGATTTTTTATTCATTGGATCGGTCTGATATTTTTTCATGTCGATTAAGAATAAATATAGCTTGAAAATACGATAATTGATACATTTTTGCAAAGTTACTTAATCTGTTGCTAATTATGAATAATTCTTGTAAATAAATTAAAATATTGAGAACATCTCAGCCAAAACTAATAATTATGTTTCGCATTATACATTCTCTATTTTATTGTTAAATTATTGGACTTTACTCGACGAATGAAGATTCACAAACCATCTGAATATTCTTGTTTTTTGTTGCTTTTATAAATGCTTTAATAAATAGTAATCTTTACAGCAGTTGAATATAAGCGGTTTTCCAATGCCAACGGCTAGATATTGCAATGTAGTAAAACAAACTCTTTTATTTCACAGGGGTATGTATGGAATATGACGCCGTTCAAATAGCCGCAGCGGCTTTGCTGGCAAACTCACATTTGAGAAGTAAAATATTTGGGTACTCTGACGTGTAAATTTATTTTGGCTTTAGAGACGCTGCGACTTAAGGAATCCACCCAAGGAAAAGTCAAAATCAGTCATATCGCTCAATTTCAATTTCGCATCATTCAATTTTCAATTTCTGCGTTCATGCTTAAAAGTCGCCCGTGCAGAATGTCTATTGATGCAGCAACTATGCAGCGTGAAACGTCGTTCTGTTGGAACCAATTAACGGCCTCACCAGGTCTGACTATTTCTTAACAAACGTGGCGACTATATATTTTTGACTATACATATTTGAGAATTGGCCGGTTTTAGGATACATTTTTTACCAGTGCGTTAAGGTTGTGGCAAAAAACAGCCATGTTATCTTTGATTTTTGATCTTTGATCGCACCGGAATTGAGTTGATGGTATCCCAGTTTAATACGACATTTCACCATATTCCTTTAAGGTCTTTTCTAAACAATTTGACCTGGCGGCTTTATTGAATGCATTATTGGAATCATGGAGACTTCATCACTAAATGTTTTGGAACATAAAAAAGGTAAAATAGTGGTAGTTAAACAATGTCAAAAAGACCAAAATTTTCAAATCGGGGAAGTGAATAATAAAACGGGAATAAAATAAGTGGACGTTGAAACCAAAAACACATCGACTATGTGTACTGAAGTATTTCAGACAAAGTTGGAACAGGAATCCTGGACAAACCTAAAAAATGTTTTAAATAGTCTAAACGATTCGGATTAGTCGTTGTTTCGTGTCCTAAACCAACTGCAACAACGTAACTATATGTTTCCCTTGCGATGAGATCGCAAAAGGTTGTAAAAAGTATTCTACTTTACAATGTTAAATTTTAAACTAATATCAAGGAGGTTATTCAAAGAGACGAATATTTTTCAATATTTTAATCAATATTGTAAACAATATTAACATAGATCTTTACAAAATGATATGTTTTACATTTTTCAGTTTCAAAAGTAAAGATAAATAAATCACACATGAAGCAATGAGTTCGATGAAACCTTTATTTTATTACAATGCTTGCCCAACATTTCAATGACCGCTCCTGGATTGGTTGCAGCTGTGGATCCTTTTGAGGATCTTCCAGTGTCGTTTTCGAAAAAATACGTCCAGGTCATAATGCGCACAAAACAATCACTTTCCGGATGAAACGGTTTTTCCACAATCAGTTCTGGGTTCTCTGAGTCCTATATGCGACAATTTTGATTGTCGATATAACCACCGGGTGAGAAATGATTTTGTTTTGTTCGCTTGAAAGCCCACATTTGAATCACCACTTTTATAGTAAGTTTTAGCTATTTTTACGCGTTCTTCGGTTGTTAAACGATCCGTATTCGTAAATGGCAGTCCTCTCACTAAATAAATAACACTTCAGATGACATGTATTTAACAACTGACAGCCTTGCCAGACCTGAGGGTTTGAAACCACTAAATGGATAACACTATATAAATCAATGCTACAAATAGCATTTGTAACGTTGTAGCAGAAACAACTATATTTTATAACCAAAATACCATGATATAATATTTGGCCGATATTCGACAATATATTTGGCGATGGAGATACAAACACGTCTGACAACACTGGTGCCTGGTGTTCACATCCATATCATCCAAATTTGTCCAAAAATTTAGTGGTATCTTGGCATCATCATTTTCGAAAAAGTACTAATCAACGATACATTCGGACACCCATCCGTACTAAACAATGATTTTCTGCTGATTTGTTATGAGACGGTAGACTTCGTTTGATTTTATTTCACCCCAAACGGCTTATTAAAAATGGTCTCTGAAAATTATTTCGCTGATCATCGTTGCCGCAAGAAAATACCCATTTTGGTAAGAAACTTTTATCATTTGCACGCGTTGTTCGACGATGCAACATGCCATGGTTGCCTATGTTATTGCCAAGAAAATATGTGATATAAACACAAGTTTTAACTTTTTGTAAAGTTTGCTTCAGTTTTAGCAGAATGATATCCTCGTAATGCCAGGCTGTCCGCAAAGCTATTTTGGATTGAGTCACGAAATCTCATCAGCCTCTAAATATTCTAAATGTTTGAATCTATTTAAAAGAATTACTCATATTTTGCGACAAATGAAATAAATAACTCGGTGAAAATTTAGCTGTTAGTTGTTCTTAATCGATTCACTGATTATTCATTGAATTCATTAAAGGTCATCGGAAAATCAGTATAAACGAAATCCAGCCCAAAAAAATTGATTTAGCTATGTATATTTCGCACAAAAATTTAAATTTCGCAGAAACTATTCAATTTATATTTTGTTCTAACTGTTTTTGACCAAAATTTTAAATTTTATTCAAATTATTCACAAATTTTAATCCAAAATATTCTAAATATTTTTTGATGGTGGCCATTGTATCGTAATAATGATGGTGAAGGGTTTGAAACGACATTTTTGGAATCTGGTTCCACTTACTACTACGTTCCACGTCGGAACTAAACCAGACTGCATCTGTTATCGAACGTGTAATTGTAGCATTGACTTGTTAATAAATTCTCTCTACGAGGAGGGCTAAATCCATTCTTTCATTCATTCCGGAGGGCTAAATTCATGCAATGCACCTAATCTGAAAAACTCAAGGAGGTGGTAAAAAAGTTCTCAAGGGTGCTAAGCCCGCCTAGCACACCCTTGCTACGCCTATGATCTTTGGGGGCTGGATTACAGACTATGGCAGTGGTCTTATATTAACTCCAGACGTTCATAAAAGTAGTCGTTTTCCACATCAACATTGTACCGCCCTAATAAAGATTATTTAGTTAAACGCTACGAATCCACATCAGAGTTTATGTTTTGCTGCACGGCAGTCATAGTTTTTGTCCCTAATGGATGCTTGTCCTGTACTGGGAATTGACCAAAAAACACAAAATGTTTATTACTCATTAAATTTTATTATATCGTCATCAATGCGATAACAACAATTTTTTAAGTCTCCCAGCAAATGTCTTTTAGTTTTGGAAAAAAGAGAAAGTCAGCCGGAACCATATTTGGTGATTACGGCAGTTGTTCGATTATAGTTGTTGAGTTTCCAGGAATTCATTCACAACGAGTCCTGTGATGTGGCGTTATCGCGAAGAGTCCATGAGTTTTCAACAAATCTGACCTTTTTCGACGAATTTGCTCTCTCAAATGCCGCATAATGCCGCATATTTACCATCTGACCTTCTGGCAAGAATTCCAAGTGCGCAATACCGCAATAATCAAGCAAAACAAAAAATTACCAAGCTTTTGATTGACTTCCATTTGGATTTTTTCGGTTTCAGCTCATTCCGTAGTTTGTTGACTGGGATGCATGTCAAACTGGAAAATTCAAATTTCATCACCAGCTATAAAGCGCTGTATGAATGTGAAGGTGGAACTTTTGCATGATTGATTTTTTCCCGGAAAATTCAGATCTTGAAAAATGGTGTAAATTAATTCCTGAGATGCAGAGAAAAGCGACGATTTTCAGCCTTCCTCCTTCTTTCTTTCACTTTGTCGGTGTTAATTTCTAATCACCATAAACCTTTTGTAACATCTGCATCACCTGCTATTCCCCCGCAAATTAATAATATTATTATGAAGGCACAGATCATTTGTTTGCACCTGCTCCCGAAGGAAGGTCCCTATTATTTGATACGGGCAAAATGCAACACCCAGAAGGATGCATGATAAAGTACAAAGTATCCTTTAACCAAATGCGTTCATGGATTAATGCCACAACATTTGATATCTCCAATACAAATGACCGATTTGTCAAATATTCTTGACTTCATATCTTCCAATTAATTGTATTAAATTCAGCCAATTTTAGAATACTCTGAGCGCTTGAAAACGTGGCACATTGTCTCACCCATACTGGTATCTCCCATACAAATTTACCGATTTTGGGGAATTTAATCAAATCTCCGTTATTTTTAACTTGTCAGTCTGCAGTAGCCTGGATTTGTGTCTATTACATAGTTTCACGATTCTCTACCATATGGGAGAAAATTCGACAAATTAACAACGCCCTTTGCAGTATCTTCCATGCAAATTGACTGTAATTTCAAGAAAGTATTAGCTTAAAAAAAACTGAACTGTTAGATTTATAGACGGTTAATAAAGTTATTAAGCCAGCTTAAATTAAACACACAATTGTTTGGGCTTCAACCCTTATTTCCTAAGACTGTGTGGGGGGATGTATTACGACGGCTAACTTTTGAGATGGTCCACACGAGCAAACTCACTTACATTGTAATATTCGAAAAAAAAAAGACTACAAGAAAGGGAAACAACTTTAGAATAGTCTTTACTTCAATAAAGCGACGATTATAAGAATAGATATGCATGATTTGTAATTCGACAACATTCGAAATTTATTGGTAGAATGAACAATAGTGAACAAAGTGAGTTGCATTGGGCATTTAGAACTGTGAATGAAAATAAATTGCACTGGCCAATTTACCAAAAATTAGTCCTTCTACATTTCCCAAACAGAGGACTGCAGAAAGTTACAGTTTTGCATCTGTTGTTAGTCTTTACTTTGGAGTATTTTTTACAGCGACGCAAAAGGATGTTGGGTGAAAATAATATGTCGGTTAGTTCACCTGACTGAAATTTTTGTACTGGTGTGACGTGAATCCTTTTATAACTTTTTATTTTTGACAAGAGGTAACCATGAATGCAATGTGAGCAAGTTTATTGTCGTTTCTATTTTGAGACGCAATGAACAGATCCTGCTGCTTAATGGCAATTTGGAACGTCTGTTTGAGAAACTTAAACCAAAAACTTTCAATATTCAATGTACTCGTACTCGCTGATCATTAACAGTTTGGCGAACTTCTGACAAATTCTTAAATAAATATTTAGACTAAATTGCCCCTCGTTCACTGGTTTCTAGTTTTTATTCCTCTAAATTGGAATCATCATCTGTTTACCTTAAAAAATAATCCGATTTTGATTTCAAGTCAATAACAGTTTAATTGGTGAGTTTGGGTTTCGTCTTCTATGGTAAGTCAATCATATAACTCAACTTCCTCTCGCTAAGTTAACACATGTATAATGACGAAATAATTAACCACATAATGTCTTAATAAATCTGTTTTCACATAGACATTGGTTCGCATCGTTTACATCCGTGCCTCTGGCAATCCATTCGGAGCAACTCCATCCAAATCGTCATCGATGCTCAAAAGTCAAATGTCTCAATTATGCATTCAGGCCATCTAAGGAACGGTAGCTTAATATTTTGTTATTTTATTATTTATTATTAAAATGGTAACTAATTAAATTAATGCCTACTTTATCCGCAAACCAATGAACCAGAGAATGTGATGTTCGTTTTGTGTGTTTCAGCAAACAACAATCAGATATGTTGCGTGACATATGAATCTATTCAAACGATACTCGTTAATAAATAGACATCAGCACTGAATCTCATTTGTCTGCCTATTCAGTGTGATTAAACTATTGCCCGAGGCAATAAAACATCAAGTCAAAAGTGATCGATGATGAGTGAAATCTAATTAAGCCCACAATAGGAAATGTCATTATCTTGGCATAAGTCTGCCCAGTCTGCCATAGACAACCATGTACGGGTAAGTAGCTAACTAACGTACCAGCCAAGAGGTTTCAAGTTACAGTGCCAAGGTAAATATGAACACATTTTCGAGAGAGTCCATGAGTATTTACTGTAATGTACGCTGCACTACTAAAGTATTTTACAATAAGAGATGGGATTTTAATTTAGAAGCTGTTACCCTTAAATAGATGAGTATTTATATTTAATAAATAAAATGGAAAATATAAAATGTCACAATCTTCAAATATTGTTGGGAATTATATGAAAGGCTACAAGCTTTTTGAGAATTATTCCGGTAGATGTTTATACACACATAGTTTTCAAGCAGCGAAAACGCGTCACATTTATATTTGTAGTGACAAATTACTGCATTTCCGTTTAATGATTTCACTTCAAGTGAGACTTCGCAAATTTTCGACCTGTGTAATTGTTTTTCAAAGCTATTACTTTTGTTTTCTTTGTCGCCTGTCGGATTTTTAATTCAACTACCAAACTAATTTCAACTACCAAGTGAATTCCATTTTCTTCTTCTACTGGATGTATCCTTTCCATAATTTATGCTCTGCCCTTAAATATTTTATAAATTTCGCTCGTTTGATTCCTTAAGGAATCGAATCTGGTTCAGTGGGAAAATTATGTTGTAGGAATTATGGTAATCATTTATTAAAATTCCTTAAAAATGAATAACTGATATCTATTAACAAAGTAACGAATATAACTTTACTCGAAGGAATGAATATATAAGTATGTAAACATATCATTTGATACGGCAAAAATGCACCTACCACAAAGAAGGCCAAGTACATTTTGACCAAACACGTTTCATGGTTTTTTAAATCGATTTAGCGATGCTTTCCGTCTGGCTGGGAATCACGAAACCAGTCGTAAATCTATATGATATTTCTTAAAACGTAGTTATAGAGATATCTTTTAGTGGTTTCAAATCTGCCCGCCTGCAAGGCTGTCAGCTGATAAATACTTGTCATCTGAAGTGTTATTTATTTAGTGAAAGGTTTGCCATTTACGAATATGGATTGTTCAACAACCGAAGAACGCGTAAAATTACTTAAAACTTACTACGAAAGTGGGTATTTTTCGTGCATTACGGGGTGATCATAGTCGTCATAATCAACATATAGTGCAAGGAATTGGCAAGATTATGAAGAAATTTGAAGAGGCAGGAAACGTTACCGACAAAAAATGTCGCTTCTGTTAATAAAAGTGTGGCAGATAATCCGAATTTCAATTCAGAACGCTATGGCGTATGATAACCGATTTTTTTGGTCTGCAATTGAAGATTATGAACCGGACGATATGTGGTTTCAACAAGACACAACACGACCGATTTTGGCGTAATTTCACGTTTTGGCGACGTCAATTGGCCACCAAGATCGTGCGATTTGACACCCTTGGCTTTTCGTGAGGGGCTACGTGACAGACCGTGATTACACGGATCCCCTTTGAAACCCAACATTCGCCAAGTTATCGCCAAGATACCGCCAAAAATGTGCAAAAAAGTGGTCGAAAACTGCCTACCGGCAAATGTAATTATGAAGTCCACACACAACTGCTGCAGATGACTTCAACAAAATAATTATTTGGTGGAGAGTCAAAAATTCATTAAAGTTTGGTGGAGAAGCAAAATAAAGGAAAACGAAATTTCATTAATCCTTGTGATAGTTTAGGACATTATTTTTAAAATAGAAAAAAGCAAATGTTTGTTTTACACATTTAAAACACTGTTTTTTATAAGAAGGGCTAAAAACATTTGCAAAGTTTGTTTGTACAAATAAAAATATGAAAGTTTAGTAAATTCTTCTTAATTTTTGTAATGGTTT
This sequence comes from Philornis downsi, assembly GCA_019455685.1. NCBI lineage: Eukaryota > Metazoa > Arthropoda > Insecta > Diptera > Muscidae > Philornis > Philornis downsi. Next base: position 1,336,453 of record JAHXMU010000099.1, on the reverse strand, counting down.
AGACCAGTATCTTAGTAATAAAAGAAAATTGAAACAAATTTAGCTCAACATAGGAAATTTGGATTTGTTTACGTCTGTAAAACCAAATTTCAAAATGGAAGAAATTTTTCAAAATTTGGTGAACCACAAAATAAAAGGAGTATTTTTCACTTTCCTTCTAGTTTAGCTCATTATTCTTAAAAAAAATCAGTGTGGTAAATTTTCGATACAAATAAAAAACCATTGGAGTGAAAAATGTTTGCCGCGAACACAAAAATCTGCGATTAATCAGTCAGCCAATAAGTCAATCCGATGAATCAAATGCCGGGTTAATCAATTAATTTATTAATCATATGTACATTGGATTTATCAAACTTAAGATAGATCAATATTTTGGGGTTTCAAATTTGAATAAATGGATATATTTTAATACATATTTTTTGGTACATAAAAGCTTTTTCCTTGAATATTTCCCTCTTATTGTTCTCTATAAAAATATTTGAATTAAATTAAATTAAAGTATTCAATTAAATTATTCAATTTTGATTAATCAGAATTAATTATATTTGATTAATCAGACCTAAATTTAATTTTTTTTTATTTAAAATTTATCATAGATCAGTTTGTATGCGAAGTATATGAACGCTCTGCCGGAAGGTAAGAGGGTAAGAGATCAGTTGGTGTGAAGCTTAGTCAAAATCAGATCATTCCAAGGGTGTTATAGTGGGATTATATTTCGAAACTCTTGTCAGGGCTATGGTTTTATCTTGTACAGTCTGTGCTCTGGAGACTACAGACTTGTTAATTTAGGTGGGATTTAGTCAAAATCATATCATCCAATAGGATGTTATAGCGTGACTAAATTTCGGTGCATTGAAATTAATCTGTATTTAGTGCAAAGTTTGCACTCAGGTAAAGACTATAGACATTAAAATTTTTTTATAAATTTGCTCGAAATCAGATCACTTTCCAGGAATTTAGAGCGTGTCAAATTCTCAACGAGCGATACAGGATGACTTGGTCAGAACATTTTGCTCTGCATGGGAACGTCTAACAGGGTGTTATGATCCCATTAGTTTTTATTATTCCGTTTGTATGGACTTTGCCCCAATAACTTTGTTTTTTCTTAACTATTGCACATAAAGACTAAGTACCAAATTTAGCCAAATTTATGTATGGAGATGCAACAGGGTGACACAGCCGTAGTACCCATTAAACATTATTTTCAGCAAGTCTAAAAATAGAATCAATGTAAGCACATCGAATATGAGACGGTCGTATCCTATTCAACGGACGGATTTTCTTTTTTTATATTAATCATCATACTAGTCACGTTAATCCTTTTATAGCAGTTATATATACTCACTTCTTTCCTCCGCAGACCGCAGGCGACTCAAAAGTTTGGAATTGGTTTGATGGGAAAAAGCTTGCCCTTAATCTAGCCTTAGAATAACAGGCATTTTCTATATTTTTGAGCAATCACACTCGTACTTATTCACTTATCATTCGCTAACTAAAGGCAATATAATACTTGAAAGAGCCCGCGCTTTTTAAGTGATTGACTTTACTGTGAGCGATGTTATTAAATAATACTCCAAAAATATGAATTTTTTATTAGAAAGCCGAAAAATAGCTTATTATGCAATCCAGTGGGGAAAAATCTGCTCACATTGAAACTTAATCAACTAAATCAGTTTTTTTTAAATTTTCCTAATATTTTTTTTCCAATTTGTTCTTTATCAACAATGTTAGTAAGTTGGTGTGAATGAATAATTTGATACTTTATGTACGAGAAGAATTCGTCTTTGGCATTCCCGATTATCCGACAATGAGCAGATAGATAGCCCACAATTGTAGGTGCAATGAATGGCAAAATTGGCTCAGAATGAAATGGTCAGCCTACAACAAGTGCAAACCTACCTTTAGAAAAAGTTCGACTATTTCGTCATATTTCTTAATTGCACTCTTTAATGAAATACAAATTCACGGTAGAAATTAATAAATGAGAGAAGACGCCATCACGCTTACACTTTTTAATGACGGCACTCTAATTAAGAGCGTAGTTATTAAAAATTATTTCAGCGGATATTTTATTGCAAGAATGAGCGACGTCGATATATTATGTACGAAAAGAGCACATTTTGAACAATACTGTGAATCACAATTCTTCCATATTGTAAGGCTGGGCATCCGTCAACACCGTAATCGTGAAAAATTAGTTCGACGTCGAAGACAAAAACGTTGCGAAAGACCGATACAGTGCAGGGACGAGGAACTGGAATCGCTACTGAAATGAAATTCGTAGCAAGGACTATTATATAAGGAGTGACTTAGCAAGCAATTTCAAATACACATAGGCTGACGTCTAGAAATGTTGAACGTCGATTTTGCACATGTAAAATTCTGCTTACCAGGCGTAATCGCTGGTGATGAAAAATGGATCCACTAGATAACCCAAAGAAGAAGAAATCAGAGGTACTATGTGGCTGTGTGACACCGATAGTTAAGTGGAAAATTTATGGGAAAAAACTGATGTTGTGTATTTGATGGGATCATCTTGATGTCGTGAATTATGAGTTGCTCAAACCAAACGAAACTATCACTGAGGCGGTCTACCGGACAAAATTGATGAGACTGAATTGAACATTAAAGAATAAACTTGCCCACAGCTACTTTAGTCACGATAGTAATACTCAATTGCATGATAATTTTCGTCCATAATTTTCGTCATTTGTTTCAATCGATGACACATTGCCTGCCTGATCAGTACTTCACATCATGTGAAGAAACTAAAAATTTGATCAATACCAGGATAGCTTGAAAAAAATGAAACTTTCGATTTACTTTCTGTCTGTTGCCAGAAGAATAGGAAGCGGTAGTGGTCAGTGATAGACAATATTTTGAATATAACACAATGAGCCGTTTTTTCATAAATTTTGACAAAACCAGCTAAAGTTTTAAGTAAGCAAACTTTCTCTTTGTATGGCTTTTTCATGCCACATTTTCCAGTAGTCTGCTCCCTAATATCAAAATTACGTTTTCAGGCAACTTGAACGTCCAAGTATTACGCCTTAATATTATAATTCTATCCTTAGACATTTGCTTGGAAAGACTGTGTTACGCCATAGTATTCGATTTTATAAATCCATTCATGTTACACCTTCACGTCTCAGTATTTCAAGTTTTTATCTTCCGTCGTTCGGGCGGTTATCAATAGTCAGACAATCAACAGTCAAACGACATTTTTATTTATGTATGTCAACGAAAACTTCAATTTTAATGAGTAACCTTTGGTAAAGAAGTACGTGTACCTTTAATTCTACATCAATTTCAAGGACATTTATTACAATTTTGTACTATAATTTAAACAATCCATCGCCATTTATAAGTTCATTAACTCACCAGTACAAATAAATCGAAATAATTGTTAAATAGCTTTGCATGGTTTTCGTCACAGTTAAATTAAAATGTGTTTCTGATTATACAGCTCACTTAGCACAACTATTTCTTTGTTATGGTTTGATTGGTTTTATTATCAACACAAAAATATAATAATTAAATGACAATTTTGTACTCAAACAATCCCCCTACAACATGGTGCGGTGCACTCTCCTTGGCAACAAACTGTCATGGAGACACGTGTGCGACAGGCGACGTCAGCATTAAGGCTCAAATTGACTCTTATCAAATCAAACAAATCAGATTTGATGCCAGCGCTGCAGACCCCCCGACTCAATGTTTTCCTCAGGATGACACCCTTCAGATGATATGCAATACAATATTTCGGCTGTTATATTTATTTAGTATGACATTTTGTTTGTGCTTTGTCAGGTCTTTATTTACGCCTCTGTTATCATCATAAATCAGCATTTTTTGAATCTCGCATTTCCCACAGTCAGAGAGGAGGAGGCACGAAAGGGTAGTGCGTAAAAATTGTCTAACGCATAAAAGTTAATAATGTTGCTTTCATAATTCGAAATATCTACAATAACTCCAAGAGACGCTTTTGCAAATAATTTTTGACCACTTGGATTCGTCTCTGCTTTTTTAGCATCCAAACACGGACAATGTTGATCGACACTTTGGGTTAATGTCGACCTTTCTTTCAATGTTTTCTATTGCCAAAAGACAACGTCTTTCAGCCTTTAAAGATTTGCATGTAGAACATTGGGAAATGGGGAATTTCGCTGATACTGTGCAAAAAATATGTGAAAAGATCAGCAGAGTGCCTGGAAAGAAAAAAAAATTATCTAAAGGACATGAAGTTTGAAAAATGGTTAAAACTGATTTCTCTTGCCCAAGTTAATTCTTTTCAATAAATTCAACAAATTTCGAGCAGATTATTGTTGTTAATAAACGTTCCAAAAGTCTTGTATACCAACTAAGCGAAAACATTGTTTGAAATTCTTTTATACGTTTTCTCGCAATCGAGGAATAAATGTGAACATTTTAATTTTAAATTCAGCGAGCATCGATTGCAAGAAATGCGTGTGTTGAGCCCATTTAAAGCCTCTATGATAACAATTCTTTAAGTGTTCATTAATTGCATTGAATTATTTTGAATTTCTTTCTATTACATTGAGTTGCATTGAATTAAATTAAATTACAATGGACAATAACAAAAATTCAGTCAATTGTAAATAGTTGGCATAAATTGTAAAAATTAACTATTTATCGGCTAGTGTAAAGGTCACTTTTACCAATCTTGTAATTGTAAAAACCCCTATCTTATTACGTTCTGGTGGCCACTCAGCCGGGTACGGAGGCCCCATGGTTGAAATCAGCAATAAGCCCGTTCTTTTTTTCCGCCAAGCGAAAACTGTACCACACATCACCAGCCGCCCTCAACACTGAATATATCATCTAACCTACAATGTAAGTTAAAATCTCTTCCATTCTATCTTGTAACAAAAAATCCCTCATAAGTATTCGAGTCCCTTATAGAACACGAGTTCTTCCCCATCCCCAACATTCAACGTGGAACCTAAATGCCGGCTAAGTCCTTCTTGGAACCTACGTTTCAACTCGATTCTACAGCATTTCATACTGACAATTTTGTATTTGTTTTTGTGAAAATTGATAATCTTTATTTGATTTCGAAGAAGGATTGATGCAATTGGTGTTGAAATTGTTCCATTTGATATTATAACCGTATTGCCAATGACAGGCAAGATGTCTTAGATGTTACTGGTGGCGAAAACACTTCAATAAATTGAATTTGAAATGTACATATCACTATAGTAACATTTGCTTTGTACATGTCAAACAGTTTTAAAAAATTTTCATTATACGAAAATTTGTTTGATTGTTCAGCAGCGTTCGGAAATTTTTTTCAACGGATTGGAAATTTTAGCTGGTCTTCGTAATACAACTTTTGGTATAAAATTGCTAGTGAAATTCAGCTTTGGACGTTCTTTTTTTATTAAAGGACATTGGCATTGTTGGTAAGGATAATCCATTTGACACTGTAAGCGGGTGAAATAAGAAATTTGTCCATGTTTAACAGTTAGCAGAACAAAGCCAAAGCGGGATTTATATTCCGCGATTATATTAAAATTGTTGGTAGGTGTTTCACAAGGAATTATGAAGAGCCAAAAATATATTGATTGCATTATTCAAAACGAATTAAAGATGACGTAAAACCAGTCTGCAAACCCGTTATTGTGCAAACCAGGAATCTTGCCTGGAGACGAGTAAAATGTATTATTGAAAAGCAAAATTTTGAAACAAAATTGTGATCGCACGCAAAGCATGTACGGAGATTAATATTCTAAGAGGATAACTTTATCTACGAACGAATAATTATTTCGGCGCATTATTATTTTTAGGACATCGTTATACATTTATAGATATAAATTTTAACTTTATGACGCATTTCAAAGTAATTCAAGCACTTGATGGCGAGAATAAACGTAAGTAGATGATTGTGAATACATGTATCAACTTAAATTAATGTACTTACACAATTATTATCTTAATAATCGCTCGAATTTACAATTTACTACCAAGCCATTTAAAAAGTTTTTAATTATGTCCTGATTCTTACAAAAGGCACATTCTACAACACTTTCAGACTTTACTGTAAAATTTTGTTTCCAATTAAACTGTGAGCAGCCTTTATTACATACCGATTATCTTATATTTCAAGATTATATTCCGATTAACTTCTAACTTTTGAATTAGTCTTTTTTTCCATATTTTTTTTCTTTAATGACCATAATTTCATATATTTTTATAAATTTTATATATAATTTTTATTACATATTTTTTTTTAACTTATTATATTGAGCAGATTCAATCTAATAGATGAATTGTTGCATATTGTAATTTACTTATAATTAAATTACCAGCCAGAAATAAATAAATAAATAAATAAAATAAAAAAAGGATATTTTCCATTTCATGACAGCTTTCTCTGTATTAAATGAAAAGCTGAATTACAAATTTTTCTCGTATCAATATCAAAAGTTAGACTCTTAATTACAGCTGCAAGAGGTGTAGTTCGTACCGCTTCAAACCGCCAATAACTGATGTTTCGTCCAACCAAATCTTTTTTCTTCGAATGAAAGTGAGGGTAAAATTATGGTTTGGAAAGTTTTAAACGATTCTCCAGAATCGCACTTTTATTCCATAGTCTAAATTTCCAGATGCTGTACAAATCGGTTAAACATTTTTAATTTATAGTACAAATTTTCAATCAAGCTAAATGACACATTGTCACCCATTGTCCGAAATTCTGGTGGGTTGCTGATTTGGTTGATTCTGTTTTAGTACCAAAATATTATATGAAAAGTGCCGGGAGAGGTGTGGCGAATGGGCAGATTTTTATTTGTTTATAAATATTGTTCAGAGTGATCGCACAATAAAAAGAACAAAATTGCAACCAACTTAAATTTCTTGATTAAAAATTCCAGAAGAAATAATAATTTTTGCTATGTTGGTCACTTCGCATGGGATTTACCTGGATTGAAAAAGCTGTGCAGTCCCATTCCATTTTCAAACATAGGTTTTCCAAACATTTGGTGCATAGAAAGTAGGGCTAAATTTAGTAAAATTTCACGAAGGATATGTCTGAAAGAATGATTGTAAAATTCGATAACTTTTATGGTAGGCATAAAAGAGATCTTAATTTTCCTTTAATTTTGTTGATTTGTTGGCAAGGATTATACAATTTAGATTTAGATATTATGGATAATATTTATACTTTGTAGCCAATCAATTAAAAATTACAGAGGAAAGACAGAATTTCCACTATGCTGCCATTTTGTATGAGAGACATTAGGAGTAGCCGGAATACTTACTCCGTTTTCATTCTCAGACCGAAGTTTTGCCAATGTTTAATGTGTGCAAAATATGATTCCATTTAACGTTAAAATAATATACCCAGTATATAATATAACAATATATAATATAATACACCCAGTGGAAAATATTTGAAGTAGCAAGTTGTACTAAAAGTTTTTCATGAGTTTTCAAGTCGATTTAGCGGTGTTCATTTACCTGACTTGCTGGCTGGTAGACACGATGAATGCCGCATCGGGAAATTTCTTAAAATTTGGCATAGCTTAATATTTTGTCAGAATGTAGGCCGGGCTGCATCGATCACCGATTTTCCGAAATGCAAGTTCCCCTTTGTAATTCCTAAATTATTGACTGCAGTAGCTTAAATTTTAGTACATTATAATTTTTCATAACGCATAAAAACTCCCATACCTCCCTCCGCTACCTCCCATACAAGCCGGCAAATTTTACCAATTAGCCAGAATTAGTTCTGCAAATGAAAATGGTATCCAAATCAATGTATGCTCTATAATTTCTGAAAGGAAGTCCAGAGAGTTATAATTTCGGTTACTTTATAGTGCTTTAATTCAGAGCAATTTTGATTGTCTCTGTGCCCCTCTGGCACAATAACAAGTTGGGAGGCGCAATAATAGGCGAATAAAGTAATAACAAGTTGAGAGGCGCAATGCTGTACAGGCGCCATTTGTTCGGTCGAGCGACGTTCGTATGCCCCCCGTCATGGATTGCAGTCCACAGTGGCATCGTCGTTATACTAACTCGTCGCTAGATGAGTGAGATCGTTAATAATATCTTATCATACTCGTACATTGTATACCAACTTATCCCATTTTCCAGTTTAAATAAATTTAATTTTTTAGTATTTTTTAGCAGCCCCAACCATAATTAGAGCGGATTGTTAACAACGTCATGGATGGGGATGGTCCTTTCTAGCATCTACAAATACAATAATAAAGCATCATACACAACTTTTAATTAACGAATAAATGAAAAAAAATCATAAAAAAGACAATTTTTCTAGAGGTGGGGTTAATCATTGTATCGGCAACTAAGTTCCCGCTATTTGTCAATAGGTGGTGCCAGGTGTAAGTGCTAGTCAATTCTGAATTGACTGATTGACACTGAATTGATGGGGATCCGTGTCCAATTTAGGTAGAGCTTGCTTCAGTATTAGGAGTTATTCGCCAAACTATTTCCAAGCGATTGCATGCGTTGGCAAAGATTCAAAAGCAAAGAACTTGGGTTCCCTATGAGTTGAAGCCAAGGGACTTTGAGCGTCGTTTTTACGCCTGTGAACAACTGCTTTAGCGACACAAAAGAAAGGGTTCTCTTCATCGTATTGTACGGTCAATGAAAAATGGGTTCATTACATTAATCCAAAGAAGAGAAAGTCATAGCGGCTGCCTGGTCATGCTTCTACGTCGTCGTTATGCTCTATATTTGGTGGGATCAGGTCGGTATTATTTGTTACGAGCTGTAGAAACCAAGCGAAATCATTACTAGGGATCGGTATATACTTTAATAATTAATACGCAGAGGCGCACGAAAAAGTGACTCTTCAGCATGACAACGTTCGGCCTCACGTGGCTAAGCCCGTTAAAACCTACCTGGAAATGCTGAAATGGGAAGCCTCCCATCCGCCATATTCTCCAGATATTGCGACGTACGATTATCACTTGTTCCGTTTGACTGACCAGCAGTTCTACTCATATGACGACATCAAGGAATGGCTAGATTCGTGGATTCGTTTACCGTGATGGAGTTCGAGCTTTGCCAGAAAGACAAAGGGGAAAAGTCATTTGTAAACATGTTTTCATAAAAAAGTTGTATTTTTATAAAAAAAACAGCGATAACTTAGTTGCGCAACTAATATTTTCGGAATTGACCGATGCTACTCATCAACGAACACAGGCTTTGTTTCGTACCAAATTTTGGCCTCCTAATTAAATGATGAGAGCTCTGTCATGCCATCAGCAGATATTTGGACGGACGGATTTAGAGCGGCGTAGATTTGCATAATAAGTATGTGTATTATGAGGTCACAGAGGAATATTTCAAGTTGTTATAAACGAAATGGTGAAATGAGTGGGGCGTATACTCACGTATATCCCACGGTGGTGGTTGTAAAATGGATACAAATTTAGGCGACCTCCTCCTATCGATTATAAATTACAGAGGAAAGATAGATTTTTAGTAAATTGATGTATTGAGGTTCCAGAGATTGATGTTTTTTTTATAGTTTTTGTCAACATGATTTAAAATATCAAACAAAAGTGAGAAAAATGCTAATAAAATTAGTTTACACTTAATAACTGATTTGTGTAGGACCAGACTAACACAAAAAAAACCGTCAATTAAAATCGATCACGTCGGAAATGTTACGTAATTCGACTACGACATATGTATTTACACAATAAGGGTGATTGGCGAATCAAGTTGTCAGAAGTTGAGATGTGTATGAATAATATTTTATGCAAATATTTAAATTTATTGTTATTTTCAATGTCTTTGAATATCTGTATGTTTCGTTTTGAATTGGTTAATCCTGCAAACTAGTTCTAAGTCATTGTGATCACTACCGATTTTATGAAATTTGGCCGCTTAAATTTGACATTTTACACAGTTTCAGTAGTAGTGTTTAAGGTAGCCTACACAAGCTGGAAGCTTAAAAAACGGCCACATAGAGAAAATATTTCTTAAAAACCAGTATTTATGCACCATGCAGAAAAAAAAAAAAAATATGCGCAATATAAATATGTGCACTCGAATATTTCTATTGTATATTTTGGAAATGAGTAGACAGCCCATCATATATGACAAATAATGTAACTTAAAATAAAATAATTTTTTGGCCCTCTACATTTATAGGTAATTTGTAACAACTAGTTTCTCATCTGAGACACCACAAAGTATAAATATTATTGATGGGGGTAAAAATATACATCGATTTAAGCACTACAGAGGCTGAACCATTCGAAGCAGGCGGTTAAAATTCTGCTATAAAGTATCTCATAGTTATAGGCAGGCTGGCTTTGAAATTGTGCAGAATCAGCGCTATAGGGCAAAGTTGAACAAACGAGGGAACAACCCGTTTGTTTCCCGCCCGTCTCTGGAAAAGGACATAGGGATTTTCAGGACCATTTTCAACAATTTGGCCATTATTTCGTTAATGTAACGATGTTCTACAACAGCTGATACTTATAAGAGTGGACGGTCCCAACTCATAAACCTTTCAAGGTATAGACTTAATTGTGGACGTGGCTATTGAAAAATAGTAAATGACAATTCACTGTATTTTGCTAAGATGAAACTGTTAAATATAGTTGATAGTAAGGGAAAGGGAACATTTTTGGAGTGATTATTAAGAAACATGAACATGGTAATTTAGTATATTATGTAAGAGATGGCGTTTTTTGCACATCCTCTTAGCTAACGAAAAGTCAGGGTGTCATCATGATGAAAGGCATATCACGATTTGAGAAATCGATCCAATAGAAAAATTGGCAGTATAAGGTTCAGGTTCCTCTGAAAAAATGTAACGTTTTGAGCACTTATTTATCATTTATTCGTCAATTGAAACGATTATGTGGAAATTGACAGATGTGGTGGGAAAGATGACCTCAATATTTGTGCCCTAATGTAGGCATTTTTGGTATTCGTTTGGGAATTGTGGGATTCTTTCAACCTTTAGAAATTGCACATTAATATCCTTGGGTTTTCCCTATCATATATATTTTTATAAATACTGGTTTTTTTTTTAATTTTTTATACTTGATGCAATGCAGCCTCACGCAAAAGCAAAACACCTCAACAAGGCCAATTGATGTTACTGAAACAACAGCAACTGTAAAATTTAGCCAATAGACTGTTTCTATTCAGGCAAAGAGTTTAATCCAAAACAACTCCACCTGCATTTTGTTAACTTTTTCGATTATAGCCTTTCATAATACTTAACATTTATTATTATAAACATTTCTGAGCCAATTCATTTATTAAAATTTTAACATAAACATTAATATACATAATTAATAGATTTTATATTTCTTTCGTTAATCTTTACGAAATTATCAAAGCTTACAACGAAATACTATGCGACGTTACTCATCATTGTTAAAGTGATCTTATGCCAAGTCCATTTAACCGGAATTAATAAACATTCTTGTAGTCCAAACCAGTACAGAAATTACAGTCAGGTGAACTGACTTGCATATATCTTAAGCCAAGATCCTTCTACCGGGTTATCCATTTTTCAGTTTCTAAAGTAAAGTTAAATAAAACACAGATAAAGCTATGATTTTGATGGAACTTTTATTTCATTGTAATACTTGGACCTTGCCATTATGTACGAAACACTGTGTTATTTAAGAGACCGCCTCTGGATTGGTTGCAGCAGTGGATCCTTTTGAGGTAGTTTCGCTCATTTCGAGCGGCATTTCGGCAATAACTTGACGAACTTTTAAATGCTCCAACGTTTGGGAAGTATCCGCATAAACACGTCTTTGACGTAGACCCACAAAAAAAGTCTAACGGCGTCAAATTGCTTGATCATGGTGGCCTATTGACGTCACCGAAACGTGAAATTAAGTTTTTTCCAAACTTCTCATGCAATAAATCCGAAATCAGTTCTGTTGTAAGATTCGAGGCACCGTCTTGTTGAAATCACTTATCGCTCAGTTCCAGTTCAGGCAATTCGTACACTACGATGATGCACAGGCCTTTCTTTATAATCTTGTCAAATTCTTGCACCGTAGGTCGATTATGACGATCATAATCACCTCATAATGCACGAAAAGTGCCCACGTTTAAAGCACAACTTTTGTAGTAAGTTTTAACTATTTTTACGCATTCTTCGGTTTTTAAACGATCCATATTAGTAAATGACAAACCTTTCACTAAGTAAACAACACTTCAGATAACAGGTATTTAACAGCTGGCAGCTTTGCCAGACCGGCGATTTTGAAACTATTAAATGGATACCCCGGAACATTGATGCAAAATGTGCGAAGTGTCAGAAGGTGAGTGATAAGTCGCAGGATTCTTATCAGCAAATGATCTGTATTAACGTACAACACCACATTTAATACAATTTATTGCGAGATATGAATTTTTCACATTTTACAGAGCGTTACGTAACGTGTTGTTGACAAAATTCAGACTAACGCAGTTAATGCAGAGTGGTTACGGGGGAGGAAAGTTAGAATTCCCACAATTAGTCTATTTTTATGGGGTTTCTCAGAATAAAGTTTATCAAAAGTGTGGCGTTTGCCCAATCTGACTGAATTCAATGCAATTTCTTGAAAGCTATGAATTTATTTTTACAAAATTTTGCCGAATACTGCAAAGCTGCTCACCTACCATGAATAAAAATTCACATTAGTAGCAGCCCATTATCACCTTCGATACTACCTTAGCAAACCCAAATTTGGCTGAATTTAACTGTACGAAAGATATGAACCTGGGAATATGTGGATTAAATAGATCATTTGTATAAGAGATTCTAGAAGGGGCTTGGCTAATCGGTCGATTTTGCAAGAATTATAGGGTGAGAAGGTAGACAAATTTATTATAGGAAAAATTTTGAATTTCAAAAAAATGTATGGGAGATACCGCAAGAAGCCTGACAATACGGTCCATTTTCTTTCTCAGACACTACCTTAACAAACCTTTAACGTATACCTAATTTGACTGAATGAAGTGCAACTGAATTGTTTACCGATCAATATTTTCAGATATTAATTATAAAACGTAATAACGAATCAATTTAGGAAAAAATTTAATTTCTGAAAGTCGGTTAATTTGTATGTCGCCTATCTATAATCTCCCATTCTACGATCTGGCAAAATATTGGTCTGTACCACGTTTTATGAAGTTTCAAAAAAAATTTACGACAGTTTTGTCCAGCCAGACGAACATCGCTTAATCGAATTAAAAATTCATGAAACACGTTTGGTCAAAAGATACTCGGTATTTTAGACGCTTCCTTCAGAGTGTTACATTTTTGGCCTCATCAAGTAAAATACACGCTCATTCGTTCGGGTGAAGGTAAAAGTATCTTCGAGGAATCCTCCCTGTATATATCTTTTACCATGCTCAAACTTTTGTTATTAACGCCGGGTTCCAAAATCTTGATTTTAAGATATACAGAAATCAGTATTTTTTCGGACTAAAAACAAATTCCATTGCATCTCATAAATGGGACACGGGAGAGCTTTCTACATTCAGTGAGCTTACACGAATTTTATTTTTAGACTCATTGAACGAGCGCTACAGTTTAACGACGATTTTTAACGTTGCAGTATGAAAAGCATTTAGCAGACTTATCGGCTGGGCTCATCAGTCACATCGAGGTTACCGCCGCTCAAGTAATGATAAATGGCAGTATGCGGAATTAAACCCGGGATCATGCAAACAATAGTCACGGGTACTAATCATCGCTCCACAGTCGGTCTTTATTTTTTGGGCTGCAAACAGCAAATATATGACGTTATCCCATCGTTAGACCAACCAACAATCGTTTAAACTGTGTCCGAAACTGTATTTTAAGATCTTTAGAATGAGTATTCAAAGCTTTGGAACCCACCGAAAAGTAAAGTGCAACGCCACGGTTAATTTTTCCGTAATTTTTCAAGAGACGAAAAGAAGCGAAAATAGAAGATTAAAGCAGATATTTAAATTGGCGAAAAAAACCCGCGACATTCGTTTCCGGACAGGGAAGAGGCATGACGGTTTTCAGTTTCGATTTTGAAACCTCCTGGAAAGGCGGGCGTAATTTTTCTTTCCTCCCCCTTTTGCCATACATAGTTTTTTTTTAGATTAATATTTTATTTACAAGTGCAATAAAAATAACAGCCTTTAACTTTAATCACATTTCGTAATATGTTGTCAAAATGTCTACGGAGTAGACCTCGTAGGCAAATCAATCATTTAAATGTAATTAACTAAATGTGTACACAGGTAATATTTATTATTATTGGTCTACGAGTATCTGCTGTGCTTTTAATCGATTTAATAAATGTCTCAGTAATGAAATCAAATGTTCAGATAAATGTAGAAATGTCCTCAAATTAAAAATAAATTAGTTTTCCGAAATGATATTAAATAAATACAAGTTTATTTATATACTGCCATACAAATTGCTATATATCGTATATGTACGATGTGATATTGTATAATCTATATATGTACAAATGAATGTAGATGTGTGTGTGTGTGTGTATATATATGTAATATATAAATAAAACAAATTAGCTGTCAATACCTACAGTCTGAGAACAAAAACTTAAGGACGCTTCGGTTGTTATGAGTGGGAAATGGATTTTGCTGTTCGTGAAACAGTTTTTAAAGCTTTTACTTGTATTTTTTCTTTAAATTTAGTGTACGAAATTAATACAACCCAGTTTTACATAGATGGTTACAACATTTATCGCCATCACTGTTCGCTTGATATGTAAATGATAGTTGTCGTAAAAAAATATTAATTACACTTATAAAGTATTTATGAGCAAATACCAGGCATTCGACACAAATGACATATCTCAATTTATATTAATTTGTACGTGCACGGATACATAGGCGCTACGTACTATGTACGTATGTATGTACATATAGCATATAATCTCTTTCGTACATACGAGTATGTACGAGTATATGATGATTCTGCTTATCTCGATTCAAATTAGAGTTCTGTATTTCGTTATGCCACAAAAGTGTTTTGTTGGTGCAATAATTGCTATTATTGGTTATTATTTTGAAGATACTGTAATCTGATTTGATGTTTGAATTGGTTTTTAATTTTGATTCTCCTCTAGAATTCAGTTGTTTATCAAGTATTTACACACTTTTTCATCATGCAAAAAAGTGTGGCCATTAATATTCAAAACAATTAACTTGATTATTTTCCGACAGCTACCAAATATGGATATGGATATGGAATTGTGGATGCAGCTATTTGCACTATGATTGTTATAGAAATTGTTCTTAAGTAACTTTTTCGCTAACGGAATTATTCTGTAGTTGGCAAGATTTATATTTCTATGAAAATCTCAATTTCGATTAAAAGTTATTATGGATTTGTGAATCATCGTTAATGGAAAGTGTCAGCGTTCAGAGTCCAGCAGCAGGCATATTCTTAAATCACAATCTTTATAACTGGGCTTGTCGGGCATCGGTATTCTTATTTTTGATTGTGTTTAGACTGGCATAAAATAGAGTTTCAGCAACTGATGTTATCTACCTACCAAAGACTGTAACTGAAGCATCTTTGGTAGGTAGATAATGATATTTACGATACGCAAATTAGGCGCCTTCTGACTTTAGCTACCACGAGGCTTGTATCCGGTGATAATACTATGAAATATTGTACCGAATATCAGAAGTCGTGGGTTTGCTTGGGAAAGACTTCTGAGGAAGTTATCCCCAATGTTTACTTTAAAATCATCGGTCACAAAATTAATGGGGCCTGCATTTGTTATCGGGGAAAGGATATATTTAAATAGCAAGTCTTGTAGGTTTATATTTCTATGAAAATCGCAATTTCGGTTAAAATTAGATTTGTGAATTTTACCATTGTTGACAAGAACTAGAATATTCTGTTTAAATCCAAAAAAACCTTAATTTCTGCTTTGCATGATATTTTAATAGTCGGTATTTTGTATACAAATCGGGCATCAAAACCTCTTCATAACAATGCGAAACTGAGAATAATGAAGACATTAAAACTGTATACTTATTAATAGATGTGTCCACAATTTCGATTGCTGTTTTTCATTTTATTATTTTTATTTTATGTAAGGCATAAACAGAAAAGCTAATTTGTTTCCGTATTTCTTATCGTACTTCATTGTTCTAACTGACAAAATGTCCTTCAGGATTGGACTCATCTCTCCTTTTCACCTATACGAAAAACGTACACTTCTAATAACATAATTATAGCACCAGTCGTTCGTCATGTGCGATGGCGCCATTTCTGTCCTCTTTCTTTTCTCCTTTTGCCATTAAAAGTGCAGATTTCTAAAAATTCCTTACCATAGAGCTGCTAAATGCGTGTACTCCCCTAATTACAAGATTTATGCTTTAGCCGATTCTAGGCGATAGTATCAAACTTGTCCTTCTTTTTTTCATACCATATCCCAAACGCAAGGATATATTTTACTTTATTTTAGACGATTTCAGTTCAAGTGGTTATCTAGGCCTTTCTTGCTGTTTTATATGTTAGGAATATGAATTTCAAAAATTTCTTATCATCTCGCACCCATGGTGACGGCTACTTACTTGCTTAGTCCACGACGAGAATTTCAATTTGTATCAATTATGCGATGATCGACAATTGTTCTCGACAAACATAAGGCTGATACTACCGATTTGTAGTGTATACATTGTGCAGACGGGGATGAACTAAAAACTCTGTTTCGATGTTTTGACCTACAAATAACCAAATAGCCATAATCTGCATCAAGATAAAGATTATTTATGCCCATTTACGACTGCAGCTGAAGACGATGAAATTAAAAGAACATTTAATAAGTGTCCACAAAGGATTTTAATGCCAAAATAGGAAGGAAATTTAGTCTTAGACCAACAGTTGACATATTCAGTCAACACAATGACAATGACAATTTCATATTTTATTTGAAAGGCGTATAAATGCTATTACAAACTATGACATCACTCAAATGGCTACTATAGCTTCGCTGTGCGTACGCATCCGACATATCCACATAGGTTAGGTACAACTTATGTTGAATTTGAGGGCACCATTTTTTTTGCCACAGATCTATGACTAAAGAAAACCTACAAGAAAAACTCAGCCACTCCAGAACCCTGGTAGCGAACACATGCCTTTGTCTTCAGCTCCTGGGTTAGTCGGATTTTGTACAGATATATATGTAGACTCAAGTCTCGATGTTTGTGAAATGCCGAGTTCTTGTGCGCGGCGCGGAATTAACTGCCGAAGATTCTCCTGAACACTCTCACGGATAGCGACGATGTTTTCAACAATTCTTGCGGTTGTTGACTGAACCAGTGGCCATGAATTTGACCACCAAATAGACGATTGAATAGTCGATTAGATTCCAGTCCTACGACTGTGCTCATCGTTGCCATAAGAAAACATTTATTTTGATAACAAAGTTTTATGATTTGTACATGTTGCTCGACGCTGTAGCTTCATGATGAAACGACAGAGCCGCTACGAACTGTAAATAAATTCCCCTCCCCATTGGAAATCCTTCTGTTAGTTGACAAGAGCGGGTAGCGACAAAAGTTTGGGAATTATACAAAGCCAGCATCGAGGCAAAGCAAGATCAGAACATTAGTACCAAGGGTTCAAAACAACCATAGGCGGAGAGAGTGATGGGAAGTTGTCTGCGAAAAGTATGAATGAATCTAATTTCAACTATCAATGGGGACCGTTTTGAGAAGTTTTTATTTATCAAGAATTGCGCCGAAGATGTATTCGTTTCAACGCATTTGGTTACAGCAAGATGGAGCAACAGCATACATTGCCAGATCGGTTATGGCGGAGCTCCAACGAAAATTCCTAAACAAATGAATATCCAGAAACTTCACTTTCCACTGGCCCCCAAGGATACCTGACCTGACCCGCACCAGACTTTCTTATGGAGTTATGTCAAGCAAGAGGTGTACAAAATTGTATTTTCTGATCAGGTGTCGCATATGCGTAAATGACCATGGAGGTCATTTAGGGTCTATCATCTTCAAAACCAATTAGTTATATAAAACAAAATTGAATTTTCTATACAATAAATAAAATACGAGGTGTGTTGAAAAATTGTTCTTAAGTAACTTAAGGTGAATTTTAATTTTCCTCAAAAAATATTTATTTATTCATCAATTTCTATTCAATCTCCTTCAAAGTAGTCCCCCTTAGACATAATACACCTATGCCAGAGTTTATTCCAGTCCTCGAATCAGTTTTGATACGCACTTTTTGGTATGTTCTTGAGCTCTCTCAGCAATTCGGTTTTTATCTCCTCAATCGACGCAAAACGCCGTCCTTTCATTGGTCTCTTCAATTTTGGGAACAGGAAAAAGTCGCAGGGAGCCAAATCTGGTGAATACGGTTTGTGATCAATGATAACGGTGTTGTTTTTGGCCAAATTATCTCTCACAAGCAAAGATGACTGAGCAGGTACATTACCATGATGCAAAAGCCATGCATTTTTTCCACAATTCTGGGCGTTTTTTTCGTATTGCTTCACGCAAACGGCGCATAACTTCAAAGTAACACTCTTTATTTACCGTACGACCTTGTGGTAAGAACTCCTGATGCACTACCCCATGGTAATCGAAGAAAACAGTGAGCAGAACCTTGACATTTGATTGAACTTGGCGTGCTTTTTTTGGTCTTGCCTCTCCTGGACTCTTCCATTGGGATGATTGGGCTTTGGTTTTGATGTCATAACCATACGAATATACCCATGATTCGTCACCAGTTATGACCCTTTTAAGCAAATCTGGATCATCGTTGATGTTGACAATTCCTGAGCGATGATCATGCGATATTGTTTTTGGTCAAAATTCAGCAAATTTTTCGCTGCCACGTGCTTCATGCCCGAAATTTTCGAAAAGATTACACGCCAACCGCCATAACA
Source organism: Philornis downsi (assembly GCA_019455685.1). NCBI lineage: Eukaryota > Metazoa > Arthropoda > Insecta > Diptera > Muscidae > Philornis > Philornis downsi. Next base: position 1,317,563 of record JAHXMU010000099.1, on the reverse strand, counting down.
ATTTTCTTCACTTTCTCAACATTTTCATCGGTTGTTGGTGTGCTGGGGCGTCCAAAGCGAGCGTTGTCATTCACATCTTCTCGACCTTCTATGAAAAGCTTGTACCACTTTTAAACATTTTTTTTGACTCAGAGTACTCTCACCGTAGCCACTGTCAACATTGCAAGCGTTTTCGAGCACTTAATTCCATTCTTTACACAAAATTTGATGCAACTTCTTTGATCCATTTTTTCGATAGCAGAAACTCGCCGAACACGCAAAACACTTGTCTTATTTATGCCTCTTACAAACAAACTAAACATGTTATATGGATAAAACCGTCAATATATATTTGATTCGAGTGTATCAACATAAACAAAAACAATAATCGAAAGTTGAATGTACGTAGCCCGCGAAATTTAAAAATTGACTTTTTTTGAACACACCTTGTACACCTCGTACATTTTAATTTCTTACTGTAGTGCAATTGGTGCTCGGCCCTGTATTTAAGAGCGGTAATGATTAGCTGATAACAGCCAGGCCTTCAGCTCCTAAACAGCTCCATAAATGAAAACATGATGATTGGAATATAAACTTATTAGGTGCTGTATTCAAGAAAAAAGAAAAGATCTATGTATGTGTGTCAACCATACGGAGTTATTCGCCTTTTATCCTTATTGTTTATAAGATTCTATCGAGATTGATATGTGAAAGACTATGGCCTGTTCTACTTGACTTAATTGAGGTAGAACTTGTAAATCAATAATTAACCAATCCAACCAATCACACTACGAAAAATTCTAGAGAGGAGACCACAAAAATAGACCAAAATGTCTATTAAAAGCTGTCTTCTGAAGTTCAATAAAGCAAAAATTGTATGGAGTGAAGGTCGTGTTTGGTATTTCTGCAAAACTTTTACTTCTTCGTAGGATGACAGTGATTAATACAAAGACTTCAGTAAAGATAGACAAAAATCATACAACAAACGAGCCTGCCTCTTCAATATATTTTTGGAATTGATTTTTGATTGCCGGTAAAAGAGAGCAACACCAACACCATGACTAAAGGATGCATTTGCAATGGTGGTTAAATTAATCAAAAACGGGTCCGCCGTGAAAAGTTACATGATATCGGGAGTATTGCTAGCAAACAAATGTTTCTATGTATTATACGAGTACTTTGCAATCCTCTCTGGCTTGTTGTTTGGCATGCAGTCCAGGATTATGACCTAAGTTAATGGATCAGTTCTACAAATCTTCGCAACAAAATTAATCCGAAAAATATGCTGCTCAATCATCATTAATGGAAAGTATTAGCTTTCCTTGTGTTTAGACTGGCATAAATTAGAATTTCAGCAACAGATGTTATCTACTTAATTAAGATGCTTCAGTGATAGCATGATATTTACGATACACAAATTAGGCGCCTTCAGACTTTAGCTATGCGGTGATATTACTAGGACATACTGAATTGAATATCAGAAGTCATGGGTTTGGTTAGAAAAGATTTCTGGTTATCCCAAAGCGGATAACAACCATAAAGTCCAAATTATAATTATCTCATCCTCCATAGATCTACGCTTACAAAGTTCAAAAATTGATAACATGGTGTGAATCAAATACTCAGAAGTTATCTCCAATATATACTTTAAAATCATCGGCCACAAAATTAATGGGGCCTGAACTAGTTATCGGAGAAAGCATATATTTAAATGACAAATCTGTATGCGCGCACACTCATTTACACCCACTTTTAAATTAAAATCTCCTACCACGTCGGTCCTCAGTATAAATAAAAATGAGGTGTGACTTTATTGAAAACAACACAAATAATAACATTAACTACAACAAAATGGTTTGTTTAAGCTGAGGCGATGTTTAGATCATTATGTGCATTTGCATGAATTGGTTTTATATTAAAGAGGAGACATAACGACGGGCTTTAGAACACATTTGGACGTACTGTACAGTTCGACACATTAACAGGGGATGATGGAAAGCGCTATATGGCTGTAGGTAGAGGTGTTCGAAATGTCTGTCATGATGACCAAACAGTCGAGTGAACGGACAGACGCACAATCCAGCAAGTAGAAATTAATTGAATAGATAGTGCATTCGTTAGTGGAGATTCGTGCAAAATGATAATGGAAAACAAATTATTTACAATGGCTTCATGTGGGTTTGGTGTGGATGATTCACAGCGAGAAAATGCGGGGGTTTGAAGGCCTGACATTGGGCCTTTATTATCTGACAGTATGTTTGTTTAGTGTATTTTATAGGGTGACTTAAAAAGGTGAAACCTTTAAGCCCCTTTCTGCGAAAAATTCGAACAAGAGGCTTGGTAAAGAAGTCCGAATAGAAAACGGGTAAGAAAGGAAAAAGGAATTGATTACGAAAAATAGTGGAAGAGGAAATATATTGTTTTAATACTTTAATTTTTTCATGATATTTAATTAAAAATCTTTGTAGAATTTAATAAGTACAATGTCGACAGTTGAATTTCTTGTTTTAGTTTTTAGCACTGTGTGAATTTTTGATGGGTTTAATATTTTGCCAATTAATCTAACACTACTGTGTGCAAAATTTAAGAAAAATCAGTCAGGCATTCTGTGTTTTTTTACAGATTTTCATAAAAAATATTAAGTGGCTGTGCATGGTAAAAAATACGAAAATCGAAAGGCAACTGAAATCCCTATTTGAGAGTTGTAAAAGAAGTAAATTTGTGAAAAATTATCAATTCAGTCTTGCAGTTTTTACTGAAATATATCTTTAAGTAAAAGGCGATAAAATTGTACAAAAATGCCTTCAGGTCTGCATACTTCCACTAAAATATGTCTCAGTATACTACCTAAATTGTTTTAATGGTGGAACGCTGGGTGAAGTTCAGTGACCTCAGTAAAATATGGCCATAATTGGCTTTTCCCGCGTACTAAATTAAAAATACTGTTACAAAAATACTGGTTCTGTATAAAATATATTTGACGCCCTCGCTTTTGAAACGGAACCGGTTCGAAAAAAACAGAAATGGGAATAGCAATAGAAACAGAAACAGAAATAGAAATAGAAACAAAACAGAAATAGAAATGGATATAGGAATGGAAATAGAAATAGAAATAGAAACAGAAACAGAAACAGAAACAGAAACAGAAACAGAAACAGAAA